>LR749956.1:1040955-1232380 GCA_902729485.2 Mus minutoides | reverse complement strand
CCAAGTACCCTTGGGTTCTGTTGCTTCTGTTCTTACGCTTGCCTCCTGCCATCTCTTCCTGAGGGGACCTGCGATGGTGCAGACCAGAAAGGACCCACTGTTCTGTGGGCAACTGCTGGCCCACTGCTCCCCAAACCTCCGCTGAACTCCACTCACGCGTAACCCCGATGAGATCTTAAAGTCCTGGGGTATGCGAAGCACAGGGCAGGCCCTAGGTGCGACCACTGGGTTCAGAGGAGAGATGGCGGGGTGGGTGGAGCTATGGCTGGGTCAGGCCCAGCCTCCGGTCGGGCGGAATTCTCAGATCCTGCCCCTGCAGGCAACTGCTGGCCCACTGCTCCCCAAACCTTTCTAAACAGGTCCACTTCCCCAGTATCCTTTCTTTTCTATTGCCTCTTGTGGGTGGTGGGCTAGCAGGGTGCTAAAGTGTATAAGACCCATCATTAAAAGTAGACTTTGAAAAAAATTAAAGTTACAGCCCTGTTTTGAGTGATGTGGTGACATGGATACTTTATTCAAATCACTTACTACACAAGTCAAGCAAGCTCTGGCACTCTGCCAGGCACTATAAGCAATCAAGATGTTCTCGTTTTGAGTTGCTTAGAGTAGCTAAGCTGGAAAGTTCCATTTTGTGACCTGTCTCTCTGAGATGACGTCTTGGATCTGCCTGAACGTGTAAGATGTGTGTCTGCCCAGCCATAGGTAACAACCATATTTTCTTGTGTCTCCAGTTGGGGTTCATGGGACTCGGAAGGTTCAGGACATGATGGGGCCCATGAGTTTCTCACAATATGTGTTTGTAAATCTATTTTCCATCTGCAATAACTTAAATGTTAATGGAGATAAATTCAGGGTCATCTGGGGGCCTCTTTAATACTACCTCCCCATCAGGGGTGAAGGGCAAGAGCTTCCAACCCTTTAAAGCAGCTGATTGGTCAGAGTGAGGTCTGGTAAAGGAGGGCCACACTTGTGGCCAAGGATTGACCCAGGAGCACCTTCCTGTCACCGCCCCCCCCCCAGAAAGGTTTTAAGAGTATTTGCAAAAGAAAATGATGAAAACGTTTTATATGATTTCACATGAATATCAACATGTCAGATTAAAGCACAACACAAACCACAACCAGCTTTCCAGCAGTCACTGTTACGCATACAAAAGGACAATAGCAAGAGCTTCATTAGGAAAAAAAAAAGTAGGGGCCAGTGATAAGACTTAGCAGGTGAAGGTGCTTCCTCCAAGGCTAGTGTACTGAATGTATCCCAGAACATACATGGTAGAAAGAGAGAACCAACTCTTGAAAGTTTCCCTCTGGGCTACACTCATGTGTCCAGCTCTGTCTGTCTGTCTGTCTGTCTGTCTCTGTCTCTGTCTCTGTCTCTGTCTCTCTCTCTCTCTCTCTCTCTCTCTCTCTCTCTCTCACACACACACAGAATCAAGAAATGAAGAAAAAAGCTTTTATTAACAGGGACAAAATGGCTCAGCAGATAAAAAGACTTGCTGTTGAGACTTGCAATGAATAAATGAACATAATATTTTTTAAATTTTAAAGAAAAAAATATTTTTAGCTTAGTTTAGTGGCTCCTATTTGCAATCCCAGCAGTTTGGGCGCTGAAGCAGAAGGATTGGTGTGAGTTTAAGGACAGCCTGGGGTACTGAATAAGATTCTATCTCAAGATATTTTTTAAAATATCATTGGTTTTTAGAATTACTTATTTTAGAGAAATTTTAATTTCTTAATATTTAAGAATGTACTTGCTTGAGCACATGTGTGCTTATACACACGTGTGTGGGTACGTGTGCCACAGTCTATGTGCAACAGGAGACAGCTTGCAAGAGTCAGTTTTTTCCTTTTTTCTCGACACAGACAGTCAGATCATTAGCCTTGGCAGCAAGCACTTTTCCCTGCTGAGCCATCTTGCCAGGCTGTGTTGCTGTTTTGTTTGATTGTTTTTGTTTGTTTGTTTTTAATTTTTGATTTGTAAATTTGATTTTATAAGTCAATGTATAAAGGTTATAAATGTAAAGAGCTTTATGTTTTGTTGACACCAGGACTCACTCTGTAGGTTAAGGAGGGGGCTCATACCTGTTACTTCTCTGCCTGTCCTTCTGAGAGCAGTGTTACAGGTGAATTCAACAACACAATGGGTCCACAAGGTACTTTCCCTTAAGGTGGCTGTTTGTTCAAGGAGGAAAGTTGACTTATGTGCCTCCCCTATTCAGGGACAGGTCACCCACAGACATATAGACAAGAGGTGCAGGACCCTACTAATCAAGCAAAATTCAGAGTTCCACACTTCAAGCTTGCTATTGTAGCTTATAGGACTATTAAAATAACAAAACCAGATACCTGCCCACATATTTTTAGTTGACATTTAAAGTTTTCATCCTAAGTTAAAACAGTTGCAAAGGAGCTGGGTGTGGTGGCGCACACCTTTGATCCCAGCACTTGGGAGGCAGAGGCAGGCAGATTTCTGAGTTTGAGGCCAGTCTGGTCTACAGAGTGAGTTCCAGGACAGTCAGGGCTATACAGAGAAACCCTGTCTCGAAAAAACAAAAAACAAACCAACAAACAAAACAAAAACAAAAACAAAAGACAAAAAAAACAAAAAACAGTTGCAAAGGATATACTTTCCAGAGTGATATAAATATTGACATCAAAATAGCAGGTATTATGGAACTTTTAAAGCACAAACAACAAAGTATAAATCCAGGAGTGGAAACCACTACAGTGGTTCATTTATAACGGACATGGATTGCTCCTCCTTAATGCCCGGGACTTCACTTCCTTTTCTTCTAGAACCCCCACTACCATTCTGCATCTCCCACAGACTTAGCCTACTGTAATATCAGTATGCTTCAAGGTGATCAGGGACCACCCTTTATTCTACTCTGCCAGAAAAACATCTGTAAAATAGGAATTTAAACGTATTTAGATGTTCAGGGACCACTGGGGGCTCAGTGTTGACTTTTATCTGGATGGATTTATCACTCTAATTATTGAGTTCACAGTAGACCCAACAATGTAATAGTTCAAATGTTGCTATGTACTTATTACACGCATAAATATGTGTTTTCTTTAATTTTATTAAGAGCCTGCTTGCCCTACTAAAAGAGGAAGCAATATGATTTACAAAAGATTCAAAACATTTCTTAATTCCATCAGTAGAGTCATTAAGTTTCTCAACTTTGGGGAAATTCAGCCCCAAAGGCTCCGAGACTTAGCAAATGATGATTAATGACTCCCGTTTATTCTCTAAGCAGGCGTGTGTTACTGCTTGCCTCTGAAGTGTTGCCCACGGGCTCATGCTCTTTGTGAGCTAATGGTGCTATTTTGAAAGCTATGGAGTCTTTAGAAATTGGAGCCCTTTGAAGACTGTATCTGCCCTTGGTTCTGACTGTTTTCTCTACTTCAAGTCTATCACATGTGAACAAGCCACCATCCTTCCTAATGCTGTGACCCTTTAATACAGCTCCTCATGTTGTGGTGACCCTCAACCATAAAACTATTTTCATTGCTACCTAATAACTGTAATTTTGCTACTGTTATGAATCATAATGTAAATTTATGGTATGCAGGAAATCTATATGTGACCCCTATGAAAGGGTTGTTTGACAACACCCCCCCCAAAAAAAGGGGTTGTGACCCACAGGTTGAGAACTGCTACCATAGATGAAACCAGGATATCATGCCTTTCTCATTAAAATCCCTTGGAAATGGTGATCTAAAAAAAAATCTCTTTGTTCAGAGAATCTCTTGTAAGCATCACCTATCAATAGAAAAGCCAATGACCAATGAGTGGAGGTAGGAAAACAGAGGTGGGACACTTGCAGGAAAAGAGAGGGTTCTTGGAAATAGAGTATAAAAAGAGATTCAAGAAAAATGCAGGAGCATAAACCAGCAAGTAGCTGAACTCAGGATAGAATGAAGAAAAGACTAGAGATTCAGGAAAGTCGCAGGATGGATGTAAACCAACAGGTAGATGAACTTAGGAAGATGAGGAAAAAGTGGACCAGGGCTGAAGAAGGGGTAACTATCCAAATGGTAGACATAAAGTAGTTTGGGTGGGTTAAATAAGTTACAAGCTAGTCAGTGAATGAGCCAAGGCCTATGGCCTATGCCTTTATTTATTAATAATTAGTGTCAGAGTTATTATTGATGGGAACTAAAGAGCCAGACGGAAAACCACATTTATTTATTTATTTATTTATTCATTTATTTATTTATTTATTTATTACAAATCTTTCCTTCCAAGAGTTGTTTGGATAGTTATTCTGTCACAGTAGTGAGGAAGGCCATCTTCATAGCATGGCATTTCCCTACTGTTATCAGAAGAATTAGGAAAATCTAAACACTTCATTTAAGTCTGCCTTTGCCAGTAGAGCTTTTTGATGAACTCCTTTGCTATTTTAAGGGCTCAATTAATTTATAGAAAATATATGTCACATAAACAAATTGATAAAATCAGTTTTCATGGTCCACCAATCAGCCAAATTAGACTTAATCTTTCTGCCTTCCTTCCTCAACTCAAAATGTTCTGCTAAGACAGACTTGTAACACTGTCTGTGGCATCTCTCCTTGTTCACACCACTTGGGAGGCAAGGAGACTGTCAGTAGTTAGAAAGCAAAGGAGTTGAGGCCTTTGCAGTTGTTCCTAAATCTGTCTTAAGGTCTGGAGACTCTGTCCTTGAAGGTGCACTTCTCATTAATTCATGGAGACTGTGCCCAGTGTGTTTCTGACATGGGTTCCCAGCAGTGTCAAATGGCCCTGAACTTGGCACTGTGTCTCCTCTACAGAGTGTCGTGCCCACACGGGGTGCATTCCCCTTTTATAAGAACAGAGAAAGGCAGGTTTGGAAGGAGGAGGCCAAAGCTAGCCTAGGCCTGGTGTCATCAGAAAGGCTCCCAGAGAAGCCATGAATCTGCAAATCTGTTTGTCTAGGGATAGATCGGCAGTAGCCACAAGCAGGGACCAGATATCCACAGAGTATACAAAAAATGGATTCATTAAATACATTTTCGACCCTGGACTTCTGTGGGAATCTTGTCTGGTACTGATGTGCCTGATAGAGTTCCTAACCACAGCTAGAAGGATGCGCAAGAGCCCCTCTGTCCATTCCATAAGAATATGTGTGCCTTAGACCCAGAGACTTTCTGATCTTTATTTCTACTTTCCCTCCCTAGCACAGGCTGGGGAAGGGAAAGAATCCAAGGTATATGGTGTACTTTTTTTGTTTTGTTCTGTGTTTGTGGATTTTTTTTTTTATTGTTGTTCAGTTTTGAGACAGGACACCATGTCCTTTAGGCTAGCATCCAACTGGATGAATAGCCAAAACTCGCCTTGAACACCTGACCTTCCTGCCCCATTCAGTGGTACCTTTGAAGGCATGAATGTAGATAGTCAAGTCAGAAATGATTTGTTATGTGGTTCTTTCTGATTCTGGGTCGACAGTCGGTTTACTGAAATATCCCCCTATTTGAGTGCAGCCTTTAAAATTCAAACTAATTAATGGTCAAAGTTCTAATTCAAATTGTGGGAACTGAATTCAGCCCCTCTGAAGAACAGCAAGTGTTACTGACCTCTGACCATGTGTCTAGGACATCAGTGATTTTCTAAGAAGATCTAGACACACAGTATTCAAGAGAAGTAAACTGCAGCAAAGAAAGACCAGCAGGCCTTCACTCCATCTTCTCCCAACAGCTATAGAGATGACGAAGCCTCCCTGGCAAAGGCCCAAGGGTTTTTATGAGGTAGATTTCTCTGGAGGCTTCCTTTAGAAGGAACAGAAAGGCCCAGAAATCAATCTCTGCAGGTTTCTTAAGTCTCAAAGCAAAGGGATGTGGGCTCATGTTAGGTGGCCTGGAGTATGGGGTGCTGGAAATCTGTAGGAGACAAAACAAAATGCTTATCATGTTTCTCTGACCCAGAGCTTGAGTGAGGTGAAAATTATAGCCCGGGTCTCTTTACTGTGGGAACATCTGGAATCTGAACATTTCTGGGCATATTAAGAAGACTATTTATATCTGCCACCAATGTTAGGGAAGGCAATTATATGAAGTGCTGCAGTACCATTAGGTATTTAAAACACACCAGGCAATGCAATAACCATGTGCAGAGATCTGAGAGTGAGTCAGCCTTTCAGGGAGCCATTCACTCCAGCTTAGCCAATTTCCCAAGCAGCCACATGACAAGTCTCTGATGATGGACCAAGTGGTGTAATCATGTGAATCTGTCCTGCCCAAATCCTGTCAGTGCTAGCTCTATAATATAGGCAGAGTCAGATATGAACAGTTGCTTGCGTGGTCTAGAAACATAACTGCTCAGAGTGAGTCAGAGGAGGAGAACCACAGATACCAGAGTTTGCCTTTTGCATAACATCTCTGTGCTGAAAAACTTCAGGAGGTTATTGACAATTCTCTCTCTTTGAAATTTATGCTCCCCTTTCAACCCCGGCAGTCTCTCAACTCCTTGGTGGTTGTTTTAGGCTTCCAAGTATATTTTGTGGTTGATTCAGTGTGTAAGCTTGGGACAGAAGCGTTACAGATACTAACGCTGGTGAAAAGCCAATATTTGACTATTTGTCTCAGCCGTTTGGGATATTTTGGTGTGATGTCTTTTCTTACCTTTAAGAACTGATGGGGAAAGTCTGGTGAGTACTTTGGTGTATCTCAGCCCTCATCAGAGGGCTTCTTTTTGCAGCAGATAGTGATTAATGCAGAGATTACAAGTCCCAGTGCAAAGAACAAGGAACTGTGGAGTGCTCAGATCTAAATGGGACCGCTCTATCTATGTCCTTATCATCTCTCCTCGGGTGTTCCCAGAACTTGACACATGGGAGTTAACCAATGCCCTCGATATACATCTGACTCACCTAGAAGCCTTTCAGTGATGTTCATGACAAGCCTCGAACCATGCCACATTACAATGCTGTGGTTAGATCCATGGGCTATAAAGTGAGTTTCTCAAGTAAAAATGGAATTGTAAGTTATATTTAATTCTTCTTCAGTTAGTGTGTACATGTATGTGTGTACACTGTGTTGGCAGTTGCACATTTGCTTATGCATGGTTTAGAAAATATTCCAGGAGGGGTTGGACTAGGGTGGGGTGCATATTGGTAGGAATAGACACTTGAGGTTCCAGAGTGTGCTTTAGATTCATTAAATAAGAGACTCGTTACAAGTTTATTGGCTGTTTTGCCCCAGTGCGTCTGTAAAATAGGTAATTTCAATATGTGTGCGTCCTCTGATTACTTCTAAGCCTGAATTATTTTTTTGGTGAGATAAATTATTGTTGGCTCATCCAAGCAATGTCAATAGAAGGAAAAGCTTCCTCATTAAGATAATAATCAGAAAGATGGGACTCATGCATATACATAACCCCATACATCACAAAGTTGTTGGCAACAGAAAAAAATGAAACTAAGAAAATGACAGATCACCATAGATGGAATAATGTATAACTATAAAGAGATACCAGAAAAGCATTTAGCTACATAGGCAGTCACTATATGTTGTTAGATTAAATGAAAGCTAGCTACTTGGTTACTCTATAGAACTTGACAGTAAGAAGACCCTATCACTGAAGATACCACATACTTCAGTTATAGAACATGGAGAAATAAAGCTAATACTAACTGAGAAGCCTCAGTCCTACTGGTTAGCTTTCACAGTGGTGGAAGGCTCTATGCATGCTACCAGGGAAGAAAGGTTGTTGTTACTTTTATCCTGCCTTAAACCCTATGAGCTACAATACTAACTAACCTGCCAAGATATACCCGCTGATGCAACAGTGCATGAATTCTGTGGGAGTGATGAACCACTTTATGATTAGAATTAAATCTCACACCACAAGATGGGACCTGTGCCTGGTACTGTTACCCAGGCCAAATATCTGTGCTTGGTTAGCTCATAGGCCTAAGGGACAACCTATACTATTGTTCTGCTAAGTGGACACAGCTATAAACTACCATAAGTTCTTCTCTTTATACCTGTGGATTCACACAGAAATGCCTTGTGCAGTAGACAGTGATTATTGCAGAGACTTATGTCCAGTTAAGAATAAGAGACTGTGGAATGCATTCAACACTTGGGGATCATTGTGAGAGGAGGACTAGAAAGGCTGGAAGTGCCAGGGGAAGTGATATATTTTACCAAATAGCAAAGAGCAGTTGCACACATGAACTTGCAATGGCTGGGATTGTATGTACAAGATTTCCACACAAGCAAGCAACGCAAAATCCCACCATGGGTGGGAAAATGGCTCATGGATCCCAACCCGTAGCTGAGGAACTCTTGGCAGTTGATGGTTATTCAGAAAGCATGAATCAATTTCTTCAAAGATATAGCCTAAAAGGCTATCCATGCTCCAGTGATGGTCTCACACCCATATACATACAGGTCTTACTAAATTGACTCAATTGGTATTACATTTGGGGAGGGGGGAAGAGGGAGAGAGAGAAAGTTAGGAAAGAAATGTGGTAGGGGGACAGGAGAGGAGTTGAAAGGGAGAGACTATGGGACAGATTGAATCAAAAAACATTGTATACATGCAATGAGTGGCACCCTAGGGCAACTCAAGCGCCAATTAAGTTACTAGTTGTTTAGAAATCACAAATATTCTATCTGAATGTGAAGCCTGCTACAGAACATGGATGTGCGGCCACACACCCTCTCTCCATGCTCTTCTTTAAAATTACACAATGAGAAGCTGCTATAAAAAAAAGAAAATAAATTCAGAAGTGCCACAGGAGAGCCATGAGGAAGGAAAGAGAGTCTTTGGCAAATGGCTGTACGGCCTGTTTTTTAATTCATGATGAGACAGCACAGAATGGGTGTGCAGGAGGATTACAGAACAATGGGGGTGGCTGGTGGCAGAGAAACCAGGACTGCCCAATGCAAAAAGGGCTCACCTCTCTGCAGAAGGAAACTCACAACGCCTGGAAGGTCACTAAGAATGCAGCCTACCTAAGCATGTGATTTCATTTCATCTGGAAACACCTAAATCCTCTCTTGAATATTAAGTTCCCTTGAAAGGCATTGTTTGTGTAATTCTTATCTCTACAAAATTACAAAGGCTAAAAGTAATTACATTTCCAATAAGCCTAAACCACCAGTTTCTAAATGGGTTTTCTTAATTTCAATACAAAATTTTATAACTACTTCGAAACTTCCCCAGAGCCCTACCCGGCTCTTCTTCCTAGAGACTGGAGACTAAGCCACTGAGTAGTTATTCTTATTTTGTATAAATTAGAGATATGAAAAGATTTAAAATCAAGCCACATCCTGAATCAACAAAAATACAAGCTAAATGTCCTAAAGAAACAATGTTTGAAATCTACATAAAGAGGCTGAGTGCCAAAGTCTGAGGCACCCTTCTACCAAGCATCAGAGAGACCAATGGCTGAAAGGGAATCCCTGGTTTATCCAGATGAAAGACAGACTTGTGTCTTCTATATGATGTGGTCCTGTTTTCTTTGAGAAGAGATAATGCCTTCTCTCTGCCAGAAACACAGGAAGTGACCTCCAACCTTTGAAACCTGGGACCTCTTTCCCTTTCAGACAGATAAACAAATAATGAGCAGATAGGGACAGAATCCAGGGATGTGCTTACTGTAAGATAACGAAGCAGACTCTCCAACAAGAAGAGAATTTCCTAAAAGAAAATCCATCTCAAGGGTACCACTTAATAATAAATTACTGTTTTAGTGTATTCTATGGCACCCCAGAGGCCCAAAAGAATTATGGGAAGCTGCCTGATTTACAAAGTGATTTACACACGGGGGTGTAATCTGTCTCAATAAATCCGAGACCCTACAAAAGGGGCCACTCACAGGGCAGTACAAAGCAGGGAGATTTCAATTCTGTCATTATTTGCTACCCATCTCTAGCTTTCCTCAGAGTCAGAGCCGAAGGAAAGAAACACAGGCCTTCTCTTTAATTCATTCTGTTGTGTGAAGACCATTTTCTCACACAGGGTCAAACAAAGCCCCTTGCCCTGCTCCTTCATTTCCCCAGACACAACTGTGCTGTGCTCTGAGACGGGCAAGTTCTCAGGCATTGCCAGGGGGACTGACAGTGAGTGTGGCGTTCTCGTACCCACAGTGATGAGCTGGAGCCTGTCCCCCATGTAACTCGGCTGCTTATCACTCCACATTTACCTGCCTGTCCTTCACTTGTGCACACAATCAAAAGGTGACCCTCAAGTTCAATTAACGAGACCATTCATTACCTCGAAAACAGAGATGGCAGCCAAAAACAGATCTTCATTAAGATCAGTCTTCTGTGACTCCATGTCAAACCTCGAGTTCACAAGACTCTTTCAAATTTAATATTTATTAGGGTATTTCCCTGAAGGACAATTGCTAAAACTATGTTGCCAGAAGCAGAGAATGTCATTCACTTCATATCAGTTTTGTTCATGTAACTATGACTGATTCAATATTCAAACATTTTCTTTCTTTTTTAATTTAAATTTACTTATTGTGTGTATGCATGTGTATGTGTACATGTGTGTATGTGTGGTGTGTGCATGTGTGTATGTGTGCATCCATGATGCATGTAATTTTAAAAACATGCTTGCTTCTTTGCCCCGGGTCACACTCTCAGCTTAGCTCCACCAAAAGCCAGCTGGCCATTTTTCCCTGGGAGCTGCGATTGCTCCCCAAGCCCCTCACAGCTAGCTTCGCCAAGCTGCCAACTACTGCCCCGGCTGTTCTCTTTCTCCTCCTTCCCACCTTAGCACCATGGATGGAAAACACTAGACAGTTTTATTATTTTAAAACTAGCCAGATAACTCAATGGCTGTGTGAAGAATTTCCTGCCTTAATCTTATCAACTAGTTTCCTCCATCCTCCTTGGCCCTCATTCAAGGCAGAGGCTACAAACTCTGGGGGCCCCAAGGCAGAGGCTACAAACTCTGAGGGCCTAAGGCAGAGGCTACAAACTCTGGGGCCCCCAAACCTGCATGTCTGCAGCTTCTTCCTCACTCCAAAGCCTGCTCCAAAAACTTTTCTCCCGTGTCCCTTCTCTTCCTCCTGGGACCTCTCACCTTTCCCCCCTTCATCCAGCAATTGATTTCTGTCTCCTTTATTGACACAATCAAGGACGAATTAGGGAATTGACACCTCCCCCTACACATCCATGCATGTGTGTATGTGTGCATGTGTGTATGTGTGCTTGAGTGCCATGGCTGGTGTGTGGAGTTTAGAGAACAACTTGTGGGGGGGGGGTTCTCTCCTTCCACCATGTGTGTCCTGGGGCGTGAACTCAGGTCATCACCTTGGTACTCAATGCTGTTATCTACTGAGCTATCTCACTGATCTTAACACATTTTTATTTTCTCTTTTCAAAAGCAGTTATTTAATTTTATGTGTATGTGTACTGTGTCTACATGAATGTCTGTGTACCATGTTGGATCCCCTGGAACTGGAGTTACAGGCTGTGGTGTCATGTGGGGGCTAAGGATCCAGTCCCAATCTTGAGGAGGAACTGCCAGTGCTCTTAGCCACCTAGTTATGTTTGCTGCCCCGAGATTTTATTATCAGCAGTGCATCCCACCCCCAGTGAGAAGTGGTGCTAGCCGGTGCCATCAGGTTGTACAGTACTGACTCCCTGTTTAGGACTTGCTGCTGATGGGTAGACATGGTGGCCATATATACCTGTTACATAATGGATCCAAGTCCCCAGCACAAGGTGCACACAGTTATGTTTATTCAGACAAATTGCCCTTAAAATCTGAAAATTCAACAAGCACGTTTCAAAAGGACACGGACAAGATCTCCTTTCTTGTTTCCATCCCCTCGTTCTTTCTAAACATAGTTAGAAACCCAGTCAGCCTTTTCCTGCTGTGAGGCTCCTTCTGTTTCTGTGGGGGTACACCAAACAGCAGCCTCTACTTTCAGGTTATTCATACAGTTTGCCTGACTTGCAGGAGGTTGGAGGGCTCCTCGGGTTATACATCTAGGCTAGGTGACAAATGATCTCTGAACAAGGACAGAGGTCTCTACCGCCGCCTCATGTCCTTGGCAATCTGTCGTTCTGGAATCTAGAAGACTTATGAAGATTGAGTTTTTAGGTTCACAAGGTTCTGTTTGGTTTCTAAGGGGGCTTTTCAACCATTTTCCTCTCAGTGGAGCAAAGCGGCTGCTGCCTACAACTGATGAATAAAAACAGCAATGGCAGCAAAACACCCAAGAAAAGCTGCTGATCTGATGGAAAGAGCTGTCAAGATGCTGAGAAGCACCGGGCTCTCATCTCTCACACAGTTGTTCGGCGTGTGGTTGGATGGTTTTGTAGTTATCTCTCCACTGCTTGGTTACCTAACACACCTTGCTTTCAACATGATGATGGGAACATGCTCCATTGCCTGTGTGGTGTTATGATCCAAAACATGCAACCACTGTCAGTCATAGGGAGCAATAAAACAAATGTGAAATGAAAAATTCTGTAAGATGATTTAAGTAATGGCTGACCTAGATCAACGGGTAAAGCCCAAGGATGCACACCTGGTGGGTTACCCGAGTTCGATCCCTGGAGCCCACAAAAACGTGGATGGAAAGTACTGAGTCCATAGGGTAGTCCTCTTAGCTTCACACGTGTCCCATGGCTTATGTGCCTACACACACACACACACACACACACACACACACACACACACACACACAAATAATAAAAAGGACAGTGTAGACTTAAGAATACTAAGTGTTCTTAGTACTAGAATGTTCCACACAGTGCCCAGCTTTGTTCTAGGAGAGATAAAAACTCTGGAACATAAGGTCTACCTGGCGGAAGGAAATAGGATTAGCCTCCTCTGGTATGAGCTGTGGTCTCCTTCCTGTTCTGCCATTATGGGGTGTTTCTTGACCACCATGAACTCCACTGAACCTTCCCTACCGTGACATCCTCTTAAACTGTTGGCCACGGGGGACTTTTCCTTCCTTCTCTATGCTGTGTCTCTCAGGCATTTTGGTTACAGAGATGAGAAAAGCGACTAACACTAAGGAATGGAAAAATAAACATGGAACAGGTGGACACGCCCACTGTTCAAGTTAAAAGACACAATTGTAGCTTCAATCCTCTTAATTCTAATCTCCTAATCTCTAAAAGAGATTTGAAAACCAAAGGTCATAATTAAATCTATGAGAAGCAGTGTGTGTGCATGTGGAGGCTGGAGGAGGATGTCAGTCATTCTGCTTGGTCATTCCCTACTTTATTCTTTGAGACAGAGTCTGTCACTGAACCTGGAGCTAGGCTGATGGCTATCAAGCCCCCAAAATTCTTGCAACTCTGCCTCTTCCCCCCAGTGCACAGATGTGACCATGAATAGCTTTGACATGTGCTCTGAGGATTTGAACTCAGGTTCTTATGCTTGAACAGCAAGCACTGTTACTGGATGAGCCATATCTGACATTTAATTTTTATGATTTTTTTTAAAGATTTGTTTTCTTTTATGTGAATAAGTGTTTTCCCTAGAATGTATGCATGTGCACTGTGTGTATGCTGGTGTCTATATAAGAAGGCTTATGATCTTCTAGAACTGGAGTTATGGATAATTGTGAGCTGCTGTGTCCAGGTGTTGAACCCAGGTCCTCTTCAAGAGCAATAAATGCTTTTAACTCCTGAGTAATTTTTCCATCTCTGATACATTTTTTTAAAAGGCACTTGATAGTTCACGATGGTCTTTAACACATATTCCTCCTGCCTCAACTCCTGAGTTCTTGTACTACAGAATGTACCACTATGCCAGCTTTAAAACATTCTGAAGACACATTTAGAAATCTGAATATGGATTGTATATTAGACACTAAGTTGATGTTGGCTTTCTTGGTATGGCCACAGTGCTGGGACTGAGTGAGTGTCCTTTGAGGTAGATGCTCAGGGGTGAAATATCACAATGTTCAAAACCTACTTTTAAGTGAAATGGACTGGTGAAAATGGTCCAGTCAAAGATACATACATAAAAGAAAATGGTACTATCTAAGGTGAAGATAACTCAGGCTAGACCTTTCTAACAGGAGAGAGCACATTCTAAGGGACTTACCTGGGTGGGTCTCACCTTTGTTCCTACCAAAGGAGATAACAAATGCTTGAGGCTATAATCACATCTTGGGTGAATCTAATGTAATTCTAAAGAACCCAAGGAGCTGCTTTAGGTGCCAGCAGGAAACTTATTCTTCTTATTGGAAAGAAGGCTTGCAACAAACCTTCTGCTGGGTTTTCTTTTCACTCTCAGATAGAGGACAAAGACTGATCATATTTCAGAGGACCAGAAGTCAGCCTAAAACTACCACAGGCAGAGGCAAGTGATGGGCTCTTTGACAAGGGCCTTAGCTACTAAGACTCATACCTAAAAAGAGTTCTCTCAGTATCCTGTGCAGAGGCTGGGAGAAGAGGAGAAATTGGTTTTGAAGAATCTTTCCATTTCTCTTATGTGCTAGGCACTTGTCAGATTCCAGAACCCAAAGAATCCCCTGACCATCTCTGCGAGGCAGTATGGGATTCAGGCTCAACCAGGAGAGAAGGGGCTTAATTTACCACTTTCAGATAGGTTGAGATGAGTCAGGGTGGCTCACACACACCTGCACACATGTGTGCACCTGAACACAGCTAATCAATGCCAGATTCAAAAGATGAACATTCAGTTTACTTTATTGAGTGCTGTGGTAATGTGGCACAGCAGGAGACTTGCACATAAGTTTGTTAAAAGCAGTTGAGTTATTAAGCAATTTTCAAAGGCAAAAATAATCATCTATTTGAAAATGAATATTTTCATTATATATATATATTACATATTTATATATATATTACATATTTCAAATATTAGCAATTGTCCTTCCTTCCTTCCTTCCTTCCTTCCTTCCTTCCTTCCTTCCTTCCTTCCTTCCTTCCTTCCTCCCTTCCTCCCTTCCTTCCTTCTCTCTCTCTTTCTTCCTTTCTTTCCTCTTTCTTTCTTTCTTTCTTTCTTTCTTTCTTTCTTTCTTTCTTTCACCTATGGACATTTAAAAAACCTTTTAATTGTTTCAGAAATGTTGCATATTTTAAAAGAATCTCGCTGGTTGCTTCTCTCCTGAGTTCCATGTTCATGCTTTGTAATTAGTCTTCATCTGCTTACCTGATTCTGCTGGGTGATTTCACACAGTTCTCCTGATGTGGCTGTGCTAGGGCCAAACTGGAAGCAATCAAAGTGTTCAACAATGGAGTTTGGTTGGAAAGAACTCCAAAAACAATAACAAAGCCTTAGTTAAGTAAATTATAAGGAGTTATACATCCTTCACAAAACCTTGAAAATATAAACTAGTGATGTGTTGCATTTAACTTTGTTCACTTCTAAAATATTAGGGACATAGTTTAGGGAGCAGGTGAAAATAAATTAGAAAGTAGAAAGTCCACCTTAAGTGCTCCAGACAGCTTAGCCTACATTTAAGGTGGTATGATTTTGTTTTCCTTAAAGCCACCATATGCTCACCACCTTACCCAGAGTACATCTGTCTAGGGCTCCCTTGGCAGATAAGACTGCTTGCTGTTTTGGTAGAGGGGCCACAAGATGGCTCACAACTTTTCTTAACCCCAATTCCAGGGAATCTGACACCTTCTTAAGACATCTGTCACCACCAGGCATATATGTAGTGCACAAACATACATGCAGGAAAACAATCATGCATGTAAAATAAATAAATCTTTTTTAAAAGTATGAAAAGAGACCCACAGAAGGAAAGGGAAGGTAGTAATGGCACACCACGTGTAGACATCTACCAGCAATCACTGAGCCCCTATTTCTTACAAACTCCATCTGACTGTCATGCCTCATACTCCATCAATATGGCTTTCCTCAAGGTCGTCACTGACTCCTCTCGGCATATCTATCCGACACAGATCACTTGCCTTGAAGCACTTCATTTTCCTAGCAGCAGAGTCCTGTTCTCTCTGTAGGCTCCTTCTTGCCCTTCTTATTCTCTGTGGTCTAGCCTCATCTCCCTCACTTCTCTACCCTGAGAACCAGAGCTCAGGGGTGCTCCCTCCCTCCGCTTCTACTCACTCCCTGCTTAGTCCTCTGTATTGGCTAGTTTTGTGTTCAACTTGACATGGGCTGGAGTTATCACAGAGAAAAGAGCTTCAGTTGGGGAAATGCCTCCATGAGATCCAGCTGTAAGGCATTTTCTCAATTAGTGATCAAGGGGGAAAGGCCCCTTGTGGGGTACCATCTCTGGGCTGGTAGTCTTGGTTCTATAAGAGAGCAAGCTGAGCAAGCCAGGGGGAGCAAGCCAGTAAGGAACATCCCTCCATGGCTTCTGCATCAGCTCCTGCTTCCTGACCTGCTTGAGTTCCAGTCCTGACTTCCTTGGTGATGAACAGCAGTATGGAAATGTAAGCTGAATAAACCCTTTTCTCCTCAACTTGCTTCTTGGTCATGATGTTTGTGCAGGAATAGAAACCCTGACTAAGACAGTCCTCACACACTTTATAAACTGCTTTGGTTCAGCAAGTATCCATTTAGGATTTGTTAAACACCCAGCACTGTTCTAATCAATGATTTAAAGAAAGAAAAAAATCCCCATGCTTTTATTTTCTCTCTTTCCTCCCTCTCTCTGTGAGTGTGTGTATATGTGTGTCTCTGTATGTGTCTTTTCATGTATGTGTATGTGTGTGTGTAATGTGTAGATGCATGTTTAATGTGTGTAGACATGCATGTGTATGGGTGTACATATGCACGTGGAGGCTTAAGTTGGGAATTGTCTTCAGTTGTTCTTTCCCCTTATTCACTGAAGCAAGGTCTCTCAATCAAACCCAGAGAGGCTGATGTAGCTCATCTTGGAAGCTAGCCTTCTGGAATTAGAAGTA
This sequence comes from Mus minutoides, assembly GCA_902729485.2. Classification (NCBI taxonomy): domain Eukaryota; kingdom Metazoa; phylum Chordata; class Mammalia; order Rodentia; family Muridae; genus Mus; species Mus minutoides. Next base: position 1,215,548 of record LR749956.1, on the reverse strand, counting down.
GGCATCATGCCCACTGGGCATTTCAACTCTAGTTTTCAGTCTTGGGTGGCAATTTCCTTGACAGCTGAGCCACCTTTCTAGCTTTTACTCAGCTGGCATCAGGATAAATTCCAAGTACAGTGTGTCAAAGAGTAATGTACAGGGTTGACAGTGTCTCTCACCACCACCCAGTTCCTGTTTACCCACAACCACAAAACATGATGTTATTTGGAAACAAAGTCTTTGCAATTAAATACTACACTTAATATAATGAACTGAGATGAGGTCACCCAAGACTAAAGTAGGCCCATGCATTGGTTTCTGTTCCAACCACTGTGCTGAAGCACCCAAGAGCAGCTTTAGGACAGAAGAGTTTATTTTGGCTTACACTTTGAGCCGGCACTGCCCTTCGTGGGAGGGAAGGCGTGGTGGCAGGAGCTCTGTGGTGACAGGAGACTTCAGCTGAGACACCTCACCTCCTCATATCTAGGAAGAGGAAGCGGAGAGTGGACAGAAAATGAGGCTTGGCTATGAAACTTCAATACTCACCCCCAGTGCCACTTTCCATCATCAAGGCCCCACCTCCTGAAGACTCCACAACCTTCCCAAACAGCAATACTAGCTAGGGGACAAAGTGTTCGGACATGTTAGCCTAAGGAGGACTTTCCACATTGAAGCTACAACACCCCTAAATTCAATGACTGGTATATGTTTAAATGAAGGCCATCTGGAGAGGCCAAGATGGAAGAAGGCCTAGTGAAAGCTGAAGCAGAGGCCAGAGCAGTGCGTTTATAAGTCAAGGACCATCAAGACTTGCCAGGAGAGGCATCATGAAGAGGTATTATCCCAAACCTATAAGTCTGGCTTAAAACAAAAACAACACACTCCTCCAGATAATAATATGAGGGCCAGTTCAATGGGTAAGAGGACAATATGAAAGCAAAGGGGCGGAATTCAAACTCTCAACACCTTTATCCAAAGCTAGCAAGGCTGGAGGGGTGGAGATAGGGAGACTCCCTGGGAGCTTGCAGGCTAGTCAGCAGAACTGCAATAAATGGTAAGATTCTGGTTCAGTGAAAAGCTTTTTATCAAATAATAACAACAGTAATAATAATTACGTGGAGAGTGTCAGACATGATGACTTCCTTTGGCCTCTGTATGTGTATGCAAGTGTATGCACACCATCATACACATATGCATATACATTACACTCGTGCACCGAGCACACACACACACACACACACACACACACACACACACACACACACACACCACACACACGGTTTTAAAAGCTGCCATTAACAAATGTGGGAAAGAATGTTGAGCAGTTGAAGTCCTTTTCATTGCTGCCCAGAAGGCAAAATGTTAAGACAGGTTGGCAGGAACTACTTGACCATTTTCTAGAATGATACCACACATATAAGCTTAGGTGCAAATATTGCTCTCCCAGACATATAGCCAGGAAAAGTGAGAACACATGCACACATGAGGTTCCATCCATGTCTGCATCAGTAGCTATTTCTTTCATACGATGAGAAATGAAAACAACTTCTGTGTTTATTAATAGATAAATTATGGTACATTTATCTAGTGAAATTCTATTTGGTAATGAAAAGGAGCAAGCTACTGATTCATGTAACACAGATGGGCATTATGTCGAGTTTTAAAAGCAGAACCAAAAGGATACAATGTATCTGATTGCTTCTATGTAAAAATAGACAAAGCTTCACTTCAGTAATAGAATCAGATGCTTTTCTGGAGGGTGGGCTTAAGTGGGAAGGACCAAGGGGAAGCTTCCTGGAATGATGGGCACTTTCTAGCCCTGTTCTGATTGACATGTGGTGATTCGGGTGTGTTTATCCATCTGTCATACGTTCAGAGGGAGAAGAAGGCAGCTGCACCAACTTTCCTCCTTATCTGATTGCTTTGTGTCATTGGCATACACACATCTGCTAAATAACCAATCCATGTATGCCCTAACTCCCTCCAGATAAAAGGCAGATGTCTGCACCCCTAGAGGCAGGTGAGTACTGTGTTAAACCTGTGTGTAAGGCTTACAGCCTCTGTATCTTCCTCACTCTCATCTTCCTCCTCTTACAATGAGCACTAGCCTAACATGGATCCTCAGGTTCTGTGGTTAAACAAAACAAGCAAGTTTTTCCTGGACCCTTTTTCAAAGAGTGATCGATCTAACTGAAGGCACCAACAGTGGGGACATAGGCAGTGCCCAGCTCTGATGCTCCAACCTGAAAGTTCAAGGGGAAAAAGAGTGAGTCAGAGGACATAAAGGAAGGAGCTGCTGCTGGGCAGAAAGAAGTCACATTGGGGAAGAGAAGAAAGGAGACAGGAAAGGAGGGAGAGAGAGCTCACACACATGAGCAAGTTTCTGAGCGCATGAGAGAGACAGTGCTAGAAAATGAATCAGACTAAAACACAGCCCCAAGTTTTCTGCAACTCAAATGTCAACATCCAGGAAGGTCATTTTTATAAGTGTTAGCAAAATTCATTTAAACATAAGTCATGAAACACCAAGAATTGTCAGCTCATGGGCTTCACGCACTCCCTGAGGAGCTCAGTCTGAGGCTCAGAGAGGCAAGGAGGCCCTGGCAAAGCTGTGCAGTTAGTGATGGCTGCACTACCATTGGATCTGAGGCGAGGCTGGAGGCGGGGCTTCTGTTTGACACTGCCTGAGGTTAGGACTTATCTTCTTGGACCTTGGACCTTGCTTGAGGCATTCTCTTTTCCGCTGATATGAACTTAATACTTCTTCCATACTGAGCCGTGTTTGGCAGCCAACAGCAAGGGTGATAATTCCCTATTGTAAAACAATAACCACTGTGTTTGAATAAGGTCAGTCATAATTTATTGTGGCTTTAACCTCTCTGTTGCTTAGGCAACCAATATCCTGAATTGAGTAAAGCTTACAAATTTATTACCTGATAACACTCGTCCCATCCGTTTGTGCTCCAGTCTGATGAGTCACACTGACCGTCTTAGAGCTGCCCTCACTTTATATGAACTGTGACCTGTGACTCCAGCATATGTGAAGAGCTGGGACAAAGGAGTCATGTCTCACATGCTCACAGTCGCCTGGCTTCTTGCTGAGTGTGCGGACAGAGCGGGCAGAGGGAACCCCGTCTGTCTTTCAAAAGCATGGCTATCATGCTGCTCCCTCCTGCCAACCTGCTAGCTGGAGAGTGGGACGCTCATTTCTCAGCAGCTGGGATGGCGCATGGCTAATTCTGCAGCACAAAGAACATCAGAGTCAAGGTTCCTTAGTCCATTCAGTAAATATTAACACCCCTTTATGTTCCTAAGCTCTCTAGACCACAACTAAACAAAGCATAACCAGATATCCTTGGTAGTATCTCTTAACAAAAGGAAGCTGTGTCTCTCAGGGCTGGAGGCTGGTGAGCCCAGGCCTAAGGCAGCCTAGTTCTTGGTAGCACCTTCCTGCTGTGTCCTCACATGGGAGAAAGGATGAGGCAACCTGGGAGTCACTTTTATAAGTACCTAATCCCACTAATGAGTATGTCCTTGTGACCTGTCCCCTCACAGGAGCCCCACCTCCATGACCTTCACACTGGGGATTAGCATTACCATATATCAAGGTTTATAAGAAGACAAATCCACTGGATGGAGCTCAGCCTGGGCTGTTTGGGGCCTGGGACTCTCCTTGATTGCTGGCAACAAGAGCAAGTCTCCCTGGTCCTCTGTCTTCTTCCTTTTAGTGTCTTAGTCAGTGTCCTGTGGCTGGGGAGAGACACCATGACCCTGCCAACTCTTATGAAAGACAGCATTTAATTGGGGCTGGCTTATATTTTCAGAGGACTCATCCACGACCATCATGGCGGGGAGTGTGCAGACAGGCAGACAGGTATGGCACTGGAGCAGTAGTTGAGACTTACATCATGATCTACAGGCAACAGGCAGAGTGAGAGACACTGAGCCTGGTGTGGGCATTTGAAAGCACAGAGCTCACCCACAGTGACACACCTTCTCCTCATCATTTCCCAAACAGGGTGACTAAGGACCAAATATTTAGATATGTGAGCGCATGGGAACCATTTTTATTCACATCACCCCGCACTGATCATGCCTTCTCACCTACAACTCCAGCCCTTTATTCCCAGTTAACAGCATCTCTTGACTGGAGAAGAACACTAACTTCTGGGACTCCTGCTGTACCTCACCCTGGAGAGTCATTTATTAGTACAACTTGTATTCACAATCTATCCAAGTCTGTGCGTCCCCCAAATAATCTGTTTAGCTTTAAAATTGGCTTGCCATTGCTAGGAAATCTCACTTATTGTTTAAAATGTGATTTAAAGTAAGGCAGGATTTGAACCTTAAGCCTTTAATAGTTGCCATGAGTCTGTTTATTAAAAAAAAAATAAGTAGACTGTATCTTCATTCTTTTTTGTCATTCAATTCAATTGAAGTACAAGTCTATTATTGTAAAAACATGACAGTGGCATCCTGTGGCATAGCCCAGGAATAGCAGGAGCATCTGAACTGTGGTCAGGACTCCAGAGGCAGAGCGTTACCAGGAAGGTGGACTAGTGACAGAAGAGTAAAATCCAAACAAGTCTTAGTCTCTTACAAGGCCTAACAGCATTACTAGGGAACCATTGTGGTCTTTTGTGCTTATTTAGAAGAAATCAAGTATGTGTTTTATTTAAAGTCGAATTGAGAATAAAGCTACAAATATCTACTTTATTTTGTTTGTTTATTTTGAGACAGGTCCGTTTCATTGCCTTGGATGGCCTGTAACTTAGTGTATAAACCAGGCTATCCTCAAACTCACATTGATCTACCTGCCTCTGCCTCTCCAGTAGTAGGCTTAAAGACAAGCATTCTTTTCAATCTCATCTTTCGGAAAAATAAGTTTCTTCAGTTAATTTTTTATATGGAGAACATGTTACTGTTTCTCCCATGACAGCATCTCAACATCCCATAATATGTAGACCCACTGCTGTGTGTCTTTCTCATGCTTTAAGTAAGAAAAAGGACATTTAAAAAATGGATTGGTATTCACAAGTGTTGGGTATGGGGTGAAATAATCCTGTGTTGTTTTGATTGTTTGTCAACTTGACACAAGCTAGAGCCATCTGGAAAGGGAGAACCTCAGGTGAGAAAAATGCCTCCATCAGACTGGACTATGGCAAGGCTGTGGGGTTGGAGTGGGGGATCCTTATTTTTTGGCTTTGTCAATTAAGTTTATTGCTTTTATGAAAAATATTCATAAATGTCTTTTATTAATTCTTTTGTTATAGATCTTGCAGCTATGGTCTTTAAACCAGGTTTCTTTGTCTCTTAACATAAATGGAGTGTGATTGCTAAAAGGCTATGCTCAGTGCTGAGGTTGGAGGTCAGCTACTGTTGTTACCTGCCTACAACAGTCTTTTCTGATCTGTGTAAGGATAAAGGAAATGAGATGGTGGGGCAGGGGGATGAGACTGATGGGAAAAGAAGCATGAGATTCAGTGAGGGAGATATTCCCGGAGCCAAATGGGTCTTTCAGGGAGGTACCACTTACCCTAGACCCAGAAGCCCCTGCGCCCGTTGTTCCAGGGAAACATCAGGGACTGGAGAGACTGAGCGGCCAATTCCTGCCCATCTGGGTCTTCCAAGTAAAGGGACTGAGTCTGGCAATGTGTTAGCTAAGAAGCTCGTTTGGGAAGGCAAGACCCGAGGAGTATAGAACAAACAGATGCAGATGTCACTTGGCAGAGAGCTTGGCAGGTTTCCAGAGAACAGGGAATCCCTCTTCCCTCCACGTCAGCATCTATGATGCCCGTTTCTCTGAGTGAGGCCTTCCAGTTCATTTGGAGTCACTGATGTAGGACTCACTTTGGCATTTTTTTCTATGAAATCTCATTATGCGCAAGCTCTCTTACTAATCAGCTGATGTATGAAGTTCCTCTGCCACAGTGACTTTCATGTACCCGCATGCTTTCTCTGCTCTGCCTCCTCCTTGTCATCTCCAGTCAAGGTCTCTTGTAGTTCAGGCTGGGCTCTGACTTGCTATGTATCCAAGTATGACCTAGAACTTTTGATCCTCCAGCTCCCACCTTCTGAATGACAGGATTATAGGTGTGCACCACCACACGCATTTCACACAGTGCTGGAAGCTGAGTGGCCGGCCAGCCAGTCAGTCATCTGAGCTTCGTCCTCACTGGGCTCCTTTCCTGTGTCCCTGTGTTTAACTTTTGTACCTCTCTAGGATGTTTTTCCCTGAAGGCAGGTTTGCCTGCCTGCCCGTTCTCTTTCTCCACACTATGTTAGCAATGACAATTTACTTTTCCATATAAATTTTAGAGTTGCTTTAGAAACCACTCAAATTCTTCAGGGTTTTTCTTTGAAACTGAGATTCCCTTATAGATAATGTGGGTAGGACTGACATGTTTATGCCTTTGAGTCTCCTTGCCATTATCAACTGTTCCTTTTATCTTGAATAAAGTTTTATAATTTTTCCATAAACCTTTTAAACGTTCCATGTGTATAGACCGTGGGTTGTTTATGTGTTTTTCTGCTATGAATAGACTGGTGTTTTATTTTCTTGTTCATTGTTGTTGACAGGTAGAAAAGTATATGCTGTTTTGTTTTTATGTTAATCCTGCAACAAGAGACTTACTCCTTCTTTTATCAGCTACAAGGGCTTATCTGTGATGTCTTTGCCTTTTTGCTTAAAAAACTAGTTGTGTGAATTTCATACATAAGTACCATATTTACATAGTTTCTACACAATCCTGTCTGACTCGTTTGATTTATTCCCAGTTCCTTTCTAATTCATGACCTCTTTTTAAATTATTATTATTTACTAACATTTCAAATGTTATCCCCTTTCCTCGTTTCCCCTCTGAAAACCCATTCCCCCTCCCTCCTGCTCACTAACAAATCCACTCCTGCTTCCCTGTCCTGGCATTCTCCTACACTGAGACATTCAACCTTCACAGGACCAAGAGCCTCTCCTTTAACTGAAGTCCCACAAGGCCATCCTCTGCTACATATGTGGCTGGAGCCACGGGTCCCTCCATGTGTACTCTTTGTTTGGTGGTTTAGTCCCTGAGAGCTCTGGGGGTACTGGTTGGTTCATATTGTTGTTCCTCCTATAGGGCTGCAAACCCCTGCAGCTCCTTGGGTCCTTTTTCTAGCTCTTCTATTGGGGATCCTGTGCTCAGTCCAATCGATGGCTGTGAGCATCCACATCTGTATTTGTCAGGCACTGGCAGAGCCTTTCAGGGGACAGCTATACCAGACTCCTGTCAGCAAGCACTTGTTGGCATTCACAATACTAACTGGCTTTGAAACTGGTTATGGGATAGATCCCCCAGTGGGACAGTTTCTGGGTTCTTTTCAGCTTCTGGCTATAATAAATAAGGCTGCTACGAACATAGTGGAGCATGTATACTTAATACATGTTGGAGCATTTTCTGGGTATATGTCCAGGAGTGGTATAGCAGGGTCCTCAGTAATATGTCCAATTTTCTGAGGAACCATCAAACTGATTTCCAGAGTGGTTGTACCAGCTTGCAATCCCACCAGCAAATGGAGGAGTATTCCTCTTTCTCCACATCCTTGCCAGCATCTGCTGTCACCTGACTTTTTGATCTTAGACATTCTGATTGGTGTGAGGTGGAATCTCAGGGATGTTTTGATTTGTATTTCTCTGATGAATAAGGATGTTGAACATTTCTTTAGGTGCTTCTTAGCCATTCAGTATTCCCCAGTTGAGAATTCTTTGTTTAGCTTTGTACCCCATTTTTAATAGGGTTATTTGGTTCTCTGGAGTCTAACTTCTTGAGTTCTTTGGATATATTGGATGTTAGCCCTCTATTGGATGTAAGGTTGATAAAGATCTTTTCACAATCTGTTGGTTGCTGTTTTGTTTTTGTTTTTGTTTTTGTTTTTGTTTTTGTTTTGTTTTGTTTTCCTATTGACAGTGGCCTTTGCCTTACAGAAGCTTTGCAATTTTATGAGGTCCCACTTGTCAATTCTTGATCTTAGAGGATAAGCTATTGGGTTCTAGTCATGAAATTTTCCCCTGTGCCCATGTGCTTGAGGCTCTTGCCCACTTCATTTCCTATTAGTTTCAGTGTATCTGGTTTTATGTGGAGGTCCTTGATCCACTTGGACTTGATCTTTGTACAAAGAGATAAGAATGGATCGATTTGCATTCTTCTACATGCTAACGGCCAGTTGAAACAGCACCATTTGTTGAAAATGTAGTCTTTTTTTCCCCACTGGATAGTTTTAGCTTCTTTGTCAAAGATCAAGTGGCCATAGGTGTGTGGATTCATTTCTAGGTCTTCAATTCTATTCCATTGATCTACCTGCCTGTCACTGTACCAATACCATGCAGTTTTTAATCACCATTGCTCTGTAGTACAGCTTGAGGTCACAAATAATGATTCCCCAGAAGTTCTTTATTGTTGAGAATAGCTTTTATTATCCTGGGTTTTTTGTTATTCCAGATGAATTTGGGAATTGCTCTTTCTTACTCTTTGAAGAATTGAGTTGGAATTTTGATGGGGATTTTGTGGAATCTCTAAACTGCTTTCAGCAAGATGGGCCTTCTTTACTATATTAATTCTACAAATCCATGAACACGGGAGATCTTTCCATCTTCTGATCTTCAATTTCTTTCTTCAGATACTTGAAATTCTTGTCATACAGATCTTTCACTTGCTTAGTTAGAGTCACACCAAGATATTTTATATTATTTTGATTATTTTGAAGGGTGTTGTTTCCCTCATTTCTTTCTCAGCCTGTTTATCCTTTAAGTAGAGGAAGGCTATTGATTTGGTTCAGTTAATTTAATATCCAGCCACTTTGCTGAAGCTGACTATCAGGTTTAGGAGTTCTCTGGTGGAATTTTTTGGGTCACTTAAGTATGCTATCATATCACCTGCAAATAGTCATATTTTGACTTCTTCCTTTCCAATTTGTATCAATTTGACCTTCTTTTGTTGTCTAATTGCTCTGGCTAGGACTTCGAGTACTATATTGAACAAGTGAGGAGAGAGTGGACAGCCTTGCCTAGTCCCTGATTTTAGTAGGATTGCTTTCAAGTTTCTCTCCATTTAGTTTGATGCTGGCTACTGGTTTGCTGTATATTGCTTTTACTATGTTTAGGTATGGACCTTGAATATCTGATCTTCCCAAAACTTTTATCATGAAGAGGTGTTGGATTTTGTCAAATGCTTTCTCAGCATCTAATGAAATGATCATGCATTTTTTTTTCCTTTGAGTTTGTTTACATAGTGGATTATGTTGATGGATTTCCATATATTGAACCATCCCTGCATCCCTGGGATGAAGCCTACTTGATCATGATGGATGATCATTTTCATGTGTTCTTGGATTCAGTTTGTGAGAATTTTATTGAATATTTTTTGCATTGATATCCATAAGAGAAATTTTTCTGAAGTTCTCTTTTTTCTGTTGGGTCTTTGTGTGGTTTAGGTATCAGCGTAAGTGTGGCTTAATAGAACGAATGAGTAGTGTTCCTTCTGTTTATATTTTGCAGAATATTTTGAAGAGTATTGGTATTCGGTCTTCTTTGAAGGTCTGATAGAACTCTACACTAAACCCATCTGTTCCTGTGCTTTTTTTGGGAGGGGGTGAGAGACTATAAATGACTGTTTCCATATCTTTAGGGTTTATGAGACTGTTTAGATGGTTTTTTCTAATCTTAATTTAACTTTAATACCTGGTATCTGTCTAGAAAATTGTCCATTTCATTCAGATTTTCCAGTTTTGTTGAGTACATGCTTTTGTAGTAGGATATGATTTTTTGGGGGGGATTTCCTCAGTTTCTGTTGTTATGTCTCCCTTTTCATTTCTGATTTTGTTTATTTGGATACTGTCTCTGTGCCCTCTGGTTAGCTTAGCTAAGGGTTTAATCTATCTTGATGAGTTTCTCAAAGAACCAGCTCCTGGTTTGGTTGATTCTTTGTATAATTCTTTTTGTTTCCACATGGTTGATTTCAGCCTTGAGTTTGATTATTTCCTGCTATTTACTCCTCTCCTCTTGGGTCTATTTGCGTCTTTTTGTTCTATCTCCAAGATTGTCTCCCTTTGTGATTTCTTTATTGTTTCTATTTCCATTTTCAGATCCTGGATGGTTGTATTCAGTTCCTTCACCTGTTTGGTTGTGTTTTCCTGTAATTCTTTAAGGGATTTTTGTGTTTCCTCTTTAAGGACCTCTATCTGTTTGCCTGTGTTCTCCTGTATTTCTTTAAGAGTGTTATTTATGTCCTTCTTAATGTCCTCTATCAGCATCATGAGATGCGATTTTACATCCAAATCTTGCTTTTCCAGTGTGTTGGGGTATCCAGAACTTGCTGTTGTGGGAGAACTAGGTTCTGATGATACCATGTAGCCTTGGTTTCTGTTGGTAAGGTTCTTGTGCTTGCCTTTTGCCATTTTGTTATCTTTGATGTTAGTTGGTCTTGCTGTCTCTGACTTGAGCTTGTCCCTCCTGAGGGCCTGTAATCCTGTGTCAGCACTCCTGGAAGAAGAGCTCTCCCCTGCAGGACACTTACACATACAGCAGTCCCAGCTCATGCATGCAGATGACCAGAAGGACCCTGTCTCAGCTGCTCCACTGCTCCTGCACCCCCTGTGCACTCCTGGCTGATCCCACCTTAGACAGTCACTGGAGAGAAAATGACAATCTCACCTCTGAGCCCAGGAGTCAGAGCACTCCCTGGAGACCAGCTCTCCCCTTGCAGGACCCATGCACAGAGGGCTGCAGAACAGCCCCAGCTCCTGGGTGCAGATGGCAGCTAGAAGGACCCTGTTCCAGCTGCCTTAAATTATTATTGTTACAGATACACATACATACAAATAGACTCATATACAACATGCTGAGTCTGTTTAATGTTGCTTGCATGTACATGTGCTTAGGACTGACCACTTACATTTGAATACCTGATCAAGGGACTTGTCTGTGGAGAAAACTGATTCTCTTTCTCTCAGCAGCTACTGATTGTCTGTAGCTCTTCATCTAGACATGGGGTCCTATGAGATTCCCTGACCAAACTGGCGTGTCAGTGGTTCTGTTTATGCAGGTTGCTTATGCAACATTTTGTTGAGATCTTATAGGTGCAGCTCCCTTGGTAGATCTAGGTGACATTAACTCACAGCAAGCATTCTCTGACTCTCACAATCTTTCTACTTCATCTTGTGTGATATTCCCTGAGCCTTAGGTGTAGGGGTTGTGTCATAGATGTATCAGCTGGAGTTAGGCATCCTATGATGGCCTATTTTATGAATTTTAACTAGTTGTAGATCAAGGCAATAATCTCCTCCTCCTCCTCTTCCTCCTTCTTTAAAAGGAAGTTTCTTTGATGAGGAGTGAGAGCTATACTTATCTGTTCATATAAGGAGAAGTATTTAGAATACAGTTGGAAATTGCATTGTTTTAGGCAGTGATAGGACCCTTCACAGGGTCTATTATATACTCCAGCCATGAGTTGTTGGCTATATTTACAGTACAAGGCATAAATTTTTCCATATTGTGTGGCCCCAAGTCTAATTAGATATCCATTGGTTACCTCCTAGATAAAAGTGCCACTATTGCACCACTGTAGATATTTTGCCTGGCCAGTCGTTGTTGTGTGCTGCCTGTGCCCTGGACTACTCGCTGCCTGACCCTACTTGCCCTTTTGTTTTTAAAGTTTGTTTTTAGATCTTGACAGCCTAGTGGGAGCTGGGGCGCTATTGCCTCAACATTGTTGACCCCACCTCAGAGGATTTTCAGTATACTGGACTGTGCCTGTCTTAGGTTGTCCTGTGTTCCAGGATCTTACCCATCATTGACTACAAATCCTCAAAGAGATATCACCCTGGAAGCACATCATACAAGAGGGAGATGAGGAACAGCCTACATGGTGGTCTCACAGATCTCTGCCATCCAGGCTTTGATCACTTCCTTTAGAGGTCACAATCTGGATTTTTAAGAGCCATCAGCACCTGGAGTGTTACCTTATTTATGGAATGCTGCCTGTGGGTATGCTGTGTGAGACACTTAAACGAAATAATTATTAGTTTGACAGTTCCTCCCACCATAGCATAAGTGGCTATCCACAAGGGGTCAAACAGCCTCTAGGGAGAGCACAGGTACCCTGGTGGCATTGAGGCTGGCTATGTTCTCCCTTTACAGTATAGAATAGTTAAGGAATTTGGCCAGGTACCTTCAAGATTTCCAGCCAACTGTTGTCAGGCATCAGTGGTGTTATGTACCTTGTAAAGGGTTAGGCAGATTGAGTGAAATCTGGGGTTGTATCCTGTCTTAGTCAGGGTTTCCTGGACAAAACATTATGACTAAGAAGCAAGTTGGGAAGGAAAGGGTTTATTCAGCTTACACTTTCCACATTGCTGTTGATCACAAAGGATGCAGGACTGGAACTCAAGCAGGTCAGGAAGCAGGAGCTGATGCAGAGGCCATGGAGGGATGTTCCTTACTGGCTTGCTCCCCCTGGCTTGTTCAGCCTGCTCTCTTATAGAACCCAAGACTACCAGCCCAAGGATGGTTCCACCCACTAGGGGCCTTTCCCTCTTGATCACTAATTGAGAAAATGCCTTACAGCTGGATCTCATGGAGGCATTTCCACAACTGAAGCTCCTCTCTCTGTGATAACTCCAGGTTGTGTCAGCTAGTTTTGATACAAAACTAGCCAGTACATATGCCAATAGAGGCATGTCCCTAACAAGGGCCAACTCTCCTGCAAGTAAGTTAATCTGTTGTTGTAGAATGCAGATGGCTTGATAAAGATATTGATTTAGTACCTCCTGTGCCTATAGCATCTCCCTGACTTAGAGATTCCAGCATTGACAGTCTCCACCATAATGGCTGTCTGGGCCAAGGAAACAGCAGCTATTGCCACTGCAATGATGCAAATGTAATACCAAAATCCTTCTTTGCCTGGTGTAGCCGTTGTAAGTGAGTCAGGGCCATCAGAATGATGCATGAAAGTGAGTGATATTTACCTCAGGCATCCAAATAGTGGCTGCTTCCCTCATCAGGATAGCCATTGTTGAACACCTCATCCAGGTGGTCAGGAGACATTTCTGATTAAAGCTCTTAAGGTTGTCTCTGACAATGGAGGTATTAGTGACCAGAAAGTAAAAGGGAGGTTGGACACAGACTGGGGTAGTTTTCCAGCCAACCTGGCTGTCAATGGTCACATTCATGGGGGTTGCCCCTGTCCACATTTTTGCCAAACTGTTTATATGAAAATATGTCCCGTTTTAGGAGAGTTAGGGGGCATAAATCAAGAGAATTAGAGGGACCACATAAATCCCAGTTGTTCATAATGGGGTCATATCTGAATCTAATGGGATCCCTGTTAACATAGGGAGTAATATTGGAAGCGTCATTTGAAGTAAACCTCCACATACCAAGTGTGAGGTTTGATGGCAGCATTGGGTAGCTCCTAGCAAATCTTAGACCTAGTGTAGGCTGGCAGTGCTCCAAATGATAGGAAGTCCTAGAAAAGTGGGAATTTGAGGAACCCTTGACCAGTGAGGCAGGGGTGGATGTGATATGCTTGGGGAATTTTGGGGGGAATTTGTAGTCAGTAAGGGGAACATGATGTTCCATGCCTAACATGGTGCCATAGCTTAGATTAACATGAAAGTACCCCATGGGTTTGATCCTAATATTATGTATTTGGGTGCAAGGGCAGACAGAGCAGACATTGGTGATAAAGCAATTTCCTCCTTGGGCCAGGTGCCTTCTAATCATCATGTAGCATTGACTGAGTCCATGGAGGGCCACCTGAAACTCACATTGGAAGAGAAAAGAACAGGGTAGGCTGGGGAGTTAACTATCACAGACAAAAGAATGGGGGGAAGGGGTATCAAAGCTCATTGGCCCTCCCAGGCTGAAGAAAACTTAATAAACACAGTATGTATGATACATCTACACATCCTGATCTTCTTCTGGTACCTTCATTGCCCCCCTGGTCTGTGGTTGGTAAGCATGTCAAAAGTAACATTAAGGTTATATTCCAGGATAATCCTAGCCTGATTCTCAGCCAAGTCATGATATGTAGACTTCCAATTAAGAAACATGGTGGGGTCCAGTACTGCCTTAAGGAGATTATACCAATTATAATAGGTCTGGAGGTGCACGGCCCATTGCTTCAGCACTTGTTCAAAATAATGGGTATCTGGGCCAGAATTGTTGGCAGCTTTTCTTATTAGTGCCAAGTCTTCCAGGAGGGGGAATCCAGGGCCTAGTCTCTGCATCAGGGCCAAGATTGATAGGGAAGGCCTCACTATATACCCTAGGAGAATGAGGCCCCAGGGGAAAAGGCAGTCCAGCACAAGGGACAGGCATTGCAGGAGTGACCACAGGAAGCCAAAGTTCCCCTAAAACACTGCAGGGTTAAGCTGGGGGTACCTCCTATGGGGCTGGAGCAGAAGGGCTAGTAAGGGAGGGACCTGGGACAGCAGAAGTAGAGGACAACTTGGAGCCTGAAGGATGGAGGGCTGGAGAAGAGGCACCCTCATTCTCATTGCTAAAATCAACCTGTTTGCCAGGAGAAAGTGGGACCAGATCAGTAATGGAAAGGTGAATATTAGCCTGATCCTGGCACAGTGAGGAGAAGAAGAGCAGATCAGGTATAACTAGGAAGAGAGCCCAGTTCTTGCAGCATCAGGTAAAAACAAGCCCCCAGAAAAGTAGGTTCAGCTACTTGCCATCCACCTTACCTGCCCTTGGGGGTTGGAGGTGAGGTGGTGCAGAAGAAACAACACAGACTGGGGAGTGGGTGAGCGTAAGGCCGTGGGTTTGATACTAAACTCTACTACTCCAAAAATAAAAATAAAAAGACAGTTGGTCTAGAGAGATGGCTCTGTGGTTAGGAGCACTGACTGCTCTTCCAGAAGACATGGCTTAGATTCTGAGCACACACACAGTGGCTTATAACTCTCTTTCATTCCAGTTCCAGATGATCCAGTACCTTCTTATAGCCTCTGCAGATATCAGTGTGCATGTGGTACATAGACAAACATGCAGGCAACACCCTCAAACATATAAAATAAAATAAATAAACTAGTTTAATTAAATGAAACAATGGGGTTAGTGTGTGCCCCATCTTTTAAAGGAAAGTAGATGCTCAATTTGTGAAATCAAATATATCCTTATTTTGTTTTGGGGGGGTTTGTTATTGTTATTGTTATTGCTGTTGTTGCTTTTGTTTGGATTGGTTTCTTGGCTTTCTGAGACAAGGTTTCTTTAAATTTTATTTTATTTCTTTTAATCTACAAACATGGCAAATATTGACAGATGGATTTTTCTTCTTACTTTTTTTGTTTTGTTTTAATGTATTTTGCATGGAGTGCTTTGTCCGCATGTACACCTGCACACCAGAAGAGGGCATCTGATTCCATTACAGATGGTTGTGAGTCACGTGTGTGGTTACTGGGAATTGAACTCAGGACCTGGACGAGCAGCCAGTGCTTTTAACTGCTGAGCCATCTTTCTACCCTGAATTTCTCTGAGAGTCTCACTTTCCTGGTATAAATCCAAACTGCTTGTCATCAAGATACATACTATCTGTACTCAGCTTCCTAACAATTGCTGGGAAGTGTTTTGCTTCTTTGAGATAAGATCTCTCTATGTGTCTCTGACTGCTCCTGAAGGAAAACCAGGTAGAACTCACAGAGATCCATGCGCTTCTGCTTCCCTTGCACTGGGACTAAAGGTGTGGGCCACCATGCCCAGCACTTTTTCTACTGTTCTACATTTATTTGTAAGTGTATAGGTGTTTTGCCTGCATGTATATTTGTCAGTATACCACATGTCATTGTGCCTGGTGCCTGTAGAAGCTAGTCCTGCCAAGCTAGAGCTACACACTGCTGTGAGCCACCATCAAACCCAGGTCCTTAATGCTCTCATCCACTGAACCACCTCCAGCCCCTATCAGGATGTCCTCTGTCCTCAGAGAGAGGTCCACTCTCCTCCAGCTGCCATCTTTTGTTCTTGGTGCTTTGCTGTGCTCTGCAAGCGCACTACTGTTCCTTGTCTTGGGCCAGCAAAGGTTATCTGACCTAATAGCGTCCTCAGCGGGGTGTGGAGATGCTCTGCAGTATGGAGATGCTCCGCCGTGTGGAGGTCCTCCGCGATGTGGAGGTGCTCCGCGGTGTGGTGGTGCTCCGCGGTGAAACTGCTTCCTTGGTGCTGTTTTGGTTCATTTTAGTGGATTTCAGAATTTTGCTTTGGCTTTTGAGATCTGTATTTTCCAAGTTTTTGACATAAAACTATGCAGCAGGTCCCTCTGTTTCCCCTTCCATGGCATCTGTGGTCCTGCAGGGTAGTGTCCGCTCATTCTGCTCCTTTGTTTTATCATTAGCATTTACAGATGTTTATTTTGTAGGCACCTTTTGTTGCCCCCCCCCAATTCACTTGTCACTTCTTTACACTTTCCCTTATTCCATTATTTTTATTATGTATTATGCTTTTACACTCATTGCTTTTTATACTTAACTGTTCTTTCTTGAGGTCATGTATAAGTCTTTATTGTGTCTTAAGGACATTGTAGGACTCTACAGTTTTCTTTAACTACACCCAGCTGTGGCTTTATGTTGTAGTTTCATCATTATTTTCTTCTAGATATTTCATTATTGGTTAACAGCTTTATTGAGCCGTAGTTTACTTACCATAGAATCCCTTTATTTTTCTGGATGTGTGTGTATGTGAATGTGTGCACACATGGGTGAGTGTGAGTTTGTGTGTGTGTGTGCGTGTGCATGTACATGATTGTGTGTAAGTGTGTGCACACTTGTGTGTGAGTGTGCATGTGTGTGTGTGTACACTTGTGCATGAATGTGGCATGTGTGTGGAGATCAGAGGACAGCACTGGTGTTGTTTCTCCCCTTTGACCTCGTTGAGCACTGCTGTATATACCAGGCTAGCGGGCTTCTGAGCGCCTAGGGAGGAACTCTGGAATTTCAGACATGTTCTGTCATGTCCAGTTTTTATGTGAGTTCTGAGGATTCAAACTCACACTTGTTTGGCACTCTCTGAATCCACTGAGCCCTCTCTCCAACACCCCCATGTTCCTATTTAAAGTATACAGGTTTGTGAATTTCAATATATTCAGAGTTGTAACACCATCATCACAATCAACTACAGGGCATTGCTATCAGTCCGTGGCTACCATTACCTTATTCTCCTGCTCCTTATGCATATTCAAGTACGATCTACATCTTAATGGACTTGCCTATTCTGAACATGTCTCACCAAAGGGATCCTGTAGTATGCACTCTTTGGATGAGTGCTTTTTACTTGGTGCCATTCACTTAGTTACATTCGAGTGAGTACCAGTACTTCATTCCTTTTAATTGTGGAATAACATTCCATTTTATGGGCATACATTTTATAGATATTATCTTTTATTATAGTCATGTATCAGTTTATAGGTTTTTGAGTTTATATCAGTTTTGGGATTATTATAAATAATACTGCTATGAGCATTTGTATACAGTAGGTCATTATAGGCATATATTTCATTTTGGAAAATACATACCGGGAGAAGGAGTTGCTGTTCTTAACTATATTTAAGCCTCTGAGGAAATGATAGTTTTCAGCTGCTCAGTGTAAGAAGCCAAACACAGAGACCACATACATAAAACTCTGTTTCTATGATATATAGACATCTTCTACTGCAATATTCCACAAAGCATAAGAATGGGGACTATATTTGTTACTTGTGTATCTTGTTGTAGTGATAAAATACCCCAACAAAAGCAGCTAAAGGAAGACATGGCATATGCTGGTTCGCGAGTTTAGCTTGCCTCCCATCATGGCTAGGAATTGTGGTGCCAGGAACTCGAGGCATCTGATCTCATTGCATCCACAATCAGGAAGTGGACAGCAATGAATGCTTGTGCTCAGCTAGCTTGCTTCTCTATGCACACTGGGCCCCCAGGCCATGCAATGGAGCCATGTGCAATTATGGAGTCTTCCCATCTCTGTTAACTTAGTCTAGATACTCCCTCTGGACCATGTCCAGAGGCTAACCTAGTCTGGATAACCCCTCACAGGCATGCCTGAAGGCTGGTCTCCTGGGTGAGTCTACAGGCTGTCAAATCCACAGTCAATATTACCATCATTCAGAGACAAATCCAGCATGTCTCAGCTTGTCATCATTTTTATCCACTCATCTTGTGGCTGGGGTCTGATGAGGTCTCAGACAGTTTGTCCTGGCAGAGGTCTCTGAGTATTTGCATCTGATGAGGTCTCAGACAGTTTGTCCTGGCAGAGGTCTCTGAGTATTTGCATCTTGAATGAACTTTTGATGCTCGTATTCCTGTTCATTTTTCTGGCAAGTCATCAAAACAAGGCAATTCGGACTGCTTTGATCTAGTCAGGCTTTCTCACGAGGAACTTGAGGCTATTACTTCGGGAAGGCTGAGCTTCACCAGGAGTTTGGGGAGGAACAGATTGATGTTTGGGCTTCACTGGACAGCCAACTGAGTCTTAAGCTGGGCTCACAAGGTCCTCCTGCCCCCACCTAGCCTAACAAAGTCCACTAATTAGTTGTCAGGCCAGATGCATAGCAAACGATCCTTTAGTGGCTTTGCCATTTCCTTGCTTCCAGGCCAGAAATGAGAGACACAAGGCACATCCTAGGGAAAAGCGTTACAGATAGATTGACACTTCATTCATAAAGGGGTGTGCCCTCAATCAAACATATACTGAGGCATGTATTCTTTAAAATTCAAAATGTAAGCAAAACTGTTTCCAGCGTTTTTTTTTTTTTTTTTTTTTTTTTTTGGTTTTTCGAGACAGGGTTTCTCTGTATAGCCCTGGCTGTCCTGGAACTCACTTTGTAGACCAGGCTGGCCTCGAACTCAGAAATCTGCCTGCCTCTGCCTCCCGAGTGCTGGGATTAAAGGCGTGCGCCACCACGCCCGGCTCAAGCGTATTTTCTATTATATTTGTTTTATTTTTTAAAAGCTTTTTTGTATGTATATAGTTTTGTTGTTGTTGTTGAACACACTCCCCTCAAACCCTTGTGATCCCCTTTTCTGCCTCTCCCTCACACATTTTCTTTGTCCCCTAGACAGTTTCTACTTTCATACACAGACACACACAGACACACACAGACACACACACACACACACACACACACATACACACACACACCACACAAACTTAGGAACCACAAATGAGAGAAAACATTTGTTTTTCTATGGTTGGCTTATTTCACTTAATATAATTAGCTCTAGTTGCATTCATTGTCTTGCAAACATGATTTGACTCTTATTTATGGCTGAAAAAAACCACCCTGTCCTGTACACACACATTTCCCTCATCCACTCCTCTGTTGTTGGAAATGTCAGATAGTCCTGTAACTTAGCAGTTTTGGACAAAGCAGGACAAACAATGTACAAATATCTTTGCGATATGTCAACTTAGAGTCTTTTTGGCAAATACTCAGAGGTGATCTAGCTGAGTCGTGTAGAAGGATTAGTGTCAGTTTTTCAAGAAGCCTCTATATTGAGTTCCACAGTGGCTGACTTAATTACTTTTCAACCAGCAATGAATAGCGCTCTCTTTTTCCATACTTTTCCAGCATCTGTTGTTATTTTCTCCCTGTG
The DNA here is from genome assembly GCA_902729485.2 of Mus minutoides. NCBI lineage: Eukaryota > Metazoa > Chordata > Mammalia > Rodentia > Muridae > Mus > Mus minutoides. The sequence goes on along the minus strand of LR749956.1, from coordinate 1,195,946 downwards.
TTTGGCTCTCAATTCTTCCACAAACTTGATACACTAAGATAAGTGAGGTTGACCTGAATTTCTGTCTTATTTCCCTAATGGTGTAGAGGTCAGTGCTCTGTGGGAAAAAAATCTAACATAAAGTTACGATCAGAATTCCCACTTAATAAACTAGAATTGTTTTATGGTGGTTTTAGAATATAAAGGATACTGGATTAGAACTGAGCAATCTTTGGTTTGTTGGTAGTCAAGAGCAGGACCTGCACAGTGTGATTAAAGAAGGATTCATGGCACACTTGGGATGTGGCCTTGACCTAGGCCTAAGGAGGAGATACCAGGCCCAGGCCCAGAGCCTCTGTGGCTAAAGTTCCTGGTGCTTCCTTACTATAAGGATTGATACTGATAGTCAATTTGACTATATGATCTAGATCATCTAAGAGACAAGCCTCCAGGCACACCTATGAAGGACTGTATGAATTAGGCTAGTTGAGGTCGGTAGACCCACCCATAGGATGCTGTCCTAGACTAAGAAAGAAGCAAAAGTAGTGTTAGGACATCATGTCTGTGCTTCATGGCTGTGAATACAGTGTGACTGGCATTCAAATTCCTGCCAACCCAACCTCCCTACCATGACCCTGGAGCCAGGAGCCAAAATAAACTCTCTCTTCCTAAGTACTTTTGCCAGTGCTTTGTCACAGCAGTGAGAAAGTAACTAATGACAACTCAGCTGCGCTCAGAACTTAGGGCAAAAGCCACGTAGAGGGGAGCTCCAGGTCAGCTGTGACCCCAAGAATCACCCCAAGGGTTCCGGATACACAGTTAAGGGCTTCAGCAATCTGAAGAAGAAAGCTCCATATCTTTTGATGCCATTCCTCCTTCAGCCCTGTCACTTGAGAATTCAAGGTCACTTTGGACATTACCCATGGTGCCATGCACACACGAGGACACCACAGTCCATGATTATGTCATATCAAATAGAGAAAAAGAAAAAGAAACTATCAGACAGGCAGTGGTGGTACACACCCTTAATCTTAGCCCTTGGGCGGCAGAGGCAAGAGTATATCTGTGAGTTTGAGTTTTGGTCTACAGAAGGAGTTCCATGACAGTTAGGGCTACACAGTGAAACTCTGTCTTGAGAGAAAAAAAAAAGAGAGAGAAAAGAAAAGGAAACTATCTTTATGCTGAAAGGAAGTTTGACTGTTGGGCTTGGGACCACCAACAAGACTTTAAATATGTAGGCCAGAAATCTTATACAATGTACATGGGGAAATAATTGTTTAGTTATTGAAAATAAATCAATACACTTTCCTGGAATTCTAGCTTTTTTTCTAGCTTATTTATTCTTTCAATCCTTTTTCCCCCATTTTTATTAGATCTTTTCTTCGTTTACATTTCAAATGTTATCCCAAAAGTCCCCTATATCCCCATCCCCCGCCCTGCTCCCCTACCCACCCACTCCTACATTCTTTCAATCCTTTATACACATAATTTATCTTAAATGTCTCTTTTAACATGTAATATCTAGGGCTGAATGTGTATTCCAGGTGTGGCCTAGCAGTAAGCTTCTATTACTATGACTGTGTATTACACTATCATTGCTATGATGGTTTGGATTGTGATTCTCAATCCATTACCAAATCTGTTCTTCCCTGTATATTCCTTCAACATTAATTTTTAAGAACATAAATATGGGCTAGGAGCATAGCTCAGTTGGCAGATCACTTTCCTAGCATAGGTGAGGCCCTGGGTTTGATCTGTAGCACAGAAAGTAGGAATGGTAGTGCAAATCTATAATTCCAGGACTCAGGAGGTGGAGGAAGGGAATCAGAAACTCAAGGTCGTTTTTAGCTATATAGCAAGTCTAAGGCCAGCCTCGGATGTATGAGACTCTGTCTTAAAATGACAACACAAAGCCTGAAGGGTTACAAAGCACCATGAATGAATGCATGGAGGTTCATGACTCAAATAAAGGAGGAAGGATGATGTCATTGTTTTTGCTTATTCTGATTTGACTCTCCCTTTCTATTATTTATTAATCCATATAGATTCTAGGCCTTATTCCAAGTCACTGATGTCAAAAAATTTAAACTGACCAGGGTCAAAGACAAATGTCTCCACAAGTTGACACTGAGCCATTGGCTTTGAGTAGAGCTATTAAACCACCTATGAATTTCAGCAGGCAACCAGGTCCTTCAAAATGTGTTAGGTTGTGGGACAATTACTCTAGTGATGAGATTTACTTTAAAGGAAAGATAAATAGTTCTAAGTCTAATAAAGATACAAGTAATAAGTAACATTACTTATCAATTAAACTTTTTAATAGCAATAGTATTAATTAAATTTATTAACAGTAAGCAATACTTTAAGACAAATACTAACTTGTGTCCAGTGAGTCACTGAGAGTGTAGGATACTTCAGAGGTGTGTCTGGTGTGTGCTGATCATCTCGTAATGTCTTAGAACTCCCCTCAAGTAAACCCCAATCAGACTCTCTCTATTTCATGTTGTATGCTTCCAACCAGATCCACTGCTGTATAAACAAAGGGATTTTTTCAAACTGTTCTGCTTTGGTCAGAGTCACAGTGGTTCCATCTGCCTGTGTTCTTTTAACTCCTTAGAGCTATGAAGCCAGGAAGCGGGAGACTACAAACCAATGAGTCAGGAGACCCCAGCTCTTGACGTGCAGATGCAGAGTAAAAGACAAGGACAGAGTCACACTGGCTCAGAGGCTGAGCTCGTTCACAGGGAGGATCTAGTATGAAACCAGTGTGCAGGTCAGGATGAGTGGCTGAGGTGATCCCCGCACAGAAACAAAAGTCTGCATCCAAGTCTGGTGGCATCCAACAGCTTCTAATGGCCATGTGCTGCTGAGTGCGTAACTCTTCCCAGCAGTTAGTTGGTTAAGGTGCTTTTTTCTCTCTTCGAGCATTTTGTTGTTGTTGCATGATTTAACACAGGAATTTGTGTTTCCTTCTCCTTTTCTGTCACACATTGGTTCTCTGTCCTGATACATTTCTGTGATTGTACCTCTTGCATGTTTTGTTAATTCCGTATTTGCCATACCCATTAGCATGCTTCCTTTGGGAAGTGATTGTATTATCTTGAAAAACACTCCATGTCCCGAATTCCATTCTCAGCACCTATATGGTGGACCACAACTGTCTGAGGCCCTCTTCTGATGTGCAGATATTATATGTAAAATATTTATACTTAATCAAGTCTTTGGGGCTGGAGATATGGCTCAGTGATTAAGAGCATGGGTGGTCTTCCAAATGACCTAGGTTTGACTCCCAGCACCCATGTGGAAGCTCACAATTATTTTGTGCCCTCTGCTGGCCTCTTTGGGCACCAGGCATACACATGATGCATAGACATACATGCAGGGAAAACACTCATACACATAAAATAAAATAAATGTTTTAAAATAATTTTTTAAAAGCACTTCAGCAAGCTGGATTTTATCTTAACATGCAAAGGAGTTGATAGACACTGTTGGAACTCAGTGGGAGGAGAGGCCCTTAGGCCTGATGGTGTTTGATGCCCCAGTGTAGGGGAATGTCAGGGCGGGAAGATGGGGGTGGGAGGGTTAGGGGAGCACCCTTATAAATGCAAGGGGAGAGGGAATGGGATAAGGGGTTTCTGAAGGGGATACCTGGAAAGGGGAAAATATTTGAAATGTAAATAAAGAAAGTCTTCAATTTAAAAGAAAGTAAAAGAAGAAAGAAAAGGAAATTGACAGGAATTGTAGTGGCTCCTTTCCTGTACATTGAAGAAGTGCTTCTGTAGGTCAAACCACCTCTAATTAGCAGATTCTAAGTCATAGATTTAGTCTTCATAAATCATGGCTAATGCAATCAGCAAACACCTCTTTCTAAAGGGTCTCAGGAAGCACAGAGTTTGACCAGTGGCTGGAATCATAACTATGATTCCGGGCCATGGTGAGCATTACAGTATGATTTAAGGTTGGCATTTAGTAAATTAAATGAGATCATTTTATAACTACTAACCGTAGAAGAAGGCTGACTCATGAGTGTCCCACATGACACAAAAGTAGGTCTAAGGTAGCTCGGAGAGTGCTTTCTGTTGCCCTTGACGTCACTTATTCATCACCTACTATTAATTGCTTAGAATATTCTGGAAACTGGCACTACTAACACCCCTGGCTTAATTCACTTCCCATAATTACTTAGTCTTAGAGTAATTCACAGCTAAGTACCAAAACCTAAATGGCTTCAAATGTGTTAGTTACAAATTAGTGGGAATCAGCATCATCCAAAGAGTTGCGCAGGCTTAGAAAGAGTCTAGAGTCAAGCTAGAGAGAAGCACGAGTGCAAGCTGGCAGATGGCTCTGTGGTTAAGTTGCTCAGTGCCAAAGCCTGATGGCCCCACACAGGCAAAGGAGAGAACCAATTCCTTCAAATTGTCTTATGACTTCTTATGACATATATCATAACCCTTGATCATACATGGGAATACACATGCACACAAAATACATATTTTTAAACATTAAACAATTAAGTACAACTGGGAAGTTCACAACTACTGCACTACATCTTCTCTTAAAAATGGAGAGGCAAGGGGGCTGGTGAGATGGCTCAGCGGGTAAGAGCACCTGACTGCTCTTCCGAAGGTGATGAGTTCAAATTCCAGCATCCACATGGTGGCTTACAACCACCTGTAATGAGATCTAACGCCCTCCTCTGGTGCATCTGAAGTCAGCTACAGCGTACTTATGAAGAATAATAATGAAACGAATCTTTGGACTGGAGCAAGCGGAGCTGACCGGAGCGAGCGGGCCAGAGCGAGGACTGAACGGGGACGGCCGGAGTGAGAGGGGCCGGCCAGAGCGAGTGGGACAAGACCAGAACGAGCAGGGTTGACCGGAACGAGGAAAAAAAATGGAGAGGCAAAAAACTGGCAATGAGTATATGGGACAGTGGCAAAGTTTGCCCAGTGTCAGTCATGTTTTGGCAGGCAAGGGCTAAAAGAATAGATAACGTTTACTGTTTGTTTTGAATCTTTCATCCCTTATCATGCCTTTACTGTGTGAATTTGATGTGTCTTATCCATGGGTATATGGTATGAGAACAGAAGGTTTGGAGCCAGATCCTAGAGCTGGTGTCTTGGTGGTTGCGGGCTAAGTGGTGACAGTTTGTGGACAGCCTCTTGGCTCTGTGATACCACATAAACCGAGATAGCACTAAGCGTTATAGCAAATCACCAACGTCGGGACCTTAGGCTCACACAGATGCTCTTGATTTATCCTGTAATCACTTAATCACATGATTTATAGACACCATCTCCTGTTGGCTTCTGATGTGCTGTGAAATAGAGATTTTAAAAATTCAAATGACTTATAAGAAAATATATATTATCTTAGGAATAATGATAGACTGACTACCTCAGATCTAAGGGCCTCTATGAACTTGTAGCTCAGGGTTTCCCTCTGCACCCCATCTCTCTCCACTGCACACCTCATCATCTCCTTCAGAATTACAAATCTCAATGTCCAGGTGCCTGAATAGATAGCAAGTTGGGCATGAGTAGTGGTGGGTGGGTACACATGAGAGAGGAGCTATACGAGTTGATTCATTAACATAGGAAGGCCCCTAAAGCTAAAATATATTGAAGCTGGGGATCACCTTTCCAAAACACAAATCCAGGCCCCTGGTTTGACTAAGGATTCATTGAAGAATTTCCTGTGCTAAGGGGATCCTAACGTTCTGTCCTGTCACGGCCCCTCAGAGTTGACTCACGTTCCTGCACCCCATTCCCATGAAGGCTCTGCAGGGTACATAATCTATTCTTACTGATCCCCAATAACCTTTCTTTCCTCTCCCCCTGCACCTCACCCTCTTTAAGTCCTAGGGCTCCTGTTCCCTTGGCCCAGCCCATATTTACTTCAAGAAACCCCCTGCAAGGCAATGAGACAATAAAAGCCAGCTTAGACCAGAGTCAGAAAGTCCCTGTGGTCTAGAAACCTTGAAATATAGCAGAGGCCAGTGCCTGACACTGGAAAGTTAGTGCTGGTATCTAGCAAGTGGACACCTGGAAAAGAGAGAGACATTCTGAGAAGACCTCTGCCTGGGCTGGGCGTCACTCATGATGGAAAAAAAAGAAAAAAAGAAAAAAAGAAGTGGAAAACCCAGATCTGGCCGCTGGAGATCCCATGGCTTCTGCTGTCAGGTCTTCACAGGCAAGGAGGATTAAAAAAGGCCAGGACCCAACAGCCCAATAAAGAGAGTGGCCAGAGGGCCACTGAAAGACAGGACAGGGCGGACTTGCAGCCAACAATCCTTTAAACCCACCTGTACTGTGTTCCCACTGGACAGTTCTCTTTTTAAAATATTTTTTATTTTAATATAATGATATTACTTCTCCCCTTCTCTTTCCTACTCCTAACTCTAAATTCATGACTCCCCTTTCTTTAACTATTGATGTGTGTGTGTTTGTGTGCATGCGCATCTGTATGTGTGTGTGTGTGCACGTGTGTGTGCACATGTGTGTGTTCTTAAACGTAGAAATACAACCTTCGCAATCTGTATAATGTTAGTTGCATCTATGTTTTTAGGGCTGACCGTGTTGTATTGGATAATGAATGACTGTGTTGTCTCCTGGGGACCAGCACTTCTCTCCCAGCATTCCTTAGTTCCCTGTAGCTTTTCTCTAGGGCTGAGACCTCACCAGCTTTCTCCCTCCACTGTACAGTTCTTAAGGACACAGGGGATGATGGAGCACTAAAGGCTGTGGAGGAACTTTTTCCACTAAGTATCATTCTCAGGCACACGTCATCCTTTCGGCACCTGAGGTCTAGCCTGTGTCTTAGGGATTGTGTCCTGGGTTGGTGGCCAAGTTCCCCTGTGGACCTCCAGGGGAACTTGGGTTTTTTGAAGAGATCCTCCAAGGGACTTGGGGAAGTTTGGAGAGCAGGGGATCTTCTAAAGACCAGGAGAGCTTCCTGGCATGTGGGCCGGCCTGGACTTTGCTGCTTTCTTTCCTGATGGTTCTCTCTCTATGGTCCAGTTCAGGGTAAATTCACCAGGAAGCCCTTCAGTTCTAACCACTCTCCCTCCTCCAGAATTTTTACAGCTGGAAGTTTCCTGCGGTATGGCATTCACTCTTTGTCTTGTCTGGATTGGAAATAGTGAAGCTGGAGGTTCCATCTTATACTGTATTTGCTAAAGTGCTTCCTACAGGGCATGTGAAGAACACTTGGTGCTGATTGCAATAAATGAAAGAGATGTTCCCTCTCACCCATCTCTCTCTCTCCCTCTCTCTCCCTCTCTCTCTCTCTCTCTCACACACACACACACACACACACACACACACACACACACACACACGCACCATGCACGTGATCTCTGCCTTCTTTCTTCCTGGCTCTCTGCTCCTCTTTCTCTTCTCTCCCTCTCCTCTCCTCCGCCACCCCACCCCCAACTCCTTACTGGATATCAGGCACAGCGCTTAGCTGGAAGTCTTTGTCCCATTTTGATGCATCCAGAAAAGCTCTCAGGGAAATGCCTACTGGGTGGAAGAATGCATTTTGCAGATGGCGGACAGAAACCGTGTTGTAGGTTTCTGGAGAAGGTGAAATTGTACTCTGCATGTCTCTGTGGGATGAGAACTCTGTAATTTCGGATTTTGCCTAATTGGTGTTTAGGGTTCCCAGGGATTCTTGCTCTCCTGACAGTTCTGGCTATGCTGGGGGAGATTCACTTTCAATGGCCTGTGTCTTAATGAGAGGACTCGGGACTAGCAGGAGAGAGGTCAGTCCAGGAGCCCTGTTCCCCCTTACCCAGTAAAGTGGATTCGTGAGAAACTGAAGGAGCAGGCTGGTGCTGCCCGGAGCTCCCAGCATAGATTTGCAGGTCTAGCTTTTGTCCGTGTCTGCCTCAAGGTCAGCTCTGAGAGGTTGGTAGTTAGAGAACAGGTGCCAGTGAAAATGGTTACATCCTTGTGTCTGCGTCCCCTCGGCAGCCGCAGGCAAGGAACCCCCTGCTTTTCATATGAAGTGTGGAGACTTGGAATGTGAGCTATCTCCTCTGAGGATTATTTTCAAATGCCCTAAGAGGCACTTGCTGAGCAGGTTGCCTGCACTGGGGGCAGATGCTGTAGCCCTGCTCCTCCAGGGATTCTAGGTGGATACAAACACAGCCAAACCAAACGGCTCCATGAGCGCTTGCTCTCTCCTTCTTCTCATTCCTGTCTCTATTCTGTCCGTTTGTTCCTTCGTTCTCAGCTCAGAAAAGGACCAGAAATCCTGTCCATTTTGTATCTAGCAGAGCAAATATGTTGGTATGTGGAAATGGAATACCCAGTTTATCCCACTGTTTTAGACTCGAAAAGTCACAAGGATAATTGCTTTCGGGTGGCGCAGGAGCAAGCTAGGAGATACCCACCCCGTTTCCTCCCAGGCCTGCACTAGACTTGGAGACGTTCCCAAACCACTTATAGTCGGCATCTGGCAGAAATGAGCAGCCTCTGCATGTACATTACATACCCATACCTCGGGTGAATCAATCGCACATACTAGACACACATCACCCATATGTTCCACACAAACGCACATTCCACATTTTACATACAGAGGAAGTACTACAGGACAAGAGTACATCAGATTCTGCTACCACATAGTAGAGGATTTTACATGGAATGGAGCCTACTTCTGTGTGTGTGTGTGTGTGTGTGTGTGTGTGTGTGTGTGTGTGTGTGAGAGAGAGAGAGAGAGTACACATTATGTATGATGTGTTTGATGTGTGGCATACATGGTATGTGGTATGGTAGGTATGGTACCAGGTAGTGTGTGTACTGGGTGATATGTGTGTGTATGTAAAATGTAGAATATCTGGGTAACATGTGTAATGTGTGTCTGGTATGTGTGATTGATATATTTGAGGTATGGATATGTGGTATGGTATGGTATGGTATGGTATGGTATGGTATGGTATACATGGTATGGAATGGTATGGTGTGATGTGTGCATATGTGATGTCTGTGGTATGGTATGCATAGTGTAGTATGTATATGTGATGTGGTATGTATGATATGTATGGTGCATGGTATAGTGTGGTGTGTTCTCTGTCTGTGAGTGTGCTGATGCTCTTGACCTTTGTAATGTGTGTGGTATGTATGTGTGATGAGGCTGGCATATGTATATAAAGTGTGTGTGGTGTATATGTGATGTGTCTGACATGTGTATAATGTATGTGTGTCTTTGATGTGTCTGACATATGTATATAATGGTATGTATGTGATCTCGTTGGCATATGTATATAAAATGTGTGTGGTGTATATGTGATGTGTCTGACATATGTATAATGGGTGTGTGTGTGTCTGTGATGTGTCTGACATATGTATATAATGGTATGTGTGTGATGAGTCTGGAATATGTATATAATGGTGTGTGTGTGTGTCTGTGTGTGTGTGTGTGTGTGTGTGTGTGTGTGTGTGTGTGACTATGTTTGTATGTGATGTGTCTAGCATATGTGTGCATGTTGGGAATGCAGGAAGCAGGGGCTGTGGCCAGGATGAGAGTGTTGTGGAGGAGCAACTCCCTTATCCAAAGAGGATGACAGCAGTCTGCATCCTGCTTGCCTCTCCCTACGAGAGATGCTTACCTCTGTCGGTGCTGTTTGCGCTTCAGATCTCTGGGCAGCACTACAAGCTGACCTTTAAAAACAAGGAAACTGACATGAATCTAGAGTCTCAGCTTGCTCACACTGGTACAGTCAAGTGCCACAAAATGGATGGCTCCGCTAGCAGACATCCCTCCCCTTGTTATTCTAGAAGCTAGAAATCAAGCTGCAACAGAGTTGTGTCCTCCTCAGTCCTCTGGGAGGAGCCTTCTTGCCTTATTCCTGACTTGTGATTGTGGCTGTCTGTTCTCAGCAGGCTTCAGCTTGAGGCTGCATCTCCTAGATGTTTGTCTCTGTCACAACATGCTTTGTATTTTTTTATCTACAGCTCCTGATTCCCATGGGGGTGGGGAGATAAATAGGAAGGTCAGGGCTGAGGAGCCAAGGATGGCTCAGAGATGATGTCTTCATCAGGGGTCCAGTGTATGTGCATAGACATGAATATGGATGCCTATGGAAAGGGAGTGTCAGAGTGTGATTACAGGCAGTTGTGAGCTTCCCAATGTGAGTGCTAGGAACTGAACTCAGGAACAATAGGTATAATAGATCAATAGCATAATAGCATAATGATAGCACAATAGATCACTGGTCACAGTTATTATAATAATACAGAAATGGGAAATGCTACAGGAAAGTGACAGAGATGCAAAGTGATTACATCACAGTCCATAGATGTGTTCAGCTATGCTACATCCTTCTATTGGTACAAGGTACAGAATCTTCCCAGCATAGTAGAATAAGGTACAACTGTGCCTCTACCTCTCATTCTCTACCTCTCATGGCATAATCAACCACCTCCCAACTCCATCACATTAGGGCTACTGGGTCTTAACATACATCTCTGAATTCAGATTTGTGCTGGGAACTGAACTCAGATCTTTTAGACAAGTACAAAGTGCTCTTGATCACTGAACAATCTTTCCAGCCCTCTGCTAAGTATTTTAAACAAACAACAGACAAACAAACAAAAGATTTGATACGTAAGATAGTTATAGAAGCATCCACACAGCTAAAGAAGCAATAGTACAGGAAATGGACAGAATAGTTATTTGGAAAGAGAGGGAGAAATAGACTGCAGCAGGAAACCATGTGTAGGCAATATGGCAGCAGAGACATCTGTGGGTGCTTCCCTACAGTGTAGGGGGCTGAGACAAAGGAATAAAGGGGAATTGTTTTAGCTCCAAAGGGTACAGGAAAGAGCAGAGTTAGCTGGCTGTTTATCTCACAGACATTTGCCATTCACAGTAGCTTTGACGTTTGGTCTTCAAGAGGTTGTGCCTCTGGATCAGGAATTGAAATGTGGTACCACAATCCTTCCAGTTTCCATCTGTGCCCAGAACTGGCCCTGTGCCATAGCTCTCCATATCCAAATTCCACCTGGAGAGAGCTGGTCTCCCAAGAGTGCTGACATACCTGTGAGCACAGGTAAGAATACCACTTCTGCTCAGATTCCTGGCCCAAAAGGGACCCACCCAGAGCCCACAGGACACAGGAACCAAGGAGCAGGCTGGGACAGGATCCTTCTAGTTTCCATCTGTACCCCTGAGCTGACCCTGTGCCACAGCTCTCCATACCCAAATTCCATACCAAAAGAGAACTGATCTCCCATGAGTGCTGACACGCAGGTTTGCAGGAGGGACAAGCCACAGTCAGAGAGAGCAAGACCAGCCAACAGATGATAACAGATAACAGCAAGACCAGAGATAACCAGATGGTGAGAGGCAAGGGCAAGAACATAAGCAACAGAAACCAAGATTTCAACAGAACACAGTTCTCCCACCACAGCAAGCCCTGGATACTCCAACATACTGGAAAAGCAAGACTCTGATTTAAAATCACATCTCATGATGATGATAGAGGACTTTAAGAAGGACATAAATAACTCCCTTAAAGAAATACAGGAAAACACAGGTAAACAGATAGAAGCCCTTAAAGATAAAACATAAAAATTTCTTAAATAATTACAGGAAAACACAACCAAACAGGTGAAGGAATTGAACAGAACCATCCAGCATCTCAAAATGGAAATAGAAACAATAAAGAAATCACAAAGGGAGACAACCTTGGAGATAAAAAACCTAGGAAAGAGATCAGGAGTCATAGATCACCAACAGATAACAAGAGATAGAAGTGAGAATCTCAGGTGCAGAAGATGCCATAGAAAACATTGACACAATAGTCAAATAATGCAAAATGCAAAAAGCTCCTAACCCAAAACATCCAGGAAATCCAGGATGCAGTGAGAAGACCAAACCTAAGGATAATAGGTATAGAAGAGAGTGAAGATTCCCATCCTAAAGGGCCAGTGAATATCTTCAACAAAATTATAGAAGAAAATTTCCCTAACTTAAAGAAAGAGATGCCCATGAACATACAAGAAGCCTACAGAAATCCAAATAGATTGGATCAGAAAAGCAATTTCTCCTGTCACATAATAATCAAAACAGCAACTGTACAAAACAAAGAAAAAATATTAAATGCAGTAAGGGAAAAAGGTCAACATATAAAGGTAGACCTATCTAAATTAAGCCAGACTTCTCACCAGAAACTATGAAAGCTAGAAGATCCTGGGCAGATGTCATACAGACCCTAAGAGAACACAAATGCCAGCCCAGGCTACTATACCCAGCAAAATTCTCAATTACCATAGATGGAGAAACCAATATATTACATGACAAAACCAAATTTACATAATACTTTTCCAGAAATCCACCCCTACAAAGGATAATAGATGGAAAACTCCAACACAAGGGGGGAAACACACCCTAGAAAAAGCAAGAAAGTAACTTTCTTTCAACAAACCCAACATAAGATAGCCACAGAAACATTATTCCACCTGTAACAACAAAAATAACAAGAAGCAACAATACTATTCCTCAATATCTCTTATTCTTAACTGAGGAAATTTGAATGGCTGAGAAGCACCTAAAGAAATGTTAAACATCCTTAGTCATCAGGGAAATGCAAGTCAAAAATACCCTGTGATTCCACCTCACACCAGTCAAAATGGCTAAGATCAAAAACTCAGGTGACAGCAGATGCTGGCGAGGATGTGGAAAAACAGGAACACTCCTCCATTGTTGGTGGGATTGTAAGCTGGTACAACCACTCTGGAAATCAGTCTGGGAGTTCCTCAGAAAATTGGACATAGTACTACCTAAGGACCCTGCTATACCACTCCTGGGCATATACCCAGAAGATGTTCCAACTTGTAATAAGGACACATGCGCTACTATGTTCATAGCAGCCATATTTATAGCAGCCAGAAGCTGGAAAGAACCCAGATGTCCCTCAACAGAGGAATGGATACAGAAAATGTGGTACATTTAAACAATGAAATACTACTCAATTATTAAAAACAATGACTTCATGAAATTCACAGGCAAATGGATGGATCTAGAAAATATCACCCTGAGTGAGGTAACTCGGTCACAAAAGAACACAGATGGTATGTACTCACTGATAGGTGGTATTAGGCAATGAGCATGTAATACCCAAGATACAATTCACAGACCACATGAAGCTCAAGAGGAAGGAAGACCAAAGAGTGGATGTTTCAGTCCTACTTAAAAGGGGAAACAAAACAATCAAGGGAAGTAAAGAAAAAGAAGAAAAGTCCTAATATTATTTTTAGTTCTTTTATGTGTTTTTTTCCTTAGTAGAAAAGAATATCAAAATGTTTTTGCTTGCTTGAGATAGGAGCATGATACTTTAAAGGAAACATATGCTGTTCCAACAGTTGAAGAGTAGAACAGTTGTTAAATAAGCCTCGAGTCCTGTGCAGGATCTATGACCAGCCATTCCCCTTTGAACAGACACCTGAACCCCCGTTTTTGATGTCCTGGAGTTACACCCTTAGCTGATCTCTTTGCAGGCCAGTCTTACTGAGCATTCACTGTGAGTAAGCTGAGCCCTGAAATGAGTGCTTCACCGTGAATTCCTGCAGGGGGCGCTGATGGACTGAAAGCAAGACATCCTGCAGTGGGCAGTGTGAAGTCAAGTTCCTCTTCCAAGAGCGTCTTGGTTTCAACTTTGGTAGCTTCCCTCTTCCACCAGTCTCATAAGTTGACCTCCTGGAAGCCGGCTGTGGATATAATTTTCACTTCACATATTGTGTCACCCAGACTGAGTGTACTTTCAGTCATGATACTAACTTCAGTGAAGGGCATGCTGAATGTAAGGTCTGAGTTCCTGGCAGAGACCCTTCTCCTAGTAAGAAATTTATAAGCACATAGATTTGCTCAGAAGACAGACATGTTCCTATATGGAGACACTGATGACCTACATGTCCCCAAGCATCTGGCAGGTCAATTAGAGGACCTTGTACGTTTAGTTCAGCTCCTGACTTTTAACAAGTCACCAGCTATCTTTATTAAATAAAGTATATATGTATAAGCTATTAGAAGCAGCTAATCATGTGGTCCAGACACAGGGAATGGTTATTAGTGGTGCTGCATTCTGGATTAGTCTATTTTAGTTTTGTTTTGGGTTTGCTTGTTTGGATTTTTGAATTGCATTCAGTTACATTTACTTATTGATATAGTTATGTAGTTATTTATCTTCTTACTGGGAATTTCACCTAGGTACAGCAGCATACTTGGCATGTATGCTGACACTGAATTTCATCTTTAGGCCCCTGCTTTACTTTTTAAACATTTGAGATCTTATTGCACTAATTATCCAACCTGGCATTGAACTCTGTTGTGCAGGCTAGCCTTGAACTTGTCATCTGCCTGTTTTAGCCTCCTGAGCCGTTGGGATACAGATCTGTGCCTCCAGGCCTGGCCTTACCTATCATACTGTTTTCTGGGGGGTAAGGAACTTCAACCTACCCAGCTTTGCTAAACGTAATGGCATCCACCAAGAAAGAGCACACTGAAGGGTGACATCTCTGAACACTCAGTGCTCCAAGCCACTTCTGGATTCGATGGCCTGGCTCTAACTCTGACAACCTTCAGTGAATGTCAGGCATTTACTTGGTATTTGGGACAAAAATAAATAAATAAACACATGTGTTGAGAAGCAGATAGGCCTATAAGACTAACAATGTTTTGTCTAAATTCTAACAAAAATACTTAGTAGCTCTTTCTCCCTTCTTTAAGGCAGAAGAACATAAATTTAAAAAATCTTTGTAATCCCACCCAAGGAAGACTGTAAGAATAGTTCACAGTTCTGCAATGTAGTTTGCATTACTTCTAACAAAGTTTGGATCTCAGGTGACACTAAAGGTGACTTTGGAGGTACATGTACAGTGAAGACATCATTAATTTGTTAGATTTAGGAATTTAACTGCAAAGAGCTTCAAAGTTTCTATGAGAAAAAAATAATACCACAAACAAGTAGAGATGTGGTATATGATATACCTTAGCGCCAAAGGGCTAATTCCTTCCTATACAAAGAGCTCTGTAAAGTGAACAAAACAACAAAGAACCCAGTGGAATGCCGTTAGACCAGTTTTACATTTACCCTTTGATTTAATTTATCTGTGATTTTCATGCAGTTTTATTTTATGTGGCCAAAGCCCCGTGCTTTCTATTACATGGTCAGATAGCCTGGTTCACCAAAATAAATAAATAAATAAATAAATAAATAAATAAATAAATAAATAAAATCAAGTACTGAATTCTGTGCTACCATAGGCCTTGGGAGGAGGGGGAGGTTCTGTCCTGCTTTCTCCCTGCCTTTCCTGGAGGGAGGAAGCCCACTGTGACTAAGGGGGCTTACCTAACTAACTGCTGACTGACAGTGGCCCTCACTTCTGAGTCCCACAGAAATGACATCCTTTTACATCCCAGGGCCACACCCGTAAACAGGTCCCCATTCTGAAGTATAGAGATTTAACAGTACTTTCCAACCCATCTGTGATGTCTGTTTTTCTCCAAGTACATTCACATTTTCCTAAATAATTCGCCAGTTAATTCCAGTTCCATTTTGTGAGTGGTCTTTCCATTCCCCACTGATGTGTGGCATAAACACTATCATGCATTAAATACTCATGCATGCTAAAAATAAAAAGTCATCTCAGCTCAGCGTTGCACATTAATCTGAGGCACTCAGAGGTAGTGTTTGTGAAAGTGGAACGTCCTTCCTCTCCTGTCCTCCCCAGAGACAGAAAACAGAGGGAAGGAAGCCAGGCAAACATTAAACAACGTTGGCTGTGCCGGATCGTGTTTATGCCAGGAAAGAAAAAAAAAAAAAAACAGGATAAGATTGCATGATTTAAAGACTATTATGCCGCTGAAAGAGCCTAAAAAATGAGCGGCTCTCTCTTTGGTACTTACTCCACACCCAGCTCTGTGAGAACAGTGTCATGATGCTGTCAGTCCCATGACCAACCATGATGAAGTGTTTTGTATCATTGCCTTGATTTTAGACCTGAGAATGTGTGGCTTCTCCTGTGTCTGTCAGAAGGGAGCCTACCCAAGATGCAGCAGACCCAGCCAGTCAGCAAGGCACTGTGATGGTTCTTTGTCTGAGCTATTCTTTTCAACAAAGACATCAGACAATGACAAGCACAACAAAGACAGTCCTGGTAGAGCGACAATGGGGCTGTGATGTAAAAGGATGCGCCCAGCCATTTCTGTGGGTCTCAGAAGTGAGGGCCACTGTCAGTCAGCAGTTAGTTATGTAAGCCCTGAAGTCACAGTAGCCTTCCTCCATCCAGGAAAGGAAGGCAGAAAGCTCTTCATCCAATAGGCTTAAGAAGGCAAGACAGAACCTTCCCACCCCCCTAAAACCTCATGCTATCCCAGATAATTCAGTACTTGAATTTTTGTTAAACCTACTTCTCTTAGTTATGTTTCTATTGCTGGGATTTACCACAAACAAAAGCAGCTTTGGGAGGAAACTGGCTGATGGTCCATCATGAAGAGAACTCCGGACAGAAGCTCAAGGCAGGAACCTAGAATCAGGAACTGAAGCAGAGGCCATGCAGGAACACGGCTTACTGGCGTGTTTCCCATGGCTTGCTCGGCTTACTCTCTCATATGTTCCACAGCCACCTGCACAGGGGTGACACAGCCCCTACGAGGCTGGGCTCTCCCACATCAATCATTAATTAGGAAAATCGTCCAGCCAGAGGCCATACTGTGGAGACACATGGTCAGGTCCTCAAATGACCCCTGGGACATACACAGGTCCAAGTTAAGGCTATGGTAAGTATTGTGAAGGCAACATGGATCCTGGCTGTCAAGGGCCACATTCTTTCCGAGTTTAGGGTTCTGTTGGTAGTACAGAAGAGGCCCGCCATGGGTTTGGGTCACACATTAGGAATCTTATGATGCTGAAGTCTGCTTTGTTACTTCCTTCCTTCTAAGTACTAGTCAGGGTCAACGCTGCCCAGCGTGTTCAGAGTGGCTCTGCTCTGGACCGTTTTGTCACCTTCTAACCCACATCCACAGTCCTATTTAATATTCTTATCTAAAACTACACAGCTCTTCAGGCTGCTAGGAAAAACAGATGTTCACAAAATTATATTGAGTGTTAGGTGCTATTTTGCTACAAGAGTCTTCTACTGAAAGGAGAAACACTGTCACTTTGGTCCACTCTTGGTAGTTGAGTGTGTGGCTGCTGTTGACTTTAGTATTATCCTAGTATGTACACAGTGGCTGGGCTGCCCTAAAATTATAATGCTGTCTGTACAGTACGTACAACCTCTTTCACCTCTTGGTATCCCTGCACAGCCTCTTCACCCTCAGTATCCCTGCACAGCCTCTTCACCCTCAGTATCCCTGCACCGCCCCCCCACCCTCAGTATCCCTGCACAGACCCCCCCACCCTCAGTATCCATGCCAACCCCAGAGATGAGTGATTTGCTCCAGTTTTGTCAGTTCAAACCACATCCTGCCCATTTCCACTTTCCACAACCGGCTCATGACACCGGTGACTCTAAGATGTGGCGGGCTTCTGGGCCAAGAAACAGCAGAGATCTGTTTCGCAGAAGTGAAAATCATCTAGTGGTCACCCATCAGGTAAGTTCTCCCTCCCCAAGTCCCCCATCTGCAGATGAGGCTGACACTCAGCCTGCGGTCACCAACTTAACCATAGCTTTCACCTAGAGGAAAGTTAAGCCTGAGGCAGGAAGGTCAGTGGTGCACTCATAAAGGAGCTACACTCATCTAGTTCAAGGCCTGAAGCCAAGAATGTAGCCTCCCATAGTTGGTAAGGACAGAGAGAGAGAGCATCTCTCCACTTTACAGATGAGGGGTTTAGTCCAGACTGATAGAGGCAGAAGCTAAGCTGGAACCTCAGTCAAGTTCACTCAAAGACAATCAGTTTGGTCCAGGTCTATGAGTTATCATTGAACTGAGGAGTTAAGTGACCAAAGGATGCATCTCATAGCTGAACACTGTCTATAAAAAGCCAGCAGAAGGGCAGTACTGGATTAGCAAACAGCACAGAAGTCATGCTTAAGGTGTTAGGTGAGCAAGGACACCAATACAAATAAACATTTAAGGCTGGGTATGGTGGCACACACCTGGATGTCCTGGCAATGGGGAGGCAAGGACGGGAGGGTCATGAGTTCAAAGCTAAACTGAGCCATCTACTGAGAGTGTACCTTTAAAAATCAAAAATCAAAATAGAAAGCAGAATAAAAATTTTGAAGGAATTTAACACTTGAAGTGGAAGAGAAAGAGGAGGACGGGGAGACAGAAAGCAGAAGAGGAGAGACAGGAGATGACAAGATGACAGGAGTAGCAACACTCAGGAGGTCATTCTGGGTTAAAGAGGTAGCTCAGTGGCTTTTCCAGAGGACTCAGGTTAGCTTCAGAGTACCCACGTCAGGTGGCTCACAGCCAGCCCAAGTCCAAAGACATGAGACCAGACACCCTCTTCTAGCCTCTGTAGACATCTGCATACATCTACAAATACCTCTATTCTCCCCCCTCATATATATATCAATTGACTCATATATTTAATTGACTCTCTCAAAAGTCAATTAAAAAGTTCTCAAAGAAGTCATCATGAAAAACAGCCCTTTGAAGAATTCTTAATCCTATGATTTGGAGGAGGCGGGTGCTAGGAATGAAACCCACGGCCTTGTCCATGCTAGGTAAGAGCTCTACCACTGACCAGTTGCTCAGCCCCAGTGCAATTGTTAAATGCATTCTAGCAGGCACTGCCATCTTCTGAATGTTCGGGGAAGAAAGCCAATCAAGAATTTGGAAGAACTGAAGCCTCAATCAAGCTTGGGATGTTGGAATCCACAAGACCAGGGACGGCCTAGATGGCCAAATAGTCTCCAAATATACAGCCATGACCCCTTGTCCAGCAGGCAGTCCAGGCTGGTGAACATACAGAGCCTGTCTCTATGCACACTGACCACAATAAATATTGATTTTCACCGGTGCTGGGTTTCCTTATCTTTCAAAGGTGTGATATGGCCCCTAACTGCTTAACTTATTAACTTGGTTTTCCATTCCCATTGAAAAGCAGAGGACAAAGTGGAACCATAAGGGGCATGCGTGAGTGTGTGCACATGCATGTGTGTATGTAGATGTGTGCATGTGTTGTGTGTTTGTGTGCATGTGTGCATGTGTTGTGTGTTTGTGTGCATGTGTGCATGTGTTGTGTGTTTAGGTGTGCATGTTCATGAATGTTATGTGTGTTCAGTCCCATGGTCTCTCAGTGGAAGCTTCAGCGTTTAACTTGGACACAGAAGGGCCTCCTACAGAAAACTGCTGTAGGAGCTGGTTCCATTTAAGTTCATATCCTGCAAACATCCTATACCAAGCTGGGCCTGGCCCTGGGCCTGGGCTAATTTCAGCTTCATTGTGGGGAGACCAGCTCTGCCGTCGGTTTAACTGCCAGCCCAGATAAGCAGCAGTGTGCTAAGAACCATAGGTTGCACAACCAACCACTCTGTCAACCTAGGGAAAAGACAAGGCTCTGTAGTCCCTTCGGTCACAAATGGATTTCATTTCTGCCTCCGCCTCCTCCTTTCCCTGTCCTGTTTTTAGTACTCAGGTTGGTTTTAGTTAGGCTCTGGTTCGTATGGAGGGGAGGGTGGCGGAGGCTGTTCCCCTCTAGGCATGCAGGCATCAGCCTGGTATCTGCCCCTTGGTTTCCTTTCAGGGTCCAGGATGTGCCGTGGTTGCACACTCTTGCCAGGGCTGGGTGCCCACGAAAGCCAAGGCCATGGCCATTTGTTATGAGCAGCTGAGCTGTGGGCAGTGAAACCAGTGCAGGGGCAGCAGGCTCGTGAAGAAGAGGAGAATATTTCCACCAGCAGCTTCATCCCTAAAATCACTGTGCTCAGCTCCCCAGTCAGGTCCTCATGTGGCTGTGAAGCTCTCCCTATTAAGATCAGTCTACCTTCCTTCTTACGCATGCCACTCCAGGATCCGTTGAGAGCTGACTGCTCTCTATAAGGTACAATCACTGGACATGTGTTCAATCTCGACCTTGAATGATAGAAACCTTGCCACTTCAGCCTTTCCTGGGGATAAGGATATTTGAGAGATCCCAGGGCAGCAGCAGATGCATCCAGTGCAGGAATCAATAATTTCTTCTTTAGATTCCTAGATCTGAGAAATTAGAACTATGAGTGCATTAGATATGCAAGAACACAAAAGAATGGGAGAGGCAAGCAAACCTACCGGTAGCCAAGAGAGGCTGAGAAAGCAGGGCAGAGAAGACTGAAGGAGGAGAGGATGTTGAACATCACACTTCATTTGCATGTGTGCCACCATGGGTCATTTTTCACAATGCTGCCTTTGTGTCATCTCTGGGCTGGTGGACACTGGGGCCCGGGGATGAGCACCTTGAAGGCCCCATGGCTCCTTGCTGTCTGATCCTTG
Source organism: Mus minutoides (assembly GCA_902729485.2). Classification (NCBI taxonomy): domain Eukaryota; kingdom Metazoa; phylum Chordata; class Mammalia; order Rodentia; family Muridae; genus Mus; species Mus minutoides. Next base: position 1,175,534 of record LR749956.1, on the reverse strand, counting down.
ATTCTCAGATGTGAAGGCACATGTGGCAATGGAAAAAAAAAAAGGCCAGGGCACCATGGCTAAGGTTCTGTTAGGACAGGAGGGTCCAGAGCCTGAGCTTATGGTTGTCTGAAGTACCAAGTACCTAACATAGCAGGATTTGGCAGATCTAAGGCTCATTCAAGGATGTTAAAGCTCCAGGCAGAATAAAAACTTGAGAACTGGAGTGATTTCAAATAAGCTTCTGTAGAATGCACACTTGTATCAACTGACGTTGATTCCTAGTTCTCTGGGCCCTGTAGAGCCTGGATCATCATAAATCCCCAGTGAGAGGTACAGGTGAAGTTCACAATGTCTCTGCTTCATTTAGTTTTGCCATTTCAGCTCCAGTCTCTCTGCTTCCTATATTCTATGTTCAACCAGGAGACTGGGGGCTGAAGGGCCTCACCCTTGCCCATCCTGGTGGGGACAGCTTTTCAGATGTGCAATTGCTGGATTTGAACACATGTGGTCTGTGGTGGATCTCTCAGGCTGACCGTTTTTGCTCTGTTATGCATGTCTAATCCCCAGACCCCCTCAATCGATCATCCCTGTCTTACCATCTCTCCTCTCGTCTCAGACTCCACCAGTTGCTTACCAATAATTTGAAGCTGATTTTTGCCATACAGTGACCTGCCTTCTGGGTCAGCAGTTTATCTGCTGTGAATGGTTTCTAAAACTAAAACTGAAAAAAAAATTAAAGCAAGAAAGCGAGTGTTGAGAATGGGAGTTCACCGGTGACTTGTATGAGATTCCTGGAAACCTATTTCCACTATGGAATTACAAAGAAAACAAATACCCTTCACTGTCCCATCTTCTGTTTGGGTTTTCCCCATTCCACACCAAGGATCCCAGTGTGCCAAGGTCACAGTCTGGAGCTTTCCCAACTGGGTCCATTTGGGCCATCGCAGTACCTTGCCATGATAGAGTAGATGAACATTTGTTGACTAAGAAGATCCTCCAATGACATGGAGGTGGGAGGCAAGGAATCTCTCCATTTCGAATTAGCTTAGGCACAATGAAGAGGTGTCAACAGACAGGTAAGGAATCCCAGCCTGAATCCCCCAGCATTCCAGTGTAAACTGTGAAGTTGTCTCCACCCAGGAACAGAGCTGGAAGGAGGATGGTGTGTCCCAGATTGAAATGGGGAAGTGATGAAAGCTGTTGAGAGACAGAGGGGGAGGATGTGGGGGTTGGGGGGGAGTCGGAGAGGGAGAGGGAGAGACAGAGGGGGAGAGGGGTGCGGGGCGGGGTGGGGGGGAATGAGAGACTTGGAGGAGAGGGCCAGATGAATTACTTTAAAGGATTAAAGAGTGCCATTAAGAATGAATGGCCTAGGGCTGGTGAGATGGCTCATCGGTTAAGAGCATTGACTGCTCTTCCGAAGGTCCTGAGTTCAAATCCCAGCAACCACATGGTGGCTCACAACCATCCATAATGAGATCTGTCACCCTCTTCTGGTGTGTCTGAAGACAGCTACAGTGTACTTAAATATAATAAATAAATAATTTTTTTTATCCTCCCATGTACTTTATTTTTAAAATTCTTTTATTATTTATTATTAGAGAGTTTCTTCATTTACATTTCAAGTGTTATCCCAAAAGTCCCCTATATCCTCCCCCCACCCTGCTCCCCTACCCTCCCACTCCCACTACTTGGCCTTGGCATTCCCCTGTACTGGGGCATATTAACATTGCTAGACCAAGGGCCTTTCTTCCCAAATAATGGCCAACTAGGCCATCTTCTAATACATATGCAGCTAGAGACATGAGCTCTGGGGGTTCTGATTAGTTCATATTGTTGTTCCATCTATAGGGTTGCAGACCCCTACAGCTCTTGGATACTCTCTCTAGCTCCTACACTGGGGACCCTGTGTTCTGCCCTATAGATGGTTGTGAGCATCCACTTCTGCATTTGTCAGGGACTGTCAAAGCCTCCCAGGAGACAGCTATATCAGGGTCCTTTCAGCAATGTCCTGCTGGTGTATGCAGTAGTGGCTGATTATGTGATGGACCACCCGGGTGGGGCACTCTCTGGATGGTCCATCCTTTCATTTAGCTCCAAACTTTGTCTCTGCACCTCCTTCCATGTATCTTTTAATCCCTATTATAGGGAGGAATGAAGTATCCACGCGTTGGTCTTTCTTGATTTTCTTGTGTTTTGAAGAATGAATGGCCTAAAGTCCTGGAAGCAGAGATGGAGAACTGAGAACCGGAAAGGGACCAGGAAACAAACCTTTGGTACCGACTAGGACAGGCTCGGGAAGGCTCTTTGGATTCACAGGCATCCTAACCAAGTTCACAAAGACCAGCATTTTTGATAAAAGTGGAAATGAAATAAAAATCCTTGAGCTGGTCTGTTTGGGCTCCTGTAACAACAAAATGTTTTAAAACATAACAACAATTTATTTCTCCTTGTCCTAGGGGCTGAGAAGGCAAGGCCGAGACACGGGTAGACCCTCACCTTTCCTGGCTACACCCTTGCTCATTCCCAGAAGCCAGCGTCTCACTATGCCTCACCTGCAGGACGAGTAGGCAGCTTTCAGGGGCTTCACTTGTTACCCTTTCTTTCCTGCCTGCCCTCCTTCATTTTCTTTTTACTTTCTTTCTTTCTCTCTCTCATGGAACTGGAGATTGGATCCAAAGACTTGTTCATGCCAGGCAAGTGCTAACCCACTGAACACTGTGAACCATCTTTTAACTGTTTTCATAAGCAGGATCTTAAGTTGTCCAAACTGGCTTTGAACTTACTGTAGCCAAGGAGGGACTTCCTTGGATTTATGAACTTGTTGGTTTTCAGTTTTAGTCTCCCAAGTAGCTGGACTTACAGGCCAAGACCTCTAGACCCAGCTTTCTGGGGGTTGTTTATAAAGTGTACTAACCCAGGGCCAGTGAGATGGCTCAGCAGAAAAAGGCACTTGTCAAATCCTGACAACCTTAGTTCAATCCCTAGGACCCACATGGTGGGAGGAGGATGAAAGAAAGAACTCCTGAAAGTTGTTTACACACACACACACACACACACACACACACACACACACACACACACACGGCATGCATACATGTGCACACATACACAATAAATTCATGTAAAATTAATCCTTGGGCATTAGTCTGAATTATAAGAACACCATCTTTATGTTCCAACCATGACCCAAAGGCTTCAACTCCTGATCCCCCTACCTTAAGAGTTTAGAATATAAACCTAGGAATGGACATAGGCAAGCATTCAAACCATAGGAATCCTATGGAATAAAAACGGTCAGAAGATCAGGGACTTCTTTAAGTGGGAGTGACCCCAGGCCCATGTTTGCCGAAATACTGTATCAGCTTTGGGAGAACTCTGACCAGAGAAGGAGTTAATATGGTGATGGTGGCTGAGAGGTCTCTGGGGACTCCCTGGAATGGTTTAAACATCTCCCTGAGTTGTCAACCTTATTGATATTGTTTAATACATATTTATCAAAGTGGATCATTCATGAAAAGACAGAAGGCTGAGATTATTGTCCTGCTCTGGAGACAAAATTCCTTGGTCTTTGGAATGTAAATTCGCTGCTCTCAGATATGGGCCAGTAGGTGGCAGCTCTGGAGATGTCATGTTCCTCCAAAGTACTCCATGACACCCCCACCCTTGTGTGTGTGTGTGTGTGTGTGTGTGTGTGTGTGTGTGTGTGTGTCCTGAGTAGAGAGAGAAGAGCAGATACCTGCCTGAGGTGAAGCCCAGGAAAGCTAAGCCTTTTATCTGCCATGAGAGGAGCCTGCATAGTACTGCCCTTGTGGTCAGCCCACCAGCTAGCCTCTTTAAGGCTGTGTGGGCAAAGTCTGTCTGTATGGAGGCTAAGTTCAGCTTAGAGAGATGAGGGCACCCTGCAGTTTCTGAAGCCTTTAGCTGGGATGGATCAGGTAGCAGGGACTACTCCTTATCATCTAGCTCCCTAGTGCCCCTGAGATGGCATTTCTAGAGATGTTCAGGTTGCTCTGTCTCCATGTCCCCTCTTCTTCCCTGTGTGTCAGGGGATGCAGCAGGCATTAGATCGATACTGGGGGATCCTTATTCTGAAGTTTCCCATGACCTTTGATGTGCCCTTGTGATTCTGAAAGAGGGAAATATGATCTGTGGTTCTGATGTACTTGATGGACGATTCTCTGTTGGAGGCTTCCAGGTGCTGCTGGGTACTTCCAGGTGCTACTAGTGCCTCACAGGGCTCTCTGTGAAGTATTTCCATGACCAGTTCACTGTATGAGCGATGCATGCAACAAGCCCTCTCAGAAATGTGACACACAGCTCATCTCGTACTTTAATGACGTGGTGAATTTTCTTGTTGCTTTGTCTTCCTGGTCTTGCATTACCACCACCCCACCCCAGGCAGCTGTGCTCTCTCTCCAGTACCTGTCACTAAGGAACCTTCCAAAAGATGCATCTGTACTCACTGGCTGGGCCTGAAGGCAGGAAGGACTGACCCTGCTCTAATCATTATGAGCACAATGTGGAGGTGACCCTGAGGCGGAGGAGCACTCCCCCAAACTCTCTACTACATGTATATTTTGACAGACACAGGAGAGCTGTTCTCAGTGGGAAGAACGTGCTGCCCAGGGGAAGAAACCAACAGGGACTTTATAAGGGCCCAAGGAACTTAAAGAGATCACACACAAAATAATGTCAGGACTTATGGGTATAGGGGACACTTCAGAACAAGAAGGATCTCAGACTCTGTCCAAGGGGTGTTAGCTACAATGGGACCAAAAACAAAACAAAACAAAACAAACAAAAAACAATAACAACAACAAAACCCTTCTTCCAAAGTCTCAGGGGTGAGGCTGCCAGAGCCTCAGGGACTCCACCTGGCACAACTGGGAGTATTGGGGAGCAAGACTGTCTGTAGGCATAGTTACCAGGTACATAGTGCTTCTCGGATGTCTCCAGGGAGGACCAGGGAACACAGCCCCAGGGACAATTCAGTAGAGTGGACAGCCAGAGATCAGAACTTCTAACCCCAGCCACTAACAGGCTGGCTGACCCCAGAGCAAATCACTTTGTGTGGTTTCTTCCTTTGGAAAGCAGGGAGGGGGAGATAATATCTGATCTATCTCTTAGAAGCTCAGGTGGTTTCTGTTTTGCTCTTTGTGCAGAGCAATAATAAAAATGACACCAAATCCTGCTGAAAATAAATACAGGCTCTATGCATTTCGAGCAATAACAGTGAGAATTCTCATTGGGATTGTGGCTTACTTTACCACGATAAAATCACTAGTAAAATCCTAAAAAGTTTCTCCTTTGTGCATTTGCCTTCTCTGTAGAAAATGGTTTTCTATTAGGGAAGAAGTACTTTGAGACATGCATGTGGGCCTCTGTGTATTCCACCCACTGAGCTGCATGGCGTACTCTTTCTCCAGGTTTCCACTTTGGTCATATTTCAGAAATGGTTGAATGCTGGATTCTGAACTCTCACTGAGAAGTGAATTAAAAAAAAAAAAACGAGATTAGCAGATAAGTAAACAAACATCTTAATTGAGGCCCAGGCTATACAAGTGCTGGAACAGTATAGAATTCCACGTCTCCATATTCTTTGTTGGCCTGCATGAAACTAAAACCTAGAAGGTTACATTAAGCATGGTCACCCTGCTCCTTGGGCCTCAGAAAAGGCCTTGAAAGTGGCAGTTTGCAGGCATGTGATTGCACATAGCACAATGGCACAGATGAGTGTTTTTCTTGCTTCTTACAGAAAGGAAATTCGCTCAAGGAGAGTGTGAGTAACTAAATTCCAACCTTTCCCATTTCTCCACCACGAAAGGGGTCTCACCCAAAGGGGTCTCACCCAAAGGGGTCTCACCCAAAGAGCCTTCGTCAGAAGTGTGTCAGTTCACCTGGGTTGAGTTTTAAAGCAGTATCTAGGTGAAAGGCTGGACCACCCTCTCTGGAGTATTTGCAAGTTGAAACTTGAATGCATTCAATTTTTTTTCTTTCCTTTTTTTGGTATTTAATACATATTTTATATACTTCCATCCTAAAAGCTTTCTGATTGATTGGCGGCCAGCAGCCAGCACTCTTATCTAACTGGACTAAGTTCCCGCTCTCTCCGCAGCTGCTGAGTCGTTGGTGTCTGCAGCTGTCTGGAGTGAGACCAAGAACATCCAGGAAAGCCAAGGCTGTGTGGAAGGGGCCGCTCTGTTCTCTCTTCAGCTGAACTCTGGCTGCTGTTCATTGTACCTGACTGCACTCCACTCCTTTCTGCTTTTGATTCTAAGAAGTCCTGCTGGGGATGGAGACATAGTGTATAGGCAGCAAAGCGCTTGCAAGGATCTGAGTTCCATTTAGGAAAGAACAGCTGGGTGTGGCTGCATAGATTTGTAATCCTGGTGCTGGGGAGGTAGGGATACACAGATGCCCATGTGACCCTGTCTCAAACCAACCAACCAACCAACCAACCAACCAACCAACCAACCAACCAACAAGTTAGTTACTATCCAAAGGATGGCAGCTAGAGATCGTCCTCTGGCCCCCATCTGTTCATATATATACATGTGTATGCCCACCTGCATACATAAATGCACCTGAAAATGTACAAACACAGTCTCTCTCTCTCTCTCTCTCTCTCTCTCTCTCTCTCTCTCTCTCTCTCTCTCTCACACACACACACACACACACACACACACACTCACACACAAACCTGATATTTATAAAGTAGGTGTGACATTCCTCAGGCCCCACAGACAGTCCCCGTCTTCTCAGCTGAGGTGAATGCCTTACCCCTCTTTCCTTTGGGAAAAGACCTTGTTTCACTTGTTCAGCGCAAAATCACTGACCAGGTATGGAGCAATGGTTTGGACCTGAATTGTCCGAAGGCTTGTGCTTTGAATATTGATGTACTGTGTAGCCTTTAGAGGTGTCTGGCTGGTGGGAGGACATCACAGAGACAGGCCTTTAGATGTGACAGCCTGGTTCCTGCTGATCACCACAGTATGACCTGCACTGATTCTCTTCGTTCTGCTGTGCGTCCAGCCGTTCCTGCTGCCATCTCTTTTCTGCGTTAGTGGACAGACACATCTAACATCATTAAAGCTGCCTTTCCCCACCCCGCTAGTAATCTGCATTGACGAGAAAGAAACTACTACATATAGGTTTGTAAACTTGAACCAAATTAAGTAATACTTAAAAACAATCCCACTCTTCCCAATGATGGCCAACTAGGCCATCTTCTGCTACATATGCAGCTAGAGACATGAGCTCTGGGGGTTCTGGTTAGTTCATATTGTTGTTCCTCTTATAGGGTTGCAGACCCCTTCAGCTCCTTGGGTACTTTCTCTAGCTTCTCCATTTGGGGCCTTGTGTTCCATCCTATAGATGACTGTGAGCATCCACTTCTGTATTTGCTAGGCAATGGCATAGCCCCAAAAGAGACAGCTATATCAGGGTCCCTTCAGCAAACTCTTGCTGGCATATGCAATAGTGTCTGGGTTTGGTGATAGCATTTGAAATGTAAATTACGAAAATATCTAATTAAAAAATCTGAGTAATATTCCACTGGGGGGAAAAAACTATCCTACTTCTCATTCACTAGCCATCTTCAAATTCTCAGTAGCCACATGTGGCAGGTGTTGCCATACCAGATGACAAAGATGCTGGGTCTTTTGTCATGACTGGAAATTTGGCTGGACTGTGTGACACCTTGACTATAGCCCAACAGTGCCTTCATCTCAAGTGAATTCTAAATGATGGAGACCTACAAGGATCAAATGACTTTCCCAAGGATATCTGAGAACTTTTATTTTTACATTTGTCTTTAGCTCTTTTGGGCTCCCTTTTTCTAACTTTAATTCAATTTTGGCTTTTGAAAGAAAAATTTAACATCAAATATATATATATATGTGAGTTTTACAAGTAAAACAGTGACTATAGCAGTGGTCTGGAAGTATAAAAATACTGTCTCCTTTTTTGTGGCCTACCAGGGTATATTTAGTTCTTAATTTCCTATTTTTAGTAGCCTGTGAAAATACACAAGAAAAAAGTCTTGACTTATTTTTGGAGAGCCAGAAGCAGTGTTTTGTTTTCCCTTACCTGTGAGTGTGAGAGGAATAGCATCATGCTGCCGATATGATGAGCTCAGTTGTGTAAGGATAACAGAAAGGCTGGTCCCTGGGTACCAGGGCCCAGTGTGCTCAGGGGCTCAGCAAGTCAGTATTCATGGCAGATGTAGGCTGTGGGCTTTACTTAGAGCGATGATCACTATCTCCCACCCCTGCATGTCTGGGATATGTACAGAGCCTCTTGCCAGGCATCAAAGGGGCCATACTTCACAGTGTGTGTGTGTGTGTGTGTGTGTGTGAGAGAGAGAGAGAGAGAGAGAGAGAGAGAGAGAGAGAGAGAGCTTCCTTTGCCTGCTTGCAGAAGTTAAACACAGAGTCAGATGGGAGCAAAGGATGTGGAAATGCTGTTCAAAAGTCCTAGAACTGAAGGGTTTAGGAACTGCTGAGAGTCACCTAATGGACCTTGCTTCAGTACTGCTGTGTATGAGGCATCACAAAAACAAATTGCCTTCTTAGGCTTCCTGGGTGATCATCACTGTGGTATGCTGAAGAATATATGCCCACACCCTAATCTCCAGAACTTGAGATGAAGCAGATTTTACAAATGGCAAGTTAAGGGTCCTGTGATGGGTAGATAGTTTTGGATCATCCAGGTAGGCAGAACCTAATCATAGGTGTCTCATGAAAGGTATGAAGGAGGGCTAGACTAGGTGACAGTGAATGCCGATACCGGGGTGGGATAAAAGAGATGGAGCTTGGAGTGATTCAGAGAAGAGACTGTCAGCCAAGGAATGTGGATAGCTACTAGACAGTAGGAGAGGCCTGTAGTTAGTTCTCCTCTAGTGCCTACAGAGAGGGCATGGCTCTGTTGACAATTTGATTTGGTCCAAGCTATGTCCACAGACTCCATCAATAATTGTGCCAACATCATAGCACTGATGTGACAGATCATAAGAGACATGGATGCCACATAAACAGTAGATCATTCTCATCCTTTGCTTTTAGAAAGTACTTTATTAGAGAGAGCCCAGTTGGATCTCAAGTCTGACATAAAGCCCACCCACCACACTCCACTGAAGACAATCCTCCTTGGAAGTAGATACGGCTCTTGCAAGGGCTTATGGTTAAGCATTGCAGAAGGCTCCATCGAAAGGAGATGTTCCTTAGTCCTTAATCTCAGAGAACTCTTGGCACTGGGTTTCCCTTAAATAACCTGCTGAGTCCCGATGCACAGATGAACCACTGATATCCGTGCCTGTGTTCCGCACAGCCATCTCCTGGATGCCTTTTGCAGAGTGGCTATGTGTTGGAGGTCCTTTCTTAGACAATGTGGCAGTAGACATAAAAATGTCTATGAGGCTGTGTGGCTGTGAAGTGGGTGAGAAAGACTCAAAGGATGTCATTAATAAATTGCTGGGTGGCTGCCAGGATGTTGCATAAGTCTGCTGTCCTGCTTTGATAATTTCATATTTCTTCATGTTGATCCTTTTCTAGTTTCCTGCAATCCTCGCTGGCATGGTTTCATACCTATGAGGCAAATAAGTTGACTGCAATGAAACTGTGAATAAAAATTGACCCCTGGCCTATAGTCAGCAGCAACCCATCCAAGATGCCAACCCAGTATCCACAGTGGCCAGCCCAGGAACCCTGCTTGCTAGGTAGCTGACTTACAGGAAGCCAGACCACCACCTCCGGCAACAATTCCGGAAACCATGCAATGACACCTATAATAACCACTCTCAGATGGCTAGATTTGGATTCCAAACTGACAGTTTCCTTACTACTCATTTGACTTCTAGTTCACAACCAAACAGGGAAAGCCAAGTCTCTCTTCTACCACATGGGAAGGGAGACCTGCTTCCAGTTCACTCAGCTCCCATTTCCTGAGGGTAGCCCTCTCCAATCAGAGTATGCCCAAAGCCTTCCATTTGTCTCATGACAAAGACCGCTCATCTCTGCCATCTGCTTCTGCCTCACTCTGCCTCAGTGAAAGCAGGTACTAGATTCCCTCACTGTGTATGGTAAGTCCTGAATCAGTCTCCTTAGCTGGGTCTCATTTGTGTGGCCTTTTGTTTCTATATCCTCTGCAGCTAGCAAAAGTGGATTTGGAGACAAGACTGCTCTGTGCTATTTGATCCTGGCAATCTTGGTCTTGTGCACTGAAGTCAGAGTAACATTTGTGGCCTCACGAAGCCTGTGGCCCTCTCCTTGATTCCTGCCTTGATGGATTATATGGCTTCTGGTGGAGCAGAGCAGAGTGTGAGGAGATGAATAATAACTGCATTCTGGCTGAATCTGAAGTTGGTGTGACGTAACCGGGGCAACATAAAGGAAGCAATTAGTGAAGGCAGATGGGATTCTGTTTTCAAGAAACACTTGGGAGAAAATAATTTAAGAATGAAGATAACATATGTCCCGATTCCCCTGCCCCCAAACCTCATTTTAAAGAAGGTAAGCTTTAAGTGGTGTCCTAGGGAATGCTAGGACCTAATGTTACTAATCTAAAAGCTATTAGTGTGAGGAAATAGCCCAGTGGTTATCAGCTGGTGATATTGCAGGAGCTCTCGGTGGACATCTCAAATTGTTGGTCCTGGAAAATAAGGTCCACGTGTGAGCCTCTCTACAGAGCCATTGTGAAGATCGCAGCTAAGTTTATTGCTGGGTAATATCAAGCCACATTCCCGAGATGTGTACCTGGCTCCAAGGACCACAGTTGTTTATCATCCTGGGGAGGGGTCATCCATCATTCTCACCCCCCTCTCATTTCATTGCTGTAAACAAAAATGACAAGTCAAGGTTTAGGGAAGTGTTCACTCTGGGACATTGTGGAAATGTGTTCTTTGTTCCTAAATTTGAATCCTTGCTCCATGTTTGCAGCTTTTGTGGGCTGACTATTTTCCAGAGTGGCACAGCTTTGCGTGGCTTGGACGAGTAAATAATGCTCATCTGTCACCCTAAGGCCCAACAGTTATGATCTTGATCTTCTTTACACCAGCAGCCCATGACGCTGATTGGGCATAGTATGGGAACCATCACATCTCACTACTTTGTGAGAAGGAAGTAAGAAGGAAAGCTCTTTGACTTGACTCATATAACTAGCAGGTGAGAATTTAAACTCTGATCTGATATCATGGGTCTGCTTGCTGCAGTCTTGACTAATAATCCATCCACTGGCTCGAATTCAGACCTAGTTTCCTTTTAGAAGTAAAAGCAAACCATTAGAGTACATTTGGCAAAGAGTGGATGGAAGTAAGATGGCGTCTTACCTCCTAACTTGCCTTAGCAATTTAACCGTCCAGAATATGGCTGAGGAGCACGAGGAAAGAGATGTGCCGTGGACATATTGTTCAGCATGGTGACCTATAGCCAGAGCCACTAGCTGTGTGAGGCCAGTGAGCTCCTGAAGTGCTAACACTCAAGTCCAGAGCAATTTAAAGACATCATGAGAAAAGAATATAAGCCATTGCAGCAGTTTTTAGATTTACTATAGGTAGATGTGATATACTGGATTAAGTAATATGCATCATTGAGCCTAACTTCTTGGGATTATGTTTAAAATGTTAATGCAACTGTTACAGAGTGAATCACACATGAGGCTCTAGTACTCTTTAGTTTGGTGGTGCTGGTCTAGATCTGGATCTTTGGGTTTGGATGACACAGTCCCTAGGTAAGGGAGGGCGAGACCAAGAGTCCAACTGTGTTCCCACAGGGACTAGGACTCTTGGGTGGGGGCAGGGTGCCAAAGGAAAGAAGCTTGGCTCATGCTGCTCCTGGGACAGAAACCTTATTATGCAAGAACACTGCAGACGTCCCAGGAGCAATTTCATTGGAAACATTTTCTCTTCTGAGACCTAGTTTCTTTCCTAAACACCACCCAAGGCAACAATGGATTATTGCTTCCTGGAAATCAAACCAAGGGCTTTAAAGTGCTTCATATTAAAAACAGAAAAACCCAAGAAGGAGGCAATAATTATATTTCTAAAAGCTTTTAGAACAAATGCTGGCTTGTGAGAAATGATTTTTCTATAAATATTTCATCCATCCTTTATTTTTTTTTTCTTGTTCTCCAGCTGAGAGATTGCACATGGGTCTGAGCAATGGCTATCCCCTCGGGATAGAGGATCAAAGCCCACACTAAGGTTCACTCCCAAGTTTTTGGAGCATCCACAGCTCTGCCTGTGGCTCTGAAATGGAGGGGGCCCGACTTTGTGGACAACTGACAAAGACTGTTGAGTAAAGCTCCAAGCACATGGCTATGAGATCATTGCCCAAGGCTCAGCCAGGAAGAGACATGAGTATGGTCTACCTGTGGGCAATGGCCCTCAAACAGCACACTTTGAAAGACATTTAGAAATCTAAGTAGCAAATCTGTGAATCCATTAAATGGTTTGAGATAAACATTCATTAAAGGTGCCAGGATACTAGCACAAGAGATCCTGGGCAGGAAAACATACTTTTCAGAATTTCTAGTGCCTGGAGTCTAGTCTACTTTTCCTTCAGGTAGGCTAACATTTGACAAGTGTAATTTGAATGATGGGCTTCCTTCATCAACTCACAAGATGAACAGAGTGTATGCAGGTTGTCCACAGTATTTAATATGGGAAACTGGGAAAGTGATGGAAAGGAGAAGCTGAGACAGAGCCTAGTCTTGGATGTAGGTAAATATTGGCACTGACCCCTAATAGGCCTTAGCAGAGTTCTTAGCAAACATTAGGTGCCATGGATGGATGAACAGAGAAGATTCAAGATCATCATTGATGATCAGCAGCCTGGAGACAGGAACATAACTAGTGTGATCCTTTTAAAGAGATATTGGCCGGGGGTGGGGGGGGGAGTTGTTTACTACAACTTACAAAGGTAGGTTGAGTTCCAGGCATTAGGTTTTGACACAGATCATGCTGGCCTTGAATTTGCTGTGGAGCTGAGGATAATCTTGGCCTTTGAACTCCCTTGCCTACAGATCTTGAGTGTGGGGATTACAGACATGTGCCACCATTTCCTATTTGTGTACTGCTGGGTATTTGAACCCAGAGTCTCATGCATACTAGCCAAGAACTCTACCACCTGAGCTCCCGCTCCCCAGCTCCAGGCACTGCAAATTCTGAATACCCAGTAAACACAGTTAGCCTGGGAACTCTCATTCTAGTGTCTTGGCACCACATATTGGGCTAACGGACTCACTGTGTCAGAGATTGGAACATGCCATTTACAAACAGGTACTGGGATGGCACAGACATTTGTCTTTGAGGGTCAAAGTCCACTGGGGTGTATTTTACTATTTTAAGCATTTAGTGGCCTGTCATGTTTATTCTGTGTCATTGTAGGGTGGCAAATTCTCTGTGCGTCGTCCCTCTGCTCTTGTTCATGATGCAAGCGAAGCATTGACTGCCATGTGCCTCACACAGGGTTTCTGAAATGTGTGGCCAGGGAACAACTTCAGAAGACAGTCTAATGTCTCTCTTCAATAGAAGGTGGACAGGGTTATTGTCTCTGATAAGGTCAGAGTTCTTCTCCCATGTTACAGTTGTGTCTGCTGGTGTCACCTACCTGTCTTCACATTGCTCTGTAGAGGTTGGCATGTATGGATCCTGCTTAGCAAGATAAATAATTCTGGCACCTGAAAGTATTGAGAATAGTAAACTGCCCTTCATGTCTCGGCTTTCCTGTATACACAAGGCATGTGGGGTCTTGTGTTTTTTGTTTATTTCAAGACAGGGTCTCACTATGTATACAGCCCCTGGTGCTCTGGAACTTTCTATATAGATTAGCCTGGCCTTGAACTCACAGAGCTCTACCTGCCTGGATTAAACACCTGGCTAGGCTTTCAGAGTTTCTGACGGTTCCCCTGTAGACTTCTTTTCTGGCTTTATGGAGGCTTTGTAGGAAAACTTGCAAAGATTCTGTAACTAAATTGTTGTCAGAGATTCATTGTGTAGTGGGTAAGAGCAAACAATCAAAAACATTGCAATAAGTTGGGTCTTTCATTAACAATGAAGGCTGAGATGTTAAGTAGTCTGGGTGAAGGATGATATTATGGAGGACAGAGATTACTGATGAATAAGGTGGGAAAGGGAGTCGGTTGCAGCAACTTTAAAAAAATACCAAACAGCAAAATGGTATTCTGAAACATTTGCAGCAGCACACACACAAACACATGCATATATATACATACACGAACACCCACAGACACACTAATAAACACACACACATGCACAAGCACACACACTCATACATGAGGGAGGGGTAGTCACAAAAGACACTGGAAGGGAGAAACCCCATTCTGCCTTTATTCTGCAAATTATGAAACAAACAAACAAAAAAACATAACAAGAAGAAATCAGAACCTGTTTCCACAGGAAAGGCTAAGATGCTCATATATAATTCTCCATTGAAGAGGATGAACTACAAGATACAAAGAGTTTCAGGTCACTGATGGGCAAGAGGCTCCTAAGGAAACCTCACATCCACACTGCATGTAGGCCACTAAAGAGGCAGGCCGCTTTAGGAGCAAACTCGGGAATATTTGAAATGTCTTTTCTTTTTTAAACTAAGGATGAAAGCTAAAGACACTGAGAGGTGTTCCTCTCTGCCATCTCTGTGACTCAAGCTGAGTGTTCAAGCACTCCTATCTTCCATTTTAACCTTTTTTAAAAATTCTTTTTTATTAGATATTTTCTTTACTTATATTTCAAATGTTATCTCCTTTCCTAGTTTCCCCTCCAAAAATCTCCTATCCCCTCCCCCTGTTCTGCTCCCCAACCCACCCACTCCCATTCCTGGCCCTGGCATTCCCCTATACTGGAACATAGAATCTTCACAGGACCTAGGGCCTCTCCTCCCATTGATGACCGACTAGGCCATCCTCTGCTACATATACAGCTAGAGCCACAAGCCCCACCCTATTTTAACCTTTTAAATATATCTATGATCTTGATTTGATCATGTCCCATCAAGTGTCGGCCATTTTCTCTACTTGTGCTGAAATCTTAAGCTGAGCATGCTCAGGAATGTGAGCATGTGGAGTCTCCATAATTCCTTTATTGAGGTCTGAAAGGGCATTGCTGTCACAGAAACTGGTAAGATCTGTGTTCTCCTTACCTGCTGCAGGCAATCAGTCTTTCTGTAATCTTAGTTTTGCATTTTACTCACCATAATGAGAACCAATACATCCAGTTATGTGTACGTCTTCTTGTTAAGAAACTTAATTTTAGTCTGATGGTACCCAGGGACCCCAATGGAGGAGCTAAAGGAAGTACTGAAGGAACTGAAAGGGATTGAAACCCCCTAGGAAGAACAATATCAACTAACCAGACCACCCAGAACTCCCAGAGACTAAACCACCAACCAAAGAGTATACACGGAGGGACCCTTGGCTCCAGCTGCATATGTAGCAGAGGATGGCTTTATCTGATCTCAGTGGGAGGGGAGGCCCATGGTCCTGTGGAGGCTTGATGCCACAGTGTAGGGGGATGCTGGAGCAGTGAGGCAGGAGTGGGTGAGTGGGTGGAGGAGCACCCTCATAGAGGCAAAGGGGAGGGGGTATTGGGATGGAGGAGTTGTGGAGGGGTAAGCGGGAAGGGGGAGGAGGATATCATTTGAAATGTAAATGAATAAAATGATTAATAAAAAACCATATTTTTAAGGTTCCTTGTTACTGCAACCTAATTTCATCAGCTTTAGCTAATGGGCCTTTTTAGCTTCAATACTGTGCATATTGAATTACACCAAAAACATTGGTGATAATGACATCTGCTTTATGAGTTTTTGTCATGTTTAAAGATGTTGTTATAATCATCATAATAAAACACCACAAAACAAGGCTGTGGCCATACTTTTTCTTTTTTGTTCTCTTCTTTTAAAATCTCCATTTGTCATAAAACTACAGGTCCTCTATCCTGCTGGCTCAGATCAAAATCCTGCTTGGGTCATATTAAAATGGACACATTTAAAGATTAATCGAGAGTAGATGCTGAACATTTAGTTGAATACATAAAGTTTGGAGTGCGAGAGAACAACGCAGGATGGAGTTATCAACCTACAGATAGTGTGTTTCTTTGGACAGGATCTCACTGTGTACCCCAGGCTAGCCCTAAGTTCGTGCTCCTCTTGTCTTAACCTCCCAAATGCTAGGATTTATAGGTATATGACACTTTGCTACTGACTGTCCTTCACCAGATCTTGTCCTCATCCAACTCAGCTCCCTGTCTTTCTCTAGAGCAATAACCAGCAGCAGTGCCTTCGAGCCTGCTGCTCGGGCTGAAGGATCAGGGATCAGTGGTCCTCTTAGAACGCATCAGAGCAGATAGGCTGTAGTTTAGAATGCCACTTACGGCTGGTGTTAGGGAGCAGATATGGCCCAGAACAGTTTTATCTAGCAAGGCACCTATTTGTGATACTAGCCCAATAGAGATCTGAGATGCAACCTGCATGTGGATGCAGATTTGGAGGGCCACCCTGAATCTGTCCTCTCCTCACCTCTTCCTTGTGAGTGTATAATAGGAAATATCAAATATCCTCACTGTAAGAATGTAAATAATAGTCTGGAAAAATGGTTCAGTGGGTGAAGGGGCTTGCTGCCAAGCTTGACAGCCTGCATTTAATTCTTCAGAACCATATGATGGAAAGAGAGAGATTAACTCCTGCAAGCTGTCCTGCAATCTAACACACACACACACACACACACACATGAATAAAATGTAATAATTTTTATGTGCACATAAAAGGACTTAATTCTTGTATGACTTGAGTCCAGTCCCCTTTAAAATGAGAAATATATAAACAGTTTTTTTTAATTTAGCTTTTTAAAAAAGCTAACATTTACATTGGATTAGTATCTCACATTTTTGACAATAAAAGTTGACTCTATTCATTTACGTGATTTTTAGTCATGTTAGCTCTACATTTCTTGAATAATTATTATAATTACTATTGTCTGGTAACCTGCTTTCCGGGTGCTGGTAGAGTCAGTTACACAGGTAGGTCCTGATGGGTAGTCTTTGCTGCCAGAGGCTTCTTATGGAGTGCAGAAGGTCCTGGAAGGATCGTGCAGGGAGAGTCTTTCAGGGAGGGGATACTACATTAAGCTGGCTTGTGCACCTCCTAAGGAAGTTGGAAAGGCAAAATGTACTACCACACATTTAGGTTGACACTGAATTTTTGAAATTTAAACGTAAATAGTTGGCAAGGGTATATAATTAATTCTTAAAAGTTAAAACAAACAAGGAATTTTACCTAAATTCTGTGTCAGTACTTTCTTAGATGATGTAATTTATAGCTCTTCCATGAAGTGATAATGATTCCTAGTGAAGTGTACTTGGGTACAACTCTTGGAGTTTGTAAAGAGATTAAGAAGTACTGGGACATTTGGGTTCTAGAAATTGTTACCATGGAGCGGTGGCTCAGTGGTTCAGAGCACTGGATAATCTTCCAGAGGTGATGGATTTGATTCCCAGAACCCACATGGCTCATAACCATCTGTGACTACAGTTCCAGATGATCCAATGCCTGCTTCTGTGGGTACCAGACATGCTGGTGCACAGACATACATGTAAAGCAAAACACCCAGATACATACAGTTCAGAATAAACAAATAAAATAGATGGTGAAGCTGTGTCTAAAAACAGACACAAAACAAAGAAAAAACACAAACACACAAATGCCACCAAAACCCTGTCACCCACATTCCAGCCATCTATCTTTCCTTTTCTCAAGAGATTTGATGAATTGGTTTAGTGAGATAGCTCAGCAGACAAACTCACAAGCTGACCATGTGAGGTTGGTTCCTGGAAATAATTTACTCAAGAAAGGACAGAACTTAGTCTGAGAAATTATCCTCTGACGTCCTTACCCACCAGGACACACATATATCACCCCATCATTTATAAATGGTAATAATAAAAATAAATTTAAAGAGAGAATCACCGAGTTCTGTTGGCTGACTCTCTCCATTTTAAAATTGAATTTTTGACATATACTAATACAAACCTTGTCTAGAATTTAAGGGCTGACATTTAAAAATATATTTGTTCTATCACTTTAAAATTATATACAGCCGAATCTACATACCGCAGTAAAGTGATATTCAACATAATGTGCAAGAAAACAAGACAAAATAAATAAATTTTTATGCCTAGAAGATTTACATTTATTTCCTTTTCTCTTCAAAGTCAGTATATCCTCATTGAATGAAAAAAACAAAACAAAACAAACAAACAAACAAAAAACTGAAAAAGGCCATGACTGCTCTTAGCATGGTGGAGGAGAAGATTTACTGTAGATATGAGGGCGAGCATAGCCAGAGGCAGGAATGTCTGGGAGAGGCCAGAGTGGACCTGACCCTGAGGAGATGGAAGGGAAGACAGGAATAGGGGAGAGGGAAGAGAGGATAGAGGGGGCAGGGGAGAGGAGAGAGAGGGCAGTGGAGAGAGGCGAGCTGCTAGCCAAGAGGGGCAGCTAAGACACTGGCATAGCCAAAATGTCTGAGTCTCTATAGAGGCCAGAGGAGCTGTGGGAGGGAAGGCCAGGTCATACCTGGGTTGGGGAGTTTAGGGTAGGAGGTGGGTTATGCCATCCAGGTGTACACTGTAGTTGATAAGAGACTGAGGGGTTCTGGAACCAGCATCAGATTTAATGTTAGTGGGCACCTCTGTTAGCCAATTGTCTTGAGTTTGAGCCCAAACACTCTTATGGTATACCTTAAAATTGATAGCTTAAATTGATCAATACCGAGAATTCTACAGGAAAAATCTGAAGATTTGTGGCCTGTAGTTGGGTAGCTGTGCATAAAAGGTGCCTGCCTGGAATGGTGTGGGGCACCTCAGGAGAGGGTTAAGAGAGAGCAGGTGAATGGCATGCCTCCTGAGTGGCTGAAGATTGAGGGAAGGGAGATGGGTGAGAAGCTGTCTGGCCTCAGGGTTATTGTTGGGGAGATACTTTTATGAAGAAAAGCCATGGTGTGACAATTCTTGTAAACATCTCAAGGTCGGGCCTGCTCAGAAAGGTTGCCACACCATAGCTCTGTGTGAAGATCAGTTAATTGGAAAGGAAGAAAGGATGGAGTTGAGGCCCTGAGTAGGCATGAATAGAGAGAGAATCAGGATCCTGCCTTGTGGTCACTGAGAACATGAGCATGCTTTTCAGCTTCTGCATCTCAGTCGTCTCCTATGGAATAAAAGAGGCCAAAGTCTACCTTCTGAGGTTTCAGAACAGCTGGCAGTATTTACATGGTTTTATATCCAGAGGATGTTAAACAGACAGATGTTACTATCACAGGCCTTTGAATCAAGTTAAAGGGCAGAGACTTGTGTGGTTGAGACTATCAGAACCCAAACATAAGAAACATTGAGTCTCTTATAACTTGAGACTATAGCTCCAGAGCAAGTGTTCGTTTTGGTTGTCTTACAATTTTAGCTTCAGAAGAAGCCTTCAGCTTCTCACCTTTTCATAGAGCATTTCATACTGTGAAATGGTGGTGGTTAGCTTTGATTGTCAGCTTGGCACAATCCAGAGTCAACTGGGAAGTCTCTGAGGGATTGTCCATATTGGGTTGGTCTATGGACATGTCTATGAGGGGTTATCTTAAATTAATTATTTAATGCTGTGTGACCCATCTCATTGTGGGACACACCATTCCCTAGGCAGATGGTCCTGAATTGTGTAAGTGTAAAAAAATTGAGCTAAGTACAAGCATGCACATATTCAGCCTCCTGCCCTTGGCTGTGGGTGGGATGTGACTAGCTGTTTTAAGTTCTTGTAGCCTTGACTTTTCTCTGCTATCTTGGATCATAACTTGGAATTGTGACCTTCAAGCCTTTCTCTCCTAAGTTGCTTTCTGTCAGAATATTTTATTACAGTAACAGGAATGGAGGCTGAGATCTCCATCCACATGAAATAACTCACCAAATAGCAATGTGAATTCTCTCGGGCAATGGAATTCATGGCTGCTTCATCCTGAACCAGTACAGGAGAGTAGCGACCAAGAAACAAAAAGTGTTCCTTCAGAGGTCATTTTGCCAGTAAGGCAATCCCTTAGCCTTGTCTCCAAGGCCTTCGTTAGAATGTGTTCATGATGGTCTTAGTAGCTTGTTAAGAAGGCTTTCCAAGGGTTTCTTTGATAATGACAAATGGTCAGCACAACCATGTTAGCATGTTATAAACAGTTCCAGAGGACAACTGATGCTGCACACTGTACTTTATTTTTCTTCAGACAGACATGGGGAGTTAATGGCAATGTAATGTTTTCTAACAACACAAACAAAGAGCCATTATATGTAACAGTAGCCAACTGGAGACTTATTTTACCTTAACTATGCCAGATACACTTATATATTTCTTGTATGTACAGTGCTATAGGTATCAGCCACGCCTAAAAGTATCAACCTTAAAAGCAGCCCATGGATAAAAGTATGAAAATCTTGATAACAAAGCTTTCAAATACAAAACACTTATTTGAACATTACTTTACTTAAAAATAACCCCACTATAACTGAAGCCAAAGCAAAGTTTAGCAGAAGGCCTAAGAAGATATTTTAATAGAGAACTCCTGTCTCCAAAGGAAAATATCTCCTAAAGGAAACTGAATCTGCCATCAATCCTTCAGATGTTATCTTGGGGGGGGGGGGGTTCATGAAGGGAGCCAGCTGGAGGGCCCACTGCAGGCTCCCAAGTGGGAAGGTATAGGCATTGCCGCAGAGCCACATGGATGGCACATTTAACATTCCCAGGATTTCTGATTAGCTAGCTTTTCCATCTTCTGAACTGGACTTGGTGCACAGAACACTGGCTTTATGTTATTCTTCTTAGATATCCAGGATGACGTGCTCAGGTACCATCTGCCCTCTACCTGGTTTTCTTCATGCCTGGAGAGATGCACAGTGCACAGATGTCTATGGAGGATTGAATAATTCCCTGGCCGAGGCTAAGAGACTGCCACAATCGTTTACCTAACTCAGTCTCACAATGTTTTACTTAATTCAATCTTACGGAATTTTTTCTATGTTGTGTATAATAAACAGTGAGAAACAGATGTCCCTACCAACTGGAAAGTTGTTGTTCAAATATCCCATTGGTTAAAATGTCAAACTTACTGTTTAAACACTCATTAGCCATATCCAACTTGAAACATATGCTATTGCATGACCATATTAAGCCAGACTTTGAACTATGTCAATGTCCCTGGAATCTAAATGTACTATAGAGCTTAAAAATCATCTTGCTTCTTGCAAAAAGTCCTCAGACTAACATAACATTGACCCCCCCATAAAGGTCCCTCATTTCTCACAACCTTGATTTTGCTGAAGACCTTCACACGCTGGCCCAATCTGGGGAATGTTCTACTCATTTAAGAATTCTTCATCTCTCCCACCTCATAACAAGTGTCCTTTGTCCGTATAATAATGGCATAGAAAAATCCCTGAAAGACCCAAATTGGGCAACAATACAGATCAGATCAGAGCCTTTATGGGCCCGACAATGGAGAATTGTATTTCTTAAAAAGTGTGTGACCATATTTGTCTGAGCTGCAATAGACACCGTAGGGTAAGATCAGAAGAGAACTTCAGCGGCTCGTTAATTTCCTTAGACTGGCTTATATTTCAACCTTTTCCTGTTATTTTTTCCTGATAGGGTAGGTGTACATTTCTAACCATAACTGATAAGGAAGTATAGAGACACCCATCACCTTCAAAGCACAGTTAGAGTTGAAGCTCACATTTATGAGTTGTTTTAGTCTAGGTTCCATTTCAAACACAGGCTATTCACAATTTTGCCTATTCTATTCAGTGTGGGACCTACACATGTGGGTATTGCCCCCCCCATTATCTACATTCAGTCCTGATTACTATAATCCCTCCTGGCTTATGAGCACTTCCTAAACTCTGCTTCCCCTTTGCCTAGACACAGCAAGGCTCTTAGATGTAATAAGTAAGAATGTGCCTGTAGAAAAAAAAAATGTATGCATGTATGAATAAAGGCCACACCCAAACACGCAGAGACTATCGAGCTGGGCAGGATGGAGGGTTTTACGTGAACTACATGAATGTGCTCCCTCAACTGTGGCTCTCATGGAAATCTCAAGCCTGCACGTAAGTTCAGGCCCTGTGGAATCACTGGGGATGAGTCTCTCCGTTGTTTTGTTTTGTTTTGTTTTGTTTTGTTTTGTTTTGTTTTGTTTTGTTGTTTTGTTTTGTTTCCATCTCTCTTTCAGAGAGCCTGGGTGGGCACTGGGCTGCTCTGCTCAATGGCTCTCTCTGAGCCTCTCAGCCCACTTCTACATCTGCTTGGCTTTGATTGATGGAGAGATTTCAAAGCTTACAGAGGAGGTGAGATTTGGGTGTGAAGCCCTTCTGAAATATGAAC
Source organism: Mus minutoides (assembly GCA_902729485.2). Taxonomy (NCBI): domain Eukaryota; kingdom Metazoa; phylum Chordata; class Mammalia; order Rodentia; family Muridae; genus Mus; species Mus minutoides. The sequence goes on along the minus strand of LR749956.1, from coordinate 1,153,137 downwards.
TACATGCAGATGGCTCTCTGTTGCCTGATTGCAAAATAATTGAGGTTTTTTTTTTTTTTTAACGAGGAAGAAAAAGGCTAGTCAAGGCAGATTCTATGTATACTCTTTGCTTCTAACATGTTTTTAACAAGAAAAAAAAATTGCATCAGCAACTACTTTCAGAGCAAGTGCAGCCACAATACTGTCCAGTTCTGGGGTCCAGTGACTGGGAGAATTTGCCATTCAATTCAGAAAACAAAATCCCACACCTGAAGGACTCCTATGAGCTGCTTCTTCTTTTAAATGTTTATACATTTTTTCAAATACGCTACAAATCCAAGTTTGAACAATAACAACAAAAACAAAAGAGAAACAGGTTTATATTTAAAATGTCTGTGTTCTTCATCGTTACTTCAAAAAGCAGCTTGAAGGAGCCGGTCACTTGGTGTGTACTGCAAACCGACTCCTCTATTACAATGATCTTGGCAGGATAGCAGCACAGGGTTTCTTATTCCATATTCATCGCGTGGAGAATGTAAACCTTTCACAGGATAATATTTCGCTTAAAAATTAGAATAACTTGAAAAGTTCTGATCATCCTGTTCTCTGAGACCTACTGGGGAGTTCTGGCTCTCCTGCTCTCATGCTCGCTCTCTCTCTCTCTCTCTCTCTCTCTTCCTCTCTCTCTCTCTCTGCACAGGGAGGCAGGCCTGAGGGACGGGGAATAAGAGGAGTCCTGATACATCTATGCTCAACAGGCCACACAAAGCAACTCTCTGAAGGCCCAGCTGCTATAGCCAGGTCCTAACCCTTTGCTCTGCTTCCCATCTGGATTTCTAACTGAACGAACATCATGGGTTTAACCAAACATGCATGAAATCCTAGGTAACTTGAGTTAAATGCTGAATCGTCCAGGGACAAGTAAACCTGGAAGAAACAAGGTCGAGTGGGTAACAGCTATATCCATCATGATAAGCAATCCCGGGGTCTGTCCCAGACAGAGGGGTAAGCTCGAACAACACGGCAGAGGGGACAATGCAGCCCAGCTTCGTCAGTCCTTCGCATCTCTCTGAAGCTGTTCCCACCTTTTCAGAAATGCTTTTGAAGAATCAAGAGACAAATACCTCAAATGGAAAAAAAAGTATCTTTTTTTGCTTGTGTAACTAACAAACATTCTAGAGGTCATAACTAAATACAATTTAAACAATGCTGAGATGTATGGATTCCTTTTGAAAGCAGCTTTTGAAATATCAACCACAGTAATAAACATTGAATGAAGTACATTCCAACATTAATACAGATGAATGGTACAGGGTGTGATAATGCCCCAAAGTTACTCCACAGATACCCCCATGCTAATTCTGAACTTGGGGGGGAAAGTGGTTCCCCTTTCATTATCTGGAGATTTCACTTCTTTTGTTATTCCTCCATAATATACCTTTTTTCTTCTTTCTTTTTTTTTTTTTTGCCCCAGGATGTATAATCTCCACATTCCATACATACCTGAAACATTTATTCTCTCCCTCTGTCAGATTTTCAAATAAAACCGAACTACAACAAGATAATGTTTTACATGTAAATCCATAGACATGGGTCATTGACTCTGTGAACCTCGCTTCAGTGCTTCCTTAGGATTTATGGCCAAAGTAACTTAAAGCCTTGCCTTAAATGTGACAGACAGCACTGCCAGCAGGTACCTGTGGCCGCCTAAAGCACCACGGGGCTTCTTCTCTTGTTAGGTGGTGTTCCTGCCTTCACTATGTCCTCAGGCAGGATGGGCACTGCCTGCTTTCTCCTCTCTACAGTGGCAAGTGTCTTAGGAAGAGCTGCTCTCCTGCTCCAGGCAGGCCCAGCCTGGAGGGCCTGAGGGTAGCTGACCCGCCGGTAAGTGACTCTCCATATTGCTCTTTCTTACTGGGTAAGTCTGAGCTCTGAGAGCTTCCAGACACTCTGAGACCAGCTGCTGTGTTCCAAACCCGGTGAGGAGGCTGGTGATGGCCACACTCAGGGCAGGCTGCCCAGGCCAAGTTGCTGAGCCACAGGGAGGTTCTGCAGATGATGGTCTCCATAAAGCAGGCACTTGTGGCTGCCTGAAGCGCTAGGTGACCCCATTCTTCCTGATGCTGAAGAAGTCGTCACACATCCACTTCCTGGAATCCAGAAGCCTTGGTTTCCTCCTCGGACAGAGTGAGTATTGGAGGAGGGGTGTGTGTATCCAAAATATATGATTATCTACAGTCAGGGCTTAAGGTACTGGATGATAATTGTATAAACTGCTAAAATGCTTCTCGGCACAATTGGTAGCTTAAAAAAATAATTTCCTATGATTAAGGGCATTTTCCCATCACTGTCTTTCAGCAAGGAAGTCTCAGTGGGTACCAAGTTCATCTGAAGTTTCCAGCCTTTGTCCTCTGACTGGGTATGTACCATGTGAGTCATATACAAAAGTCCCTTCTCCAGTCCAAGGAACACCAGGCTTTCTTGTAGGCACCTGCCACTTCCAGCATCCTGGCCCCCAGGGCCAGTGTATAGAGATCACATTGAAGCCTTCTCCACAGCTTCTAGCAGCCAGACTACAGGCTTCCCCAGCAGTCAGGGTCCTGTGCCATTTGCTCTTTAGATGGTGGGCCAGTCTGGCCAATATGGAAAACAGATCCATGACCACAGGCACAGGCCAGCAGGTGGAGCCATACGTTTCTTGTCAATTCCTGGTACGGTTTTCAAAGCCTGGAGTTTCAGTGGAACTGTCTTAAATAAATAAATCTTTCTTTTCTAAATAATGTAAAAAATAAATGATATTTCCCTTTGGCAGTAAATAGCTGATTCGACCATTTGCCTGAATGTGTGTGTGTATGTGTGTGTGTGTGTGTGTGTATTCTGCTTTAAAAAAAGATCACAACTTTGTTTCATGGTACATCATTGATAATGCATATAATTTCTACTGCTTTAGTGAACCTTTTGCATATTTGTTTGGGGCAGGTCTGTCAACCTCACTTGTGGCCCAGGTATGCACCCAGAGTGATGCAGGCCCCGACCAGGGCCAGGCTGAGCAGGGTCTTCAGAGACAGCCAGGAGAAATCAAACAGAGGTCGCATGCTGGGGCCATATAGTTCCACAAAGGCATCCTGCAGAGGGAGAGAGAAAAAAAGGACAAAGAAGACAGTTAGCCACCAAGAGATCTCATAAGGCCTCCTCACCAGCAGGGCAAAGGCAGGGCACCCTGTGCCCTAGCATGCCAGGTAACTTCAAATATCAGAGGGGAATGCAAACCTACTCTTTGGAGGCAATGACTAAAATCAGACTAGAAGCTCTTACTGTACAAAGCACTTGTGAAACAGGGCTCACCCCAAGTGATATCATGGAAGGCAATAGATAGGAAAGTGTTCAGGATAAGTCAGTAAAGACCGGGGAAAATTGGCAGTTTTGCAATTTTTTTTTTTTTGCTTGCACAGCCATTCATAAAACAACAAAGCATAGTTCAGTCAATGTCTGACACACATTTTCTTTTTCTTGTGTGCTTGCTGTATCCTAGGGACTGTACTAGACACTTAACACACCATATCTCATTTTTCATACCGATCTTACAAAATCATTTTCGTTCTTCCTGTTGAGAAGATGGCAATCTCACCTGCCTGTTATAACGGGCTACCTGTCAAGTTACAGGGCAGTTGTGAGGGAGGGAGAAGAGCCAGGCATAACTTCCCAGATTACAGGCTGCAGTTTTGATGGAGAGAGTCAATCTAACTCACTTGTAGGAATTCACTGAGTAGGGGATTGTTAGGGGTTAAAGAATGTGTGCAGGAAGTAGTAGAGTCAGGATTCGAACCCAGAAATGAGCCAATGCCCTTTGCTCTGCGCTTTCTGGCACTGGGATTTTGGCTGGGTGCCACCACACCTAGCTTTTTCACACAATGCCCAGAATTAAAAGCATATCTTTATGCTTGCGAAGTAAGTCCTTGACCGGCCGAGCTGTTTCCTCAGCCCTCACATTGTTTTGAGTTTGGCCTACTTTCTCTGCGTGCTTATTAATCTATTCCTTCTACACGGAAGCCTTCTGACCAAAGCACTGTTTGCAAAGTGGCTATGGTTTAAGGCCATGGTTCAGATGAAGGACCATCTTGTCCCCTAGGGATGCTCGAAAATATCTGGTCTTCATTATTTGAGGTGAGTGAGTTATTGGCTGCAGTGGATAGCTATCAGGAGTGTCACCATCCGGTAAGGTATGGGTAGCTTCTACTAGGAAGGATGACTCAGATCTAGATACCAGTGACATGGAGGCTGAGAAGGTCTACTTTACAGGACACCCTTAGACCAAGGGCCACAGAAGAAAAAGCATCCCAGGTGACTATCAATGATGTGGGCCACATTAGCAATGGACGGAGTTGCTGGCCCTAAGCAAACATTGGGTACCTCTGGTGGGGCTAGATTAACGTTTGCCAGGAGGGGGCGCAGATGATTTCTTTTTAATGTATCTATTGTTGGGGATGTCTAAAATTGAGTTCCAGAAAAGACAGCAAAGGGTAAGAATGAAATATGTGCACAGTTCTCTTAGCCATAGATCAGGTTCCACCTTGATGATCTCCGAAAAAGTAGCCTTCCCTGTGCATGAGGAGGGACCACCTGACAGGTGGAGGTAGAAGAAAAACAGCTGCCACATCCAGTGGTCTTCTCCCATCTTTTTCATTCCATGAGTGTGAGCCCCTAAAGGCCCAGTCAAAGATACCCTAATTCTTCAGGGCATCTTTGATCTCAAGCTTTCCACGGAGAGGGTCAGGCTGTTTCTTGAATTCCATCAGTTTTCTATGGCAAAAACTAAAACAAATTAAGCCCTTGGTCATGTGACCTTCCTAGTCATCCTGAGAAAGTGACAGAAGCAGAGACAATTCGGGGGGGGGGGGAGTAGTTTTTTCCCTAGGTTGCTTAGTCCATAGAGCTAGGGGACTGAAGAAATGTCTCCCCCAGACCCTTCCCTTCCTGGAGCTGGGTAGTCCCTTCATGCCTTCACCAACAGTCTCAGACAGCATCCCAAGGGCATTTCCCAAGTGTATTGTAAAGAAAAACAGCTTTCTGAGAGTCAGGTAAGCTAAATTAGTACCTCCTGGCTAAAAGAGTGAGGCTGGGATGGGGTGATGATTTGAAGCCCCAAGGGTCTTGAAAGGCCTCTAAACTTGTTGAAGGATCTGGGTGACCCCTCAGCTTTGAAAATTTTTTTAGTTTGTGTCCTTAAGTAAATTATCCAACCCTGAACCTTATTTACCTCTTCATGGCCGCACATTGGTAGCTGTAAAGAGTAGCATATGTTCCTTGCATTCCCTCTGTCAGTGTGGTCCCGAAAGGAGCAAACAAACACAGCGACAGCAAGTGTCCTGTTGTCTGTCCTCCATCTTGCCCTTTGGTAGCTCTGCACAGCTCCACCTGCCTGTGCCCTCCTCTGGCAATGCCCGTTTGCTCCAGCTCCCTAGGGAGGCAGCTTTAGTTCTGAAGAAGGAAGTGGGAGTGGCTATATCTGCTTGTCCTATGTTGATGACTAGTCCTTTGGTTTGTTGGACAGGGAGGTGGTGAATCATTTAATCCCTGAAGATTGCCCGAGGCTCCAAAGCCCTGCCCTCTGTAATTCTAAAACGCAAGGGGACCCTGTGAGCTCTGAACCGAACCTCTGAAGAGCCATGTCTAGAGAGAATCTTGCTTTCTCATACATCCCAGTAAGGGAGATCTCTGAAGTTATTTGAACAGCCTGTCGTTATTCGTTCAAGGAGGAGATCCATTTGTAGTGCTTATTTGCTTATCTTTGACCACTCAAACCATTCATGCTCCTCATTCTTTGGGGTCCCTCTTGCTTCCTGGAGAATTTCCTTGCTATACCTTTCATGGGCACCTCTTCCTAAGATGGTCTAGATATGTCTGGCTTCTGCCCAGCTTATTGTGCCTCTCTTTGTCAATCTCCTTCCTGTTCCCATCTTAAATACCATGCCTGTGACCAAGTCTCTGAAGTCATTATATACTTCTCTATTCTCATTCAAGCTGTCAGCTTCTATTCCAGTTGCTTTTGGGGTTGCAGGGTTGTATTTTATTCTCTCTGGATCCCTCGTGCAGGTGTCTGTCACCCACTGTTTGCCATTTGACAAACACAAATTCTTCTTAGTGGAAGAAGCTGATTTCTTTAATTATATAGCAAGACTTCCAAATCCAATCTAATGGACATCTTTATGAGAAAGAACACGTGGAGGCCAACATGCTGTTCTTTGCTGTCACCTCCAGTTCCTTCCCATACGAAGGATGCTCAGCCAGCTCACCAGGGCACTGCACATCATCTACTCTCTGATCAGCTTCTGTGCTGCACGGTTGCTAAGCATGACATCCTCTCCACCTTCATTCCCTGTGAACCTCCATGAGGCAGGGTAGCATTTGACAGCTTGCCCTTCATTGGGGATAGCTGTAGCGTCTTACCCACACTGGAAAGACACACTTAGAAGATTCTCTCTCTAACAATCCAGGCCATTGAGGTCTTTGCTACATAAAACTAGGCTATTTCTGGACATTCAGGCAGACATATAGAAGCTTGGCGCTTCTGAATTGTAGGAGACATGGGAATCCAACATTGACTATTTGCTGATATTAAACTGTTGGGCTCTAGAGGATGCCAGTGAGAGATGGGGTAAAGATGACAGCAAGAACACAAGCCAACGATCGGTAGAGCCCTAAAGTGCTCCCTGAGGACAAGGAAGCCGTGATTGTCTTGACATCAGGTTTGGCTCTGAGCAGAAGCAGAAGCAGAAGCAGGCACTCACAAGGAAGTGGAGGCTTTTTTCTACCTGAGTGAAGCAGCTGGTGAGGAAGTGACTCCATTTCCTTCTTATCGTTTGGCTGAGCAGGATTTCCTCTGCAGCCACATGTGCTAACTGGGCCCTGAGGGTTCCCTCTGCAGAAAAGGCTAGCACTGTCAGGGGCTTGCTCGCATCTGTTCCCTGTGACTTGGCTTCTTGAGCCTTCCCTATTCTCCCAAAATACTGAATTCAGGTCTGAGGGAAAAGGAAAGGAAAAAACAGCGTGTGAACACGAGCTGAAGGCCACACAGCTGCCTGGCCTCAGGCGGCAGAGGAGCACATCGGTGAGGCATGAGAGGTGCCACTATTCCTCCTCAGTCAATGCAACTCAATCTTGGAGAGGCTCTGGGCCTGGAAGGCAGGGCTCTTTGAAGCATGGGCCAAAGACATGCATACAACGAAAGCTAATCTAAGCATCATTTGGTTGTAACTTGAAACCTGCTGGACAAATGACAAGAAATGAAAAGCCCAAATACAACAACAATAAAACTTGCCTGCCTGCAATGGGTTGGGCCAGAGAAGTTTGGGATGTATTTTATTATGAAAATCTAGGTAGGGTGCAAATGAGCTGGTGGGTCTTAGAAGCCAAAGAGGGCACAAGAGGAGAAATGTGAAGACTCCTTCATTTCTTTTTTTTCTTTTCCTTTTCTTTTTCTGAGACAGGGTTTCTCTGTGTAGCCCTGGCTGACCTGGAACTCATTCTATAGACCAGGCTGGCCTCAAACTCAGAAATCTGCCTGCCTCTGCCTCCCAAGTGCTGGGATTAAAGGCATACGCCACCACTGCCCAGCTCCACCTCATTTCTTGAGCAGAACAGTTTGAAAGTAACTTACAAAGGTATCTGGGAGGTACTAGAGATCATGCAGCCAAAAGGCTGGTCAAAGCCTACCAGGTCCTAGGGTACTCAGACATATCCTGCTGCTACAGGAGTCTCACACCCCAGGTATGGCCAAAGCCCGGGGCAGAAACTTGAAGGGTTCCTTGGCTCACCCACCACTTGACTTGCCTGGGTGAGAAACGACCTGGTGAGAAACACAGATACAAGCTTGTGATGTGCACCAGCTATGCAGATCCTGCAGGGAGAATAGCCCATCCAGCTGTGGTTCAGGTCCCTCCTGCATGGGGAGGTATGAAAGGCACACATGGAGATGGGTATAGGGTAACAGCTATGTCCTTCCATTCACCAAGTTCATAACAAAAGAGACTGAAGGCTCAATCTGTACCCAGCCTTGGCATCTCATCATCAGCCTGCTTGTTCATTTCGACACCAATCATGATTTTGTGGAAGTCACTAAGAAGCCTTTAAATATGATTTATCTCTTTCGTATAGTTTCTTGGTAATATTCTTAAAATGCAGCTTTAGTGGGCATGAATTTTCTCAGTCCACTCAAGAGCTTTTGGACGCTTTTGGTGCATGTAGGCTGACTGACCCTGCAGGGTCTTGGCCAGGTGACTTACAGCATGCTGGGGGGCCTCAGTGGGGGGCGCTGGTGCCAGTTGTCTTGCTAGTGTGCTAAGTTACCTGGCGAGAAGAGAGAATGGATTTCTTTGACTCATGAGTTGAGGATGCTGCCCATCATGATGGGGAAGCCATGGTGGCAGGAGCGTGAAGCTGCTTGCTAACAGTCTGGCAGAGCTGGAAGCTGAGTGGTGGCACCAAGTGGGCTGGGTTAGAACTTTGGAGGCCCACCTCCTGATAAGCCCCACCTCTTAAAGGTTCTACAACCTCCCAAAACAGCACCCCTCACTGGAGACAAAACGCTCCAACAGATGAGATTCTGGGAGCTGTTTTACATTTAAACCAGAGTAGCCTTTTTTAGGGTGTTCCACCCACTCGGCCCACAGTAGCCTGCATCCTAGGGCTGTGGCCCTGGAAAAGGCTCTCCAGTTCCCTTTCTGCATTCAACTTTGGTCAGAGCCCTTCCTGGAATGCGATCATTTTTAGATTTGGATTTACAACATCTTATTATTTGGGGGAGAATATCAGTTTACGTTATTGTACTATTTAAGAAAGTATGATGTACATGAATCTTACTACAATTAGGTCATAAAAAGATAGCTAGCCAAGCTGAAAAATAGGCAAAGACTTTGAATGGACTAAATGACCCTAATGTGACCAATAAGAACATGAAAATACACTTAAGATTATTAGTTGTTAGGGAACTTCAGTGGAAACTACAGCGAGCTGGCACTTTAGAACTCCTAAGATGGCTGTAATTCCTAAAATGGACAGTAACAAGTGTTGATGATGGTGTAGAGTGTTGGAGCCTTAACACAATGGCACAGGGAATATAAAAGGCCATAGCCACGAAGAAAACAGTTTGATGGATCTTTAAACAGTGAGCTACTACATGAACCAAGAGTTTAGTATATAATCAATATAATTGAAAGCATATGCTCATATAAAAGCTGTACATGAATATTCACGTCAGCATTGTTTGAAATAGCCAAAGAGAAGAAAGAGTCCAGCTATCTGCTAACTGATAAACAGACAAAATATCGTGAGCCTACACAGTGCAATATTGTTTATCCATAAAGGAATGAGGCTCTGCTATGTACTATATGCTGTGTGAACCTTAAAGCAAAAGCTAAACATGAAAGGATTGACATAAAGTTTCAAATGCAGTATAATTCCTTTTATAGGAAATGTCCCAAAGAGGTACGTTTTAGAGACAGAAATTAGATGAATGGTTGTCAGGAGCTGGGGAGAGGGAGGACTATGGAGTAACTGTCAATATGTCCTTTTAGACTGATAAAAAAAAATGTGCTCTGGAATTAGTGTAATAGTTGTAACACCTTTTGAATATTCTAAAAAAAAACCAACAACAATGAATTGCTCATGGCAAGTGGAATTTCCTGGCATATGAACTATATTTAAAAAACGATATTTCTTATAATCCATGAGGGGGATGGTTAACAATTTTACACTATATGGAATTGGACAGAGTGTCTGATTCTCTAGCTCTGCTCACAGTGGTTTGTGGACTAGGGAGACTCCTTTCATTCTGACTGTCTCCCCCAGCATTATCCAAGCAAACTGTGGTAGGATGGTTCATTTAACAGACTTCTTCTGGGTGAGGATTCAGGCCAGCTGAGCATTTCTCACTATGAGGTGAGAGGCTCAGATTTGTGCAGGCCTTATATTCCCTTCTTCTGCAAACTGTTGCACTACTGTTCCTCATGCATCCTTGGGGAGATGGTGTGGGATGTGCTGGTGCACACCAGAAGATATGTCAGTATAACATTGCACGCAGTAACCTCCAGATTCCTCTCAGAGTGGTCCATCTGCATTGCACTCTGCTTCCACAGGCCCCTGCTGGTCTCAGAGCTCCCTGGGCTCAGGCCCCTCTGCTAGGGCCTCTGACCTTTTGGTGTGAGAGAAAGTCCTGTCTCTGGTGATTCTCTGAGCTCTTCTCCAGTCTCCCCACACCCTATGTTTATATAGGGTACCTAGTGTACCATTCCTTTGTTTTCAAGAGATGGGGGTCTTCCTATGTTACGGAGGTTGGTCTCAAGTCGGGTCAAGTGCTCCTCCCACCCCAGTACCTCAAGTAACTGCGATCACAGGCATTCACTATTGTGCCTGGCCTTCATGCTAATTTTATTTAGTGTGCCTCAGACTGGGAGAAAGGTGTGAAGCTCTGCTTGTCCTGGGTGCCAGATGGGATTCTCCATGCCTCATGTGCAGTTTAGCATTTTGATAAACCCGCCACTGACTTCCCTGGGATCTGTGGTACTGTGTGCTACTCACCTCCTTGTCTACTGGCATCATCCCACAAGCCTCAGTGTCTACCCTTGTATATGAGAGTGACCGCAAGCGCTGATACTCCACAGAACCAGCGGCAGCTGGGAACACTCACTCTGTAGGTCATTCCTTGGGCCACACACACCGTGTTCCACCGTACCTGCCATGTGGCCTGTGAACACGTGGCAGGGCCAAGTATGTCGCTGCAAGAGTTAATTCATGAAAATATGCCAAAAATGGGAACTGAAAGCGCATGCTTATGAAATTCTGCAGCTTGGCCTAATCACTGTCATCAGTATATTGCTGCAGGGACAAGAGGGGGCTCTTCATTGATTAAACAGGGAGGACCAGAGCTGGGAGCCAAATGCTTGATTTTTCATGTGTTTAAACCAGCAAGTGTTGACTGAGGCTGGTGGGAGGAGGTACAAAGCGCCCGAGTTTCCTAATGGGGATTTGCTGAAAATGAGTTCAACCCTGGGATGGGATACATTCCAGTAAGGAGCTTAAAGGAGACACTCTTCCCATAGGGGACATCTGCTGGGCACTGGCAGCTCCCAGCCAGACCTGGCCTGCAAGTGCCTCTTAAGACTGGATGTCTCTTCTGGAACTTCCATGCCATATTGGCTCCATAACGCTTTCCTGGAAGACCTACAGCACCTGCAACATCTGTCCCAGACCAGCTGTGGCTTCCATAGGGTGGGATCTTCCTACAGGTTTTGATCTAGGACAAATAAGTCTCACACTCTTCTGAAAGCTCACAGCCTAATAGCCCACTCTAAAGTACCCCCTGAAGACATAACAAGTCTCAACCTGCTCCCAGCCTCCTACTCTGCAGCCCAGGGAACCATTCACTCTGTGACAGTCAAGATGACCGAGATGGCCCATCAATCCAGCCATCAGTAAAAAGAAGGGTGATTATGTCTTCTCTGTCTCAGTCAGGGGCTGATACACGGTGGTAAACTCAGTGTGCTCCATGTGGGTGCGCTCAGGAAAATCTGCTTTTGTTTTGTAGTTTATGATTTAGCTCAGTTCACCTGGAAAGGCTCAGCATGAATAAAACCAGATGCATTTCAAGGCACACTGGCTGGCTCTCTGACAAACCTCTTTCTTCCTCAGATGGTCTTCCCGAGGCCAGAAAGGACAGCCCACTCTAACGCAAGGAAAATGCAAAGTGTCTGTGGCTGACAACAGCTGTTAGTAATGGAGCATGTGAACACTGGGCAGGGTCAAGGCTAGAGTTCTGGATTCAACCTCATTAACACAGGGATGAGATAGGCTGGTGTGGCCATTTACAGAGCAGATCTTGGTCAGTGTGCAGTCTCTTGCCAAAACTAGATGGCCATATATGGAAAGAGGGAGTGAAGGATAGAGGAAAGGGGAGGGGGAGAAAGATGGATGGGTGACCGAAATCTTCTCCATCTGCAGAACCTCTAGGGCATGTTGACAGCTGACTGACCTAAGGCCACTATCCTGCAGTGAAGTGAGTCTGTCGTGGACATGAGCAAAGTCAGGGAACCACGTGGGTCCACCCACTGGACAAAGCCCACCAGCGTGAGGGGTGTTCTTGGGTACTTACTACGTGACTGTTCCTGTCCTCTTGTATTTTATAGCATGAAGCCTGCCCAATGCCTACAGAAGGTCTGCACGTATTTGCTGATGAGACTACAACAAGAGTTGAGTCATGTCTCTGGGCCTATGTGCACCAGTGACTCCTCAGTCAGAGCTGAAAGTTCTTGAGCTGGACTGACATGTCAGTTGTCAACACCCAAGTTCCTACTTGAGACTTTCCAGTAACCCCATCTACTGAAACTATGATGCTGGACTGCTAAAATAGTAGCCAGTGAAGCAATATTTACTAAATGTCTTTGTGTATAACACTGTATTAGTACTTCAGGGGAAGCCAGTGGCCACGGCTTTGTGTGACAGTGAACCGTACAGCAACACTACACTCATTACACAAATCAGTCCTTCCACATATACCCACTCAAGAGCGCTTCACCCTAAAGGCATCAGAAGTTCAGGTTTGGGTGGGTGAAGGAGTTAGTGGGGGGTGCTATGTCTACCAAATTGTCATTTTTAGTGAGCAGGACCTTAACCATGTATAACGTAGTTTTCATAAGAAAATTGGTATAAACTTTGGAAGTTCCTATTTTGTGGAGGCTTTTTGTAGAGCAAGGAAGCCTGGTCCTACTCCCTTTGATCTATCTTTGGAATCTGAGTCAAGCAACCCAGAGGGAATCAGAGCCTCCTGCAGCAAAGCATTTATCTAGTGTCTACTTCTGGCCAGACACGAAATCAGAGATTTGGAGTGAGAACTAACTACTGTGCCAGGCCCCTTAGAGTAAGTAGCCTTTATAAACAACAGGAACCAAGAGAATAACACCAGAAAGGTCCCTCAGCTTGGCCCAGGTTACAATGAGATTTGAATCTAAGGCCATACAAGCCCTACAGATAGATGTGTTTCTTCAACTACACTGTGCTTTTCCTGTTGGAGGAAAAAAAATATGTACAAGAGCCAGTCCTTTGGAGATGCATAACAAATGAAACTAGGAAGCTAAAGAGGGTCAAGACTGACAGAGCAGAACAGACCCGTGCCTTAAGGATTTCAAAGAGAGCTGGGTAAGTAGCTCAGGCCTAGCTTTGCTTAGCACGCGTCAGGCCCTAGGTTCAACCCCTAGCACTGAAGGAAAAAGTCAAGTAGAGAAAGCTGAGGACGTTCAGGGCATGGAATCAACTCAGGGGGTCGGGATCGTACTGAGACAGATTCCAAAGACTAGCTGATATCCGGAGCCAAGCAGGGAGGAATTATCCCTTGGGGCTGCATTATCAGAGAAAGGACCCTGTGACCACGGGAAACCACAAGTCATAGGGCCTCCCATGCACACTGCAGAACTAGATCCCACGGGAATGTGTGTGGTGCACTCTGGTCTGTGGTCTGGCCCTGTTGGCTCAGACCACTCATCACCTTGCACCTCAAGAGTGTTTTTACACTGATAGAGACTCCAATCCCAAAGGAGAAATTCTTTCCATGTACTTCAGGGAAAGCCCTCCTGCTACAGAGCTGCTTTATAGAGAATTCTGGAATGTGGAGGAGAACAAAATTGCCCTGAGTCACAAAAACAAATCCCACCTGAGACTTGTTTAGAATATTAGAACAGCTGGCCCAAGAGCTTACGGGAGCTACAACTGGATTTTATTCCTCTCTGAGAATCTATCCAGCTATTCTGCAGAATCAAAAGGATCAGTGGCCACAATGAAAGGAACCAGTGGCAATTTCCATTCTATAAGCTCCAAGGAAGGCATGTGGAGGGCTGCCCTGCCACCTTCCAGACACAGCCAGCAGCCTTCGTTCTGGAAATGTAGCCCCCAGATGAGGAAGTCTGCTCTACTGAAATACTTCTCTGCATTTTTTATTATTATGCAAAGGTCTTTAAATCCCTAAGACCCTAGGCATACAGCTGTTCACAAGACCCTGCCTATATTCACGGACCACTCCCTAGGTTTGTTTCTGAAAGGCTGGAGTTTTGTGGTGCCAGTCTGTGATTCAAGAGGTGAGACCTAATGAGCCATCTATGGAGTTGCACATGTGTTAGAACATGTTCAGCATAAGATCTCTAATGCACCCAATTGAGGAGAAAAATGGGAAGCTGAGTTTGGGGCTGGCACATATTGGTATGTAGACAGTGGCCATGAGACCCACTCCACATCTGAACGGGGTGATAGGGGTCTAAATCCCCATCTGTGGGCTGTTCCTGACCCAACAGACAGGTGTAGGGGACACAGGTGAGGCTAGATGAATAGACCCAAGTGGGCCCTTGGAGGCCTTCAGACTTGGCCTTCCCAGTCTCTACCAGTGCTCAGATGGGGTACTGCTTTTACACCACATGTCTCAGTCCCTTTCTGGTCTCTTCCTCTGGCTGCATTCTGCCTTGTTTTTTCTTTCCATCCTTGACTCGAATTTTAAACAAAATTTTGCATCTCTATTTTTATTGCTTTTATGTGTTTTCTATTTGGATCTGCTCTGACATGAGCAGGTAGCAACTCTCCACCCTTCCTCATGTAAAAGACTAAAATGCTGGCTGCTTGGCACAAATAAGATCTCTCTAGTCCCAAGAACTGCTGTGTCCTACTTCCTGGAGCATCAGCCCTCTTCCGGATAGGAGGACCCTGGCAGTGGGTACTGACAAAGAACTTAGGCTGTTCTTGATGTCTCCCACTCTTGACAGCCCAAAAAAATGGTACCATGAAAGACATATAGTGCTAAGCATTATGGGCGCCAGTTGACGGTGGAAATCTGACATGATGCTGAGCCTGTGAACCAGGCTCAGTCTGCCAGAGGCTTATTCTACAGCTGCCTTCAGCCTCCGCGGAGTTATATACTAGTACTGTAATTAACTGAGAGGGATTTTGCTGGATAAAGGAGAGTAACAAAATGGGCTAAATCTCACGTTTTCTTGGTGTGTTTTCATTCCTGAAACATTCTTAAAATTGTAAGTCTTACAATTTCATGTGCTTTTCATATCCATTTGAACCTGCAGGATCATTTAAATGTCTTGGGCAGTAATCCCAATCTCCTGAAACACCTGGGAAATGGATGTGTATACATTAATGTGTGCTGGTGGTGCATGTGTGTGTGCATGGGCTCCTGCATGTATGTGTGCATATGTGTGTGCATATGTGTGCACACGCATGTGTGTGTGTGTGCATGTGTTCCTGCATGTATGTATGCATATGTGTGTGCATATGTGTGTGCATGTGTATGCATGTGTGTGCATGGGTTCCTGCATGTATGTGTGCATATGTGTGTGCATGCATGTGTGTGTGTGCATGGGTTCCTGCATGTATGTGTGCATATGTATGTGCATGTGTGTGCATGCATGTGTGTGTGCATGGGTTCCTGCATGTATGTGTGCATGTGTGTGTGCACGTGTGTGTGGAATTGGAGGGTTCAGAGTGATAGTTTCACACAGTCCCTTGAGACATAAGCCCATGGTTGATGATGACAGCTTTAACCAAGTATGTTTCACTAACTTGGCATGTCATTTAGAAAAGGTAATTATTTTTCCAAAAGTTACTCTAAATTAAAAAATATTTTTCACTGTCATTGTGTTTGTAGTGCATTTTTGCTAGGGGGAAAAAAAAACCAAAGTTTAATGTCTGCAGGGAGAGCATTCTTTTTCAACTTTTGATTAATCAAGTAGTTATTTTTTTCTTTTCTGAGACAGGATTCAGCTATGTGTTTCTGGCCTGGAAGCAGTCCTCCTGTCTCAGCCTTCTGAGACTAAGATTACAGGTTTGAGCCACCACACTGCCTTTCAAAGCACGACTCTCCACTGTGCTGTCCTGGCTTGGCAGTTCTTTCAACTATCCTGGGTAGATGACTATATGTGCCAACCTGGTGTCCCCAGCAATCCTGTGCTCCAGATAAGCACAAGCCATTGGTCTGACTGGAGACCACTGCTTTCTCAGCTCCTATGAATACCCTGATGATGTACCTTCAGGAACAGCCATTAGAATCCCTGGCAGGGTTGTCCAAGTCCCCCCTATCTATTTCTGTGTAAGAACCTATACAATAGCTATATAAGATCCCAGTTCAAATGGAATGAAAGTCATATTTCAGTAACTCTGAGAAAACAAGTTCATGAAAAACTAGAAGAGCCTTTAGTTCCCTTGATGTGTCCTACGTGTCAGGCAAGCCTACTTATAAGCTCAGTGCTGGTAACCTCTGGTGGCAAGTCACTCCATCTACCAGAGATGCTGCCTGGATTCTTCCTGTTCTTCACATAGTAGAACTAGATATTATCAAGATACTTACAGGGTCCTTTTTGGCTTTGGCCTGAAGGTGGTTCTTACATTCACTAGGACACTGTGTTCTGCTGAAACCTTACATGTTTTCTCCATGAGCCTTCCCATGTCTGCCTGTCTCTTCTTAGGCATGACAGAGAGTGGAACAAGTTGCTTTTTTAGCCTTGAAAAGATTGTTGAACTGTCTTTTTGTTGTTGTTGTTCCATTTTCAATAACTCAAAACTCTTTGAGATCCATTACATCAACCTTGGCAAGTAGGTAGAGCAAGCAAATCAGGCTCCCCTAGTTTGGAACCAAAACGAGGATCATCCACACACCCTCTTTCTATCTTTATCAAGACTATATTTTTTCCTTTTAGCTGGATGATGTATACTTTTAACATTCCAGGAAAAAGGTGTCTGTGATATGAAAGTCATAGTAAAAGAAAAGAAAAAAGAAATACAATTACAAAGGATGAGAAATGGTATCATTTTTAGTGTGAAATGCTCACAGAAAAATCAAATTTTAAAAATTATCAGCACCATATAAATGAAAAAGAATATAAGAAAGGACTTGTTATTTTAGAAATTAGCTTGTTCTTTAATCTTTCTGGCTCTTAGACTCTCCCCCTGCCCCCTCTCTTAGATATGCTCTCACTATATAGCCCTGACTGGCCTAGAATTCACTCTGTAGAACAAAATGGTTTCATACTCACAAAGCTCTGCCTAATTCTGCATCTCCAGTGCTGGGACGAATGGTGTGCACCACCTTATATGGCTTACTGGCTTTTCCTGCTCCCAAATTTGCATTTGGCACTGGACAAGAGAAAACCCCACAGTAATGCAATCATGCTATCCTACTAAGTGGCAATGCTACCCTACCAAGTGGCAACTGAGCTCCCAGGTTGCAGACCTATTGCCTAGAACTTAGGACTCCAAAATGACCATTAAATAAAAGTGAACAAATGCCAAAGATGAAACAGATAACCTCCTCTTTCACGTAGTTATAAAAGTGTTTATTATAACTAGAAATAGATAAATGCCATGTTGTGTTTGATAAAGTATGGCCAGATCTATAAGGCAGAGTAACACACAACAATTCAGTAGTGTGGTTTTGCCTATTTTTACAGAGGAACAAGAATATGTCCTTCCCAAAGATACATGCTAACAGTGGACCCAGAACTGAACTCAAAGTCTTGACATAATCTCTATGTCCCATAAGTCATTCTATAACAGGGTCCCCCTCAATATAACATCTAGATAAATGGGCTTGTTTGGAGCCAAAGTATTGTGAATACCTTGAATACAGAGGTTGTAACATCTCTGTCTGTTTGATAAGTTTAAATTGCAAGAAAAAGAAAACTCATTTATATTCTAAATGTTGGATGATATTGCAGAATTTACTCTTGTTTCTGCCTGTGCCCATTATCCAGTCATCTGCCACCTCCACCCATGTGGAAAGGAGCTGGGATCATTTATATGTTAACAGTGAGAGTCTAAACAACAGCATATTAATAACCCAGCCTCCTCTTAAAAGTCCGTTCTTGATGGGACCTCCAGTTTTTCATTCAGGCATGAAAAATCACAGGATCATGACCTGGCATGGGTGAACAGAGGGGGGGGGGGGATGGGACTAGCAATTCTACGTTCCCGCTTTCTATCTAGTTTCTCTTTGGAATCTAGCCCAAAGGCTGCCTGCATAGCTGTCTGGGCAAAGGGCCCCCTTGACATCAGGACTTCAGTTTCAGGGAGAGAGATTTCCTGTACACAGATACAGTTGGCCTGTTCACTTGGGGCAACCTAAAAGGGAAAGAAAAGGAAATCCGAACTCTTAGCTGTGCACAGGACCTACATCAAGAGTTTCTCTCACAAAGTCCTGTGCTCTTGTCTTCCTGCACTTTTTGTAAAGGGAAAAATTAAAAGAGGAAGAAAATTCTAAGAAAGGCTATGCATCCCATAAGGCACAAAGTGAAAGAAAACTGAGTTTTGTGCCCACTGGGCAATGGGGTCATTTTCCTCTTTTATTTCAATGTTCACCTCTATTGTTTTGTTTATTATTTCTTTTGGTTTGCCATTTCTGCTCCTTAGCATTTTTCTTTCTTCCCATACTCATTTCTGGAGTTAGGATCCTCCCTTGCCCGTGAAATCATCACTATGCCTTCCTTCATGCTTTTTGCCCCCTCTCCCAAGGCTGCCATGAATTCTGGAACCAAACTCCTGTTCGGCCTTCTAGGGAGCTGCTGGGCCCTCACTTACCCACAGTCTCTGTGTGAGGCTGAAGAGATAGTTTAAGTAAAATTCCAAAACCAAGTTGAATCTGTGTCAGCAGGGTGGCTCAAGAGATAAGTGTGCTTGTTGTCAAAGCTGGTAACCTGAGTTTGGTCCTTGGGATCAAACATAAGCAACACCTCTACCCCAATGCACACAAGTAAGTGAGTGTAATTAAAAACAAACAAACAAACAAACAAACAAACAAAAGATGGAAGCTTAGGTGGTATTTTTAAAAAGAAGTGTTTCTGGAAAAGAATGCAACTCGAAATGTAATGCTTCAGAAGAGTTGCTGGGGAGGGGAGGGCTGCTGGCTCCCCAGCAGGCCCTGGGTAATTCCTGTCCTGTCCTCAGTTTGACAGCAACACTCTGAGTTCGCTGAGTATGCAAACAGGCTGCTGCTCGTCCTGACTACACTGAGGTCTCAGCTCAGTTTCCATAAATTACTCCTTCAGTCATCTTGGTTTCCTCTTCTGCAGGGTGACATGGGGGCACTCCCTGCCGCTTTCATCTCTTCCATTGCCAAGACGGCTTTTCCCCATGCCTGTGCATTTTCTATAAATTAGCCACACAGATTAGTCAAATTAAACTGTCTAGATTTCCCCCCAAAACTCCCATCCTCATCTTGATGTGGCCCTAAGTTACTCTCACCTCCACTTTCCCACACTATCTGGTCTCCACTGACTAACGCTCATGCCAGCAGCATCTGATGGGCTTGTTATACAGACCGATCCCTGGGGTGGACACAGGGGAAACTCAAGCATTCTCCCTCTGGTGATAGACTAGTGTGTGTGAGGTCAGAAGGGCAGGGGAAGGAAGAACATACTGCCACACAAGCGCTCCCGATACACGGTTGCAAGTGCTTGGAGAAAGGTCAGGCCATTCAGGGAGGGAGTGGTGTGCAGGGGCAGGGGTAGTGTGTGCACAGGGAAGTTGTGTGCAGGGGCAGGGGTACTTGTGTGCACAGGGGATGATAGTGGCCCAGCCTGACATTTGGGTATCAAACAAATTCTCATGGAAAAGATAATTGAGATGAAAGTTGGCACTTATTACATTTCTGTCAGTCCAACCCCAATTTCTCATAGATCCTAGTCATGTGGATACTGCTAATTTCCTTGGCAGCCCTAGATAAAGTTCGTAATGTGATTTAAGTCCCTTGGAGATTAGCACTATTATAAATATAAATGTTCAAACACAAGCAAGTTGTAACCAAATGCCCACTACACACTGGCTTTCTGATAGCTGGAGGCTTTCAGTGGTGTATGGCTAAATGGACTCACTGGCTAATGTCAAGGCAGGGTTCCTCTCATAGGAAGCTGCCAACATGGGTGTTAACTTGTGTATGGAATGTATAGAAGTTGGAAGAACAGTCTGGATGACAATCAGAAAAATACGAATTCAGAACTTCAAGCAAGGGTTTGGGTAGGGGGCTCTAGGACAGAACAGGCTCTGTTTGCAGCCAACCTGCAAAACCTCACCTTCATGTTCCAATTAGTTTGTGTTGCTTGCACATGATGCCACCCCCTCCCACCACCAATAGCTATAAATAGATATCAAGTTGTTTGTTTATCTAAGAGAAAATAAGGTTTGAATGCTTAGAATCTGTATTTGACACTAAACCAGTGTAACTGTTTAGAGCACAGAATCTGTACACCTCACCCAACTGGGGTTTTGATGTGGTCATCACTCACCTAGTAGAGCTGTCCTCTGGCAACACCTTGTTTGCCCAATTTGAGGTGCTCAAAAATAGAAAAACATTCCTGTTTTTAGAAAATTCTAAAATGAAAGGTTATTTCATCAACTTGCCCAAATGGAGCACAAATATCCACGGCCTGTTTGCTTCCTCTCAATTGAGAAGCTGTTTTACTTGGCCTTTGACTCTGTGTGACCTTCCTTCTCCACAGAGGGAGAAATTCTGGTCTGGGGGAGAAGGAGGGAAGAAGGGAGGGGGATAGAAGAAGAAAGAGATAGATGGAGAGAATGAGGTGAGAACCAGTCAGACTTGATCCTGAACTTGATGTTCCTAGGGCATACCTGCCTCTTGCATTCTTGGCTGAAGGTACAGTTATCGAAGGGGAGGGAATCAAGTGAAGAAATAATGGAGTATTATCACCTGGCCAGCCTGTTCCCAGTCCTGAAGTAGGTGTCACCCAACTACACCAAGTTAAGGCTGCCCTCCAACCTGTAGTAATCCTTCTGTCTCAGCTTCCCCAGTGTGGGATTACAGGAGTATGGCTACACTCAGCCCCACTGTGTGCCTTACACTCCATACACTCAGTCCCACTGTGTGCCTTACACTCCATGCACTCAGTTCTACTATGTGCCTTACACTCCATGCACTCAGTTCCACTGTGTGCCTTACACTCCATACACTCAGTCCCACTGTGTGCCTTACACTCCATGCACTCAGTTCCACTATGTGCCTTACACTCCATGCACTCAGTTCCACTGTGTGCCTTACACCCCATACACTCAGTCCCACTGTGTGCCTTACACTCCATACACTCAGTCCCACAGTGTGCCTTACAGTCCATATGACCACTGATGACTGCATCTGCTGAAGCCATGACCTTTAGCTGAAGGGCCGCCTTTCCCTTTGTACCCACTCTGGACTCAGTTCAAAGGCTACTTCCTCCAAGATATCTTTCTGGTTCAAGTCCCTGCTCTCCATCAACTGAGTAGTGGTGTTTACTCACTGTGCCTTAACTCTGTTTCAAGGGGCTTAGGTGCATTACTGCCTGCCTGTCTCCTATTCTAGGGAAGGGTGTACATTTCATTTGTCTGCTTTTCTGGGATCTAATAGTGCTGGGTACCTTGGCAAAGTTGTGTGTTTACACAACGGCAAAAAGAATACAAACTAAAACTACCCAAACAGGTCCATAACAAATGTGCTCAAGGAAGATAGATATGTTACACATTTTAAAAGAGCCTCAACACTGTCTGGGACTTTAAGCCTGGGATGCTGAACTGAGTTCCATCATCACCATAGCACAGATTTACCTTGGTCAGTCCACAAGATGTCTTTGACCCTCAGTATACTCTACAAAGGGATAACTTTGTAGAGTGTACAGAGATATACGGGCTCAGGGTAAGAATGTCAAGGGAGTTTGCAGACTAGACAGGAGTCAAAAGGCACTATGGTTCCTCTATCAAAAACAACAGTAAATTAAATACTTAGAGAAAGGTACTAGACTAGGAGACAGTATAACTCTGGCTTCAGGGACAGCCAGTGTCTCACAAAGTTGAGAAGCCATATGATAGGTGCATCATATTAGGGGCTCTTGAGGGAGTCAGATTGCCACACAAGCATCCTGTGCACTGAGTGATGGTGAGTTAGGTAGAAAAGGGCATTATCTGGGTTCAGCCTGCTAGGGCCAGTGGAGGCAATGGCTAAAAGGTGGCTGGTATGTATGAGAATAGCCTGCTGCTCTCGGCTCCCTGCTTTTAGTGTGGAGTGAGAAGAGCAATAATGGACAAGGGCAACAAGGGGACCAGGAAGTGCAACTATCTACTCTGAGGGCTGGAGGCTTAGAAAAGAGATGCCCTGTTTAGCCAGATGCTGAGCACCATGGAAATTGCAAGCCATTGTAGTCTTGTCCTGAGCTTGGGGTCACCTTGATCCCCTGCCATCCTAGAATGCTGTCACTCCTTGTCTCTTCTGGGCTCCCCAGCCTTGTTCTCTTGGCCAGTCAGAGGTATATCTTCCATATCTCAGGCTCACTGCCAAGTCATTGAGAACTACTGGGGCAATCAAAGCAAGGGTTGGGCTGGACTGGAACTCTTCTCTTTACTGTTTGAAGACATTTCTCAAGTCTTGAAGGACTCAGTTAATACCCAAGAGGTTTGTTGAGAAGCAAGCTCCACCAGCAAAGCTGAGAAGGCACCAGAAAGAGGTGAATAGAGCAAGAGTTGACACCAAGGCTTCTCCAGCCTCGGAGAAGCAGCATCATGTGTCAGCAGAATGCCCCAAAGGAAAATTGCCAATTTCCTTTCTTATGTATATCAGACCAGAGATACTGCCAGGCTTAGGACTTGCATCAGTGATAGTTTGAGTCGAAGGGCTCTTGTTAAGGGAAAGGAAGGGCATGGGCATTCCTGCGTGTTTAGCAGTATTCTTGGCTTCAATTGCTAATACAAACTCTTGTCTATGGATGACAACTAAAAATGTCCCCAGGGCTGGGGAAGATTGTCAGTAAAATGCTCCCCATGCAAGTATGATGATCTGAGTTTGTTCCTCAAAATTCACATTTTCAAAAGTTAGGGCATGATGGTACAGGCTTATAATGCCAGCATTGGGGAGTCAGAGATGGGACCATCCCAGGCATGAATTGGCCAGCCTATCTAGTCTATTTGGTAAGCTTCAGGAAACTGGTAGACCCTGCCTTTAAAAAGGTGGATAGTTCCTAAGAAACAGCATCTAAAGTACATGCACATCACACACACACACACACACACACACACACACACACACACACCTTTGCTTGGGCACTACAATTCCACAAGCTGGCATTTACATATACATCCTGTTGATGTTCACACAGACAAAAACAGGAGTGTCTAAAGAAACCCAAGAATCTCTTCCCAGGTCTAGGTTTGAGGGCTATAGCCTGTTCTTCCTAGAAGCTACAGCCTAGTGAATCCCATAGCCACTAAGAGGACTTAACACTCAGAGTCTGACATCCCAGACAAGCACAGGTCCAGGAAGAAAGCTCGCCCAAAGCAGCCTACAGTGGACACAGGCCTTGCCTTCCATTTTCTGCCCTCCCTTCTCCATTTTGTGTCTGCTGAGCGGGCGTGCAGTGAGTAAGAGCCAGAATATGAACACAGATCTGGAGCCACCCTCCTTCATGTCTTGGCACTGAACAAGAAAGCCTCCGCACAAATAAACAATTAAGTTAATTGTGGGTTTGACAAATATTTTTCCCCTGAGGAATTAAGTACCATTTGGGGTTAGGTTTCCAGGCTGAGCACCAGAAGGCAAGAAAATGACGGAATATGGTCAGTTCTCAGGACTCTAAGCCCTAAAGAAGCGACATAGCAGCCATTGTCAAAACCAGGGCCAATCTGTCACAGTACCTTAATCTAAGGGAAGTCACCCTATTCTGCTTCTACCTAGCTAGAGACCAGGGGCATGCTCCTGGGAGGCCTGCACACAGTCCTTACAGAATTTGTCAGTAGGATTTCTCTGAGCTGCAAACAATGGTTTACTTCATGCAAGCCCTCTGCACAGAACTACACCACAGGATACTGAACAGGACCCATGCTTTCCTTCTCTTGATACGACTTTCAGTGAAAATCAGCATTGGCTATTTTCAGCTTCAACCTTAAGCTCCAGCTGGCTTGATCTTGTCTCACTAACTCGAATTGTACCTTTAGTACATGGATAGAGGCCACACCTGTGTTTATGTCATTCGCTATCCAAATACCACGAAGGGAACACTGGTGTGGTCCCCATTAGAAGATCAAAAACGCAGGGTGGGAGGAAGGCTTTGCTTCTAAACTTGGGCCTTGTACCCTCCTGAAACCCTGACACAGGCCTAGGCACACTCCTACTACCTGCTGAGATGAAGTCTAGACCAGGCATGCACTGTTTGTTGACAGAGAAACAAATACTCTCAGCCTGTCCGGTTTCAGAACAACTAGGGAGTTTCCAGTCTGGACATGAGAGAACTTTTACACTGTACCCAAACAATCTTTCCCCCTCCTCCCTCTTTTCTTCTCTTTAGCCAAAATTAGAACAAAAGCAAACATTTACAGGGCTTCTTGCAGCAGGAAAAAGAAACTCAAAAGTCAAAACATTTTTTATGAAAAACTTTGTCCAGCTCTGCACTCCCCTGGCCTAGAACCTTGGAAAGCTCCAACTGGGTGGGAAACAGGCTGCCTCCCAGGGGCCTGGAGGCCCCACTTGTTCTGGGTCAGTCTCCAGGTAGAAGTTTCCCAGGTAGACTATAAGGATGTTGGAGCAGTGAGGAGATAGTTGGAGGGAGGGGGGGGTGTCCATAAAGGAGGTATTTTTCTTCACTAACTTGATGCCTGGAGTACAGTTAATAAGAAACTGCCCGGAACAACCCCATAGTGAAAGCAGTTAGTCCCGTCTCTGCTGCCAACTCAGAGAGAATGTGATACAGTTTACCTGGTCTATCTAACCCAAGCAGTGACCATGCTAATTAGCATACTCTCTCTCAGTGTACAGGCTGGAGACTGGCTGTCACATGCTCTCCTACATTCCAAACATCAGCCTATAAGGAGACCACAGGCAGCCTACCCAGGCAGCCAGCCAGGCTGCGAGCAGTACGATCTGCCTTCTCCCGAGGTCCTTTCTCCACCGGCACTGCCCAAGCAGGGCAGGCCTTGCTTACTTACCAGTGAGTCCACTGGACCCAGCCAGTCTCCCAGATCCCCACTGGGATCCCAGACCTGTGTCTATCCTCAATATGGTTCCTTCTAACCTAGTAGTAATGAGGAAGCCTTTCTTTTAAAACAATCTCTCATTTATTGACCTGGAGAGCATCAACGAAGCCATCTGTTACTGGAAATGATCATATATAATAACACAAAATATCAGTAGAAATTAATAGAAGTTTGTGTCTGTCTGCACACTTAAGTCAAGGTAGGCTGTTAATTCATGTGAGATTTAACAGCATATTAAAAATACTTATAAACAACTTAATTATTGAAAATTATGGGAGTAGAGATTGGTGTCCAGGTTATGTTTTTTAAAACAATAAGACAACAAAATAAAGAAAACAAAACAAAAAAGCAAAAAAATTCTTTCCCTGTTTTTTTTTCTCCTAAAAAGTACAATTCAAGCTATCTCTTCCTCAGCTCCACCCCATTTCCAGCCAGCATCCCAAAGACAGCCAGAAATGTGTGGATGTAAATAGGGTCCACCAGAAGGAGGGTTGGGCATATGGCTTGTCACCTAAATCTCAAAAACACAACTGAAAGAGCTATTCTTAAAGACTCGTGTACCATAAAAGGGGAATTTCCAGAACTTCTGATATTAGCAATTCAGCCTTCCATTCCCTTCCTCTCTAGTTTCAAGATGAGACCATGACAGAGACTGACTTGTCAGAAAACAATATCCAACCACGAAACTCCAGGTACCAGCATCCAAGTTTGCAGAAGCACACAGATTCCTGCCACTTGCAGGAATTTCCACTCTGATTTGTCTCAAGGAGGTGAGGTTTTGTGGGGAGAGGAAGAAAGGAAGGTAGTAAAGGAGGGAAGGAGAGGGAGTGAGGGATGGAGGGAGAGGGAGGGAGGGATGGAGGGAAGGAGGGAGAGAGAGAGAGAGAAGGAGAGAGAGAGAGAGAAAGAGAGAGAGAGAGAGATGCTTTGCCCTCATTATTCCTTTTATGCATCCATAGTCTTTGGTGCTGTGGTTTCTATTTTAACACAAACACAACAGCACATTTGATGTCTTTTCACATTAACAAATGCACTTCAGAACAATGTGCAATGCTTAATTTCCACAGAATGTCCCAGGGAGAAGGGAATCAGTTCATTCCTATGGCCAACTGAACATTTATTGGCTATTTGTTTTTTTTTTGTTTTTTTTTTACAGGCCTGGGATGTTAGGTACTGCAGGGAACTGTACTTACAAAATAGGAGTAAATTCCAGCTGAATAAGGAAATGACCTAAATGGAAACACCTACAAGACTACATGAACACACACACACACACACACACACACACACACACACACACACAGCTACTGTTTGATGTGCGGGGCTGAATCTGCTCACCTTTCAAAAGAGTTCCCAAACAATGGGCACTGTCTGCCCATTAAAAACATAGCATCCAGTGTTTGCTGGCCAACTCTTTGCTTCCAAATACTTTTAAATGGGGTTGTTTGCCTTCTGTATACTTTTTCTGTTTTCCAAACTGAACTCACTTCGTCTTAAAATAGTTTTTTACTTAAGTATGATGTACCTTGAGAAAATGAAAACAATCTATGTTATATTTTGACAAATACTGATAGCCAAGTACAACCTAGGAACAGCTCTCTTACCAAGATGTGGAACATTTCAACACTATCAGAAAAAGAAAGAAAGAAGCAGAGAAAGAAAGGAAGCAGAGAGGGAAAGGGAGAGGAAAGGAGAGATGGAGAGAGGAAGAGAGGGAGAGAGGGAGAGAGGGAGGGAGAGAGAGGGAGGGAGGGAGGGAGGGAGGGAGGGAGGGAGGAAGGGAGAAAGAGGACAAATCTCTCAAAGCCATTGTGTCCTAAAATTATTTGCATCTAAGTACTTATGAGTGGAGATTCTCAGTGTGTGTAGGGGTGGGGGGTGGAAAAGGTAGGAGGTAGCTATCATTAATCATCTAAACAAACAGCATATAAGAAAAGGCAGTGAGGATATGTACAAACAAACCTCACTGGCACCTACCCAACCACCTAACTGAGATGGTGGCTTTCTTTCCTGGTTTGAGCATCGAAGTTTACATGCTTAGAAAGAGGGAAGTTGAGGCTGAGTAGTCAGATGGGCCCTGCTCTCCCAGGAGTGAGGGCTGTCTGCCGAGGAAGGCCCAACCACAACCCTGAGCGCTCTCCCAAAAGCCTGTTGCAACACTGAAATCAGAGCTCACATGACCAGGCACATAAGAAGTTTTCTTAGCATTTCCTGTTTCCCAGATTTCAGAGAATCTCTTCAGAAAATGGCTGGCCCAGGGTAGCTACTGGGATGAGGAGAAAATGGACAGATCACACCCCTGTACCTGCATTTGTCTGTTTAGGTAGGATACCACTGTCCTTATGGTCTATCACCAGGATAGGGTAGGGCTGGGAGGAAAGTTTGGTCATATGTACAGCCTTGGGGTACAGTGAGGGTATTCTGGGTCTAGTAGACACACTTCTTGATACCCTCTTGTCAGCACTAAACTTCTCCAGAGGGAGAGCCAGAAACCTTTAGACTCCTTGCCATCGGCCCCTTCTCAAAGACCGAGATGACTCATAGACATCTGAATTATGTCTTTGCAGCAAAACCCAAACGGAATATGTCACCAAATACCATACAGGCAGTAGTTTTGTTAAAAAGTCAGTTTTCCAAAATGGTACCCAGGGTGATCCTTTCACCCAGCAACCAAAACAATGTGGTTGAAAAGTTTACAACTTTCAACCCTTGCAAAGGTCACCTCCCTGCCTCCCATCCTCCCCAGTTCAGAACATAACGGTTATTTTCAGTCACATAGATTGTTCTCTGTTCATTTGCATTGGGTGAAATCCCTCTCATGGGCTACTTGTGTGAGCAATGCCTCTGGCTTGCTGGTGGTTCTCTTGCAGTCTACATATGTGTCTCTATTTTCTGTCACATTTTTAGGTGTCCGACAGATGGAATGCAGTTGCTGCCTTGACGGTTATGGTTTCTTTTTGTTTAGGTGGTGACTGTTACATCTTTCCTGGGCTCTTGCTGGTCTTGAACGCCACATTCTTCTGCTTCAGACTCCTGAGTGTGGGGATTGCAGTCATACAGAGCCACACCCACTGGTCCTAAAATAGTTTTCTTTTCTCTTTGTTTTAAGGTAAGACTTCTTAGGTTTAAGCAAAGCCCTGGTCCTAGATGCTCTAAGAGCTCGTCCTCTGCCCCTCCAGCAACCTGATCTCATGTTCAACTGACACATTGATCACGTTTTAGGTACGGAAGGCTTACTGGAATGCTATTATAGGTTTTCATTGAAAGTTCTAGTGCCAATCACAAAGGTCTGGCTAAATAACAAGTTTGTCCCTAGCACCCACCGTCATTGAGGAGGAGGTGAGGTGGTCTTGCAGATGGAGCCCACACATTGAATGCTATTGGTCAGCACAGAGGCCCTTTCTCCCTACATGAAATGTCATGCACACAGCTGGCATGGGGGACTCCATGTGTCTGTCAGCCAATAACGCTGGATTTCAGAACCACGTTTCTCTATGGGTAACTGGAAAGTGACTCACGCTGTTTCATTGGCTGCTACATGTGAGCCACAGTACTGGCTGAGTGTAGATGTGTAAACCAGAACAATTCTTAGAACACAGATTCCCCTTCCCACACGCTGTTTATTTCCCTTCACTTAACAGGAGGGAGCAATGACAGAGAGGACCTGCCCGGGGGCTGCCAGCTCCACACTCAGATCTTGGAAAGTTTCCAGAAGAGGAAGCAAAGGACATCACCCAAACGTCAGGAAATAAGAAAAACATTTAGTTTTAGTAGCCATTGGACACACTGAGAAAATGCCCCCAAATCTAACAGGATATGGATCCATGAACATAACAGTTAAGTGCTGTCTATTTCTGTATGTACAAATGTAGCTCTAATGGGGGTGGGGGTGGTATACAACCACATAGGTAACACCAACCCACCAATGAACACTCGCCCATCCCTGAGATCCACTGTAACCTTTGGTAGTCCAGGTGTATTCTTGTGATTATATCTCCCAACTTGTTCTTATTCATTGTTTACTATAGATGATATCAGGCCCAAGTTTGGGGACAAGCTGTTATAGGAAGACATGTGAAGACACAGCTGCCAAGCACTCTAGAGAGTGTTTCCTACCTCTTTCTCACTTCCCATTTTCTATTGAACCAGATCCTACCTCATTTGCCTGCTTTGTGAAGACCATCACTACCTGTCCCCTCTCCTTGTCTTCTAACACTACTAAGTTAATTCTGCATTTTGTGTCCAGTGAATAACAGAATAACACCTTCACCTTTGTCTTTAATGAGGACATGGGAAGGGACTTCGGCATCACCCCAGTGCGTTCACTAATCTCTCTGTCTTCACCTTCTTGGTGCCTCATAACCTAACTCTTGCTCCATCTCCCCAGTGTGGACAGCCTATTCCACCTGAGAAACATTGGTGAGGCCATCCTTACCCACCATTCGCACTGTCCCAAACATCAAACTTCTTCCATCAACCCCCATTGCTTTATCACATCTGATCTCCAGTTTTGTTGCTACAGAATGAGTCATGTTTGGTTGCAAAGGAATTTTGTTGTTGTTTGGTAACATAGTGATTCTATTCTTTAGTCCGCTGTAGACTCACAGTAATGGCCAAATCAGATCAGGGTAAACCTTCGAGCTTCAGATTCGGGCGAATAATACTTGATTTTTGCCAGAAGGGAATAATATTTGAGGTCTTAGTGAAGTTTTAGCCCTATGTTAAATCTGGTTGCCTGCCATCCAATAGATAAACTCTACTTTTTAATCCCAGGAGAAGCTAAGTGCATTCAGCCAAATAACAAACTCAACCAATAAGAGTCCTTTAGCACTGTATGCAAACATTTCATAAGTATCCATCAAGCTTTATCCTGACCCAACAAAATAGGTACTGTAATTATTTCCATTCTTCACAGCAGGAAACTGAGGTCCATTTTGTAATTTCCCAGAAGTCATTAAGAAGACAGTGGCCAGCTAGCAGCAGACGTAGGAACTCTGGCCTAGCATGTACTAGTTGCGGCCTTGCTTCGTTAAGGTTTACAGGGTGTGATTTACGCTTTTGTTTATGGCAGCAAACAAGACCCTGCTTTCTACACAAACACCTTGTCAAAGTTACAAATACAAAGGCCATCGTCACTCAAACTTAAGTCCAGCGATAAGAAAACCAAAGGTGAGACGGATTTCCAGGGCATCCTCACAAAGTATACCATCATGAGAGCCAAATGAATGGAAGTTTCTTTTAAATGTATGAGGTTTTGAAAAATCTGATTGTCAACCCTGGAAATCCAGAGTCAGTGCTACCCATCCATTTTTCTCATCAGAAGCACCAGATTCCATGATCTGGGCCAATCATTAGAGACTCTCTTTTCAGGCAAATGATATGCAGCTAACACAATCTTTCCAAATCCTTAATTGCTCAATGTAAAGAAACTGACCGCAGTTAGAACTGTTACTATACTTTAAAAATGATCACAGTCAGCCACACATATAGAACTCCAGATTACGAACCAGGAAGACAAAACCCTCATCCTGGTGGTCAAACCATGGCAGGAAATGATGCCACCAGCAATCATTCATATATTAGCAGTTGCTTAAGCTAACCATAAGGCTTTTAGGGGAAAAAGACTGGGAGGCAGTGGTTGGAGCTCCATTATTAATGCAGTCGAGCTATTCAGCTGGATTCAATAAAATAAAAAGCTCTGCCCAGACTAGTGTCTGTGGTAGAAGATGCTAAGAGCTGTTTTTGAAAAATCTGGCTTTATTGAATCCAGGCTGTATATGTAGCATTCCTTTCTCTTGATGGCTGAAAAGTCACCCTATATATTTGAAAACTTTTGCAGAGAAGTGGACTTTAACTGTGTCAAAACAGAATTGCTGGATCAAGGGGAGCAACTTTATAATGTTCAAGGTCATCAACACCTTGGCAGACCATTGGCTAGATTGCCGAGAGATGCTGCAGGATCTGCTTCCAGTAATTTGGTTCCAGTTAGAGACCATCATCAGGAACTATGGGGTAACCTGAGGACACAAAGATGGGTAACCCATAACTCTTCGGTTGGGGAGATTCCAACCCTGAGGCCGGGACACCATTGGTAGGGTATTTGGTTCAGATGAACACCACGTGGTATAACTCTGTGGGTTTCTGTATTTCTCCATGGGCTTGAATCACTCCCCTTTCATGTTTTTGGCTCTGAGTTCATCGCCAGATTGCTTTGTGTCCCAGGCCCCTCACAGAAGACCTTCCTATCTTCCAGGCAAAGGACCTTCTCTTTTCACCTTTCCAACAATACCCTCACCAGTACCTATCCCTATTGGCCTCATCCACATTCAATGTACATGTCAGTGAGGTGGCGAGGTCCTAGATCTCTCCTGTGCTACACATGAGAAAGACTCAGGGGGAGAATTCATTCCCTTGGATCAAGACAAAGGGGTGTGGGGGTGGAGGATGGATGTCCCAAGTGAATGTATATTGTTTAACATAAACACAGCCGTGCCAAGGACTCTAATGCCTCAGATCCAAGGGAATGGCAAATCCTTTCCCTGGTCCATGTACAGATTGTTTGCAACACATGAGGAAAATATCCAGCTCACCTACTTCCTCCCAGATGTTTACAGGCTAAAATTGCCATTCTACAGAGACTAGCTAACCTGCCTCCTTGTTCAGTTGTATATTTAACCTCATCTCTTTGATGGAGATATTTAAAATAAAGTCACCTGTTTTCTAAGCTGGTGCTGGATGCCTCCATCAGGGCACACATCCCCCTGGATCCAGCCTTTCTGTATGTCTGTCTGTCTTTTCTTTACATTCTTGTCCCCCCCCCCACTCAGGGTCAAGTCCTGCATGTTTAGATTAAGAGCCCAGCCACTTAGGTTCACCTGTTCAAAAAGTATTTACTGAATGACAATGGCCCAGATATGGAGAGAATGGCAAGAAGGATTAGTCAAGAGTCTGTCCTCAAAGACCTTATTATCTAGAGGAGGAAAATATAAAACATTTTAGCTCAAGGGAACATCCAATGACAAGCATGCTATGCAGCAATGTTGAGAACAGACACTACTAGCCATGTCTAGTCCAGAACAGTCCAACATGACCTTGAAACTGGTGCTTCAGATGGGCAGAGGTCTTGTGCCATATCTCTTTAAAGCTGTGCTCTATACCCTAGAACAAGGCCATCGACTCCTTGTAAAGCAGGTCTTAGACACACAGTTGGTGATAGTGAGGCTACAGGCCCTGGGACACAGAGCCTGGCTCTCTGCATCAAGAGCTGTCTGCTAGCTGTTTCCCTGGGCAGAGAGCCATGAACACTGAAAGTCCTCATGACTTTATACATGTTCAGGGTCCCAGGCAAAGCTTGTTAATCAGGAAAAGAAGGACATCAGGAGGAGAAAGAGCCCACTGAAGTTGAGGAAAGGATTTCATGTGAAAGGGAGGAACTTGATAACCTTTAAAAGCAAAGAGGGTCTGCATTTGCGGATGTAGTATGGATGTTATTCTGGCTGGGGTGAGTGACCAGAATCTCGGAGAGGGTGGAATAGTAATTCATGTCCTGATAATCAGGAAACGCTGGCAAATGAAGGTGCTTAAATAAGACTCACTAGTGAAAGTGATTGAGTGGACATCCTGCAGTTCACCGCAGCAAGATGGGGCCACATAATAGCCCTTAGGCCATGGAAGATGGTATTAGTAGTACACAACACCTATGCCAGCGCTATCTTTTATGAGTTTATTGCTTTCTTCTCTCTGACCTTCTTTTCTTCTGTTCCTCCTGCTAGGGAACGTCTACCAAACGCTACACAGTGTTGAGATAAATACTGTTCAGCATAGTGTTGCTGCTACACAGAAAGATAAGATGGAATCCTTGTCTTCTCACACTTGAGCTGAGGGCACCCACAGCTACAGATCTGAATATGGCAACATGATGAGCTGTTACCACAATGGACTGTGGAGACTGTGTATGAGGGGAATGTGATGGAGGTAGCATCTGTTTTGAGTGGCGTTTAGAGGCTTCCCCGGTATACACTGCCACAATAAATATGTCACATTGGAAGGTGTTCAGCTGGTTCTCACAGGCATTGTCTCTCTCCCTTTCATTCTCCCTCTGTTCATTACTGTCTAATTCATTTACATCTATCTATCTATCTATCTATCTATCTATCTATCTATCTATCTATCTATCCCTTTGTTATCCATCCGTCTACCTACCTGCCTACTTATCTGTGGGGAATGTGGAGATTCTGGAGAAGGAAGAAGTGGTACAGAGAGTAAGGCACCACAACCTACTGTGACTCCCTGAAGAGTCCTGATCTACCATATGCAGTGTATGATCTGACATGGCTCCTGAGACACAAAACAAATGATCCAAGGACAGGGTGGTGGCTGTTTCCCCTGTCTTCATAGATCTCTCCCTGGAGAATTGTTCCCAGGCTCATAGAGAGACTCATGGACAGACTCACGTGAGGACCGGCTCATAGACAGGTGAGTCATATTTGGTGAAAGATCACAGGCAGCACCCCAATTGAATACATAAACATACCCTAACTGGCTAAAAAGATATATATAAGCTTAAGTAATAAACAATAAAGTTAGATCTGCACTCTGATGCTTGTCTCTGGAGTCTGAATCCCAGGCATCTTTGTGGGCTCCATCTCCACTTTCCTCCCACTTCCTGGTCTCGGTTTCCATACCTATCTATCTGAAATGCTTAATCTTCCTTTTGCAGGTTAAATCTCACTGCCCCCCCCAAAAAAACATCTATCAAGGTACAAGCCAATGGGGTATCAGAGTTCCTTTTCTGGAGTCTTTGGCAACAGTATTGTTCTCACCTGGATGGAATGGCTGGGTGGCTCTGCTAAAGAGTAGCAGGGACTATCCAAAACTTTTCAAGGGCTCCCATGTGTCCTTGTCCCCCCTTCATTGCCTAGAACAGTTAAATTCTCTCGAGCCAAGGACAGTTGATTCTCTTTTAACACTGGGTCTGATTCCCCACTCCACAAGCTGGCATGGCCTGGGTACAGATCACTGCTGCCACTGGCTGCAATTCTCTTGGAGATGCTAACTCTGTCCAGGAACTTATATCAGGCTTATAGTAACCCATACCTGACATCAAGAGCCCCAAATCTGTACGATGCTTCCTTATGCAGCTTGCATTTTCTAATGCACTATAGCTTCTGGCCTATTTCCAACGGGAGGAAAATTAAGCCTGCTCAATTTATTAGTAAAGCTTGCCTCTGCAGTGTGCATTTCTTTTTTTTATTTTTTATTTATTTTTTAAAAAGATTTATTTTATTTATTATATGTAAGTACACTGTAGCTGTCTTCAGACACTCCAGAAGAGGGTGCCAGATCTCGTTACGGATGGTTGTGAGCCACCATGTGGATGCTGGGATTTGAACTTATCACCTTCGGAAGAGCAGTCGGGTGCTCTTACCCGCTGAGCCATCTCACCAGCCCCACGCAGTGTGCATTTCTAAAGCTTCTCTTTTCTTTAGTTAAGTTCCAAGTCTTCCTGGAATGCGAGAGGTTTGAGGTGGTCTACATGTTGAGAAAGATGAGGGATAATCTGAAGGTACACACTACTGACCAGTGGTGACTGCACATTCTTTCCCAGAATCAATGTCAAATGGGTCAGTACCACTGAACAGCTGAGCAACAACTACCTAAGCCCTGCATAGTCAGCACTCAGTGTATTAGTCTTTATTCTGGAGAATTAAGTATCTTCAATCAAAGTTGCTTATTATTCTAACAACATTGGATGCACAGGTGTGTCTCCAGTCCCTGACTCTTCATCTAACAGGGGCACTCCTCAGGTCTATGGGCAGGTAGACAACGTCTACTAACGTCATTCTCTAATTGACTCATCCCATGAGAGCTTCTAATTAGTCTGTCAGAAGCCACTTGCTCTTGTTTCCTAAATTTGAATGAAAATAAAAGTCTATTCCATTTCCATTTTCCTTAAGGTATAGACACCAACAATCAAAGGTAGTATTAGAGCTAACTGATTTTTTTTTTCAAAGACAGGGTTTCTATGTATAACCCCAGCTGTCCTGGAACTCACTCCATGGCCCAGGCTGGCTTTCAATTCAGTTATTGGCCAGCCTCCGTCTCCTGAGTGCTGGAGTTAAGATCTGTTCCACCACTGCCTAGCTGTCCCTGAAATTTTTATCTGGGGAAAAGAACTGAGATGCTCCATGCCTGTTCTGTTGCATTTTCATTATTTACTTTGTAATAAAACAACTAACCTAATATACTCACCATGTCCATTAGGACTGTAGTCAGTGGCCACTGCACGAGAACAAGCCTGGCACTGAAGCCAGACCATCAGTCTCGGGTTAGCCACTTATTACCGTTGTAGTAGTGAACAGTTAGTCTGCTTGATATTTCTGGGCCTCAATTTCTTCATCTATGAAATAGGATAGTGATATACTACATCACACTAAGAACTAAATGAATTGAATGCTATGTGCTTAAAAGAATTTATGGCCATGGTCAGTATTCTATTGATGTAATATTATCATGATACTCATGACAAATGAGTAAATCACTAAAGTCATCAGCATCACAGAGACAGGGCAGCCTCTGGGACCTTCAGAGATTCAAACAGTGTCTGGTATACAGCAAATGTTTGATGTTAGCAATTAATAACTGGGATACTGTTGCCCTTGATCTTCTCATTTCTGTCATTCAGGAAGAAAAGATCCAGCCCCAGTCTCAGTTCAGAAGGAATCCTTAGCTAGCCCTGAGAGTTCATAGGTCATTCTGACACATGAATGTAAGTAGTCTGATCACACTTACAGTTTTCCCATTTCACCTTCTTTCCATATTTACCTTCTCCATTTCTCTTTATAGTTGAGTATTCAAATTTATATACAACCTTTAAATGCAATTTCCTATTACAGATTGAGTGTGCGAAGACTTCAAATCTAAAATGCCCTAAATACAAAAGGACTTGAGCATCGATTTGACACTGCTAATATTGATGTCTTCGTGTGGGTCGCAGTCAACACAAGAAATTACCTTCAAGTCATATGTGCAAGCTGCACATGAAACCAAAATTAATTATACCTTCAGAATTGTATCAAATACCCAAGGTGTATACTTATGAATATGCAAATATTCCAAAATCCAAAAAAAAAAGAAATTTTTTTAATTGCAAGAATTTCAGAGGTAGAGCCCCAGCCTGAACTTGTGAGTGTGCATGGGAGTCACATGTAGGGTGAGGTTGCACACACGGAGGCTGGAGGAGAGCACTGCTCACTGAATGTACTCATGGGACCATCTTCCTCCTGCTCTGCTGCTACCTGGCTGCCAACTACCAAAAAGGAATTACACCACCATGAGGCCTTCTGCCAAAAACTCCACGGAGACATCCTTTGACTAGGGACTCTTAGTAAACAAGACACTTTTAGAAGCCTGGAAAATTATTCATACTTGAAATTATGCTAGTAGAGTATTATAAACTGAATTTCAGTAGAATCTTCTCGTGGCAATAATTAATGTTTTACTCTATGCCGAATAAGTCATAAACCTTGCTGGGTATTGCTCTGCCTAAGGACTCGTGTGTGATGCATGTCTCTCATTTGCCGATGTCAGAGTTTATAGGAAACTTTTAAAGTTTCAGCCCTAAAACTAACCAGCATAGTGGTCAAAAAGAAGAGATCCCAAATCTTTACTTCTATTATCTGACCTTTTAACATTTTAGGAAGTGAAAAGACTTGAATAGCCAATAGATACAGCCCACGTGCCTACACTTCAATTCAACTAGCAAAATGAATAAGGGCAATTTACTTCTAGAGGCAGAAAGGTTAGGCGATACTGATAACTTCAGATGATATGTAATGAAAATGCTTAGTGACCAATGGTCTTGCAAGGACTTCGAGACAGGGATTCTTTGTGTAGCCCTGGCTGTCCTGGAACTCACTCTGTAGACCAGGCTGGCCTCGAACTCAGAAATCTGCCTGCCTCTGCCTCCCGAGTGCTGGAATTAAAGGCATATACCACCAACACCCGCCTCAACAGAGTACTTATAAGTAGAAGATGAGGAGAGATGCAAGTGACAGTAAGTAGCCAATTGATAATATTTCTAAGGATCTAGTTAAAACAGCCTTACCACACAAAGGGTAAAGTGCACCTGTAAAGCACTTCAGAAGAAAACTCGTGAGTTCTGTATGGCAAACATGCTTCACCTCATAGTAGATGAAAATGTATTTGTTAGGGATGGAATGCTTGATATATGCCTGGTTTAATAATAAATAGAAGGTACAGATTATTCAAGTTATTCGAGTTGACTCCCAAAGCCCCACGTAGCAACATCCCAGTGAGGGGAGGCTTCCCAGGGTGCAGGTCTAGAGAAGGTAGAGCAGCTTGCAGGCAGTCACCTCCCTCATCCTTTCAGCATCCACTCATTGGATGAGTATTCCTATGCCAGCCATTTATTGAGCAAGAATAATGCAGACTTGGCTGGAAAAACTCATGAGGTCTTGCTTTTTAATCAAAGTCTAGTTTCCCATCGTGGGTCTTTGGGGAATCAAAGATCCGAAGATCCAATCAGCTTAAAATGACCAGCTTTGACCTAAAAAGGCCTCGAGGGCAGGAAAACACCTATGCAGAGTGAGTGTGAGCTAGCAGGTCTCTATTTGGGGCTCATATCCTTCCTCTGTTGACTTTTGCCTCCCTGTACTAGGCTGCACACACTTTTTCTGGGGAGATATAAACAAACATCTGATCACCCTAAGTAGGGCACCAACTGCAGGCCAAAGGAGAGCGCTCAACCCATGTCCAGATTGGCAAGCCAGTGAGCTTACTGGCGTTACTTTTACAGATCATGGCTGAAGGGTTACTTACAGGAGCATGCATAACCCTAAAACAGCTATACCACCCTAAAGTCTCATTCCATCAAGGAGTTCCCCTTTTAAGTCAACCTGGTACTTCTTATATATTCTCTAGCATATCCCAAGAACAGAGATAGCATTGCAGGAGGCAGTGGGTAGTGACTAAATCCTCAGGTGAGGATTCTGGGACCATTTTTTCTTTCCTTTCCCGTAGACCTGACTATCAGAGTGATTGGTTAATTGCCACAGTTACTACTGGGCCAGGGTAGGTGATGCTCCACGGTGGGTGAATGTGTTATTCACAGAAGAAAAGAGGCCATACTATAAAACTGCTATCTGCATTTCCACTGATTCTGCATAGTGTGTCTGTAAACAGCAATTCAAAATGAAGCCAATGACAGTGGCATTACATTGCCTGCTTTGGAGTAACCACTGAGAACAACTAAAGGCTCCAATATAAGACCTATGATCTGCTAACTTCTTTGTTTTATTCCAGAAAGTGACTACAATTGTGAAGATTAAGGGGAAAAAATCTGTTTTTAGGCTGTAATTTCCTGGGCTCATGGCTCAAATACAGTCTCGTCAGTAAACAGCAACTCTACCTGGACATCTTGGATGTTATTTGCTTAAACGTGTTTGTTTTTCTCAGTGGGGCTAAGCATGTTTTCCCCTGGTGCTTTTGAAGAGGACACTTGTACTAAAATAAAAATAAATGACATGTTTTAGAAGTTAGAGTCACGAGACCCAGAGTAGAGCACAGAAGGCGGGCAGAGGAAGTGCATTTTAGGACCTGTGCAGTTGCTCTCCTGTTTTGTTTGCTCTAAATATATTTAGAGCAAACAAAGTGGAAGAGAAAGGTACATTTCTACCCCACACAAGTGAGGAATGACAACTTTATCCCCATGTGGAACTAAGTTTAGAGTTGGCATCTGATCACAGAGTCATTTGTTCCCATATTGTTATAAACCCAATTCTATTCCTAAAAGTTCTGATAATCATATAGGACTTCTTTCTTATTTGCACCCAGTCTTTTTCTTATCTGGCATATTTTTGATCAGTGAGCATAAAGAACCATTTACTATAGAATACCAACTGAGATTAAAATTGGCTGGAAGTTTCTTTTATGTGAAAAAATAAACATGGGATTTTATCATACAAAGGGTTTTTTCTCCTGGATAAGAGAATCTTTTATTTGTTTGAGGGTAATTCATAAATTCTCTAGCAATAGGAGGCTAAACATCTTATGCTTATTGATTTTTCTGGGATTGAGGTATGCTATTTTCATTCTCAAAAGATATAATATGTGCTTATCAATACTATATATAAACATACTCATATATATATACATGGACATGTATTTATATATAATCATGTAATTCTTATATAAATCTATGAAATAAAGATTATTTTGGTCCCCATTTTATAAATAATACTTTGAAGCCTAGAAGAGATAGATGAATTAATTATATGTCATTCTGTAGGTAGGAATCAGGCCCCTTACAGCCTGGGTCAGCAATTATTTATTAAATGCTAAGGGACCAAGCTGAGGTCCTGAAGCTGAATAAAGTACTCATTGAGAAAACATAAGGGGCACGTCCAGTAGGCACATGCACAGAGGTCTCGGGTTGCTTTTTACCCACTCTGTTCTGCATGAAGCTAGGTTTCCTGGCATTTCATACCCCAAGGTTTTTCTTTTCTGAGACTCAACTAACGAATGGGCACATTCATGCTTTCGTCCTGAGCAGCCTAAAGAGGACCAGAAGTCCTCCCTCAACGCAAATGCATCTCTGTTATCTGTACCCCCCACTGGTTTTCATGAGATTCTTCTAAGAACCATACAACATACCCTTTCAAAAAAACGGTGTCTGCCATTTTTACCTAAGAGATCACCGACTAACCATCATCTGGTTGAGGGATACCTGTCATGACACTGATATTTTACAAGAAGTTCCCTTCCTTAAATGCTACCTTCCTTACAAGGCCACCATGGGTGGCATTTTAGTCATTTTGTAAGACCCAGATATAGTTCCTTCTGCAGAGGAAGTGTGCCAAATATCAGTAGTGATGAGAGACTCTATGACAATGTCTATCCTTTGCTGAGCTTTGAATATATAAGCATATTTGACAATTTTGTTAGTTGATAA
This sequence comes from Mus minutoides, assembly GCA_902729485.2. Classification (NCBI taxonomy): domain Eukaryota; kingdom Metazoa; phylum Chordata; class Mammalia; order Rodentia; family Muridae; genus Mus; species Mus minutoides. The sequence continues at coordinate 1,113,155 of LR749956.1, read as the reverse complement.
ATATATACATAGGAGCTATACTTGGACTGACCTGGAGATAGCAGTTAATCAAATGTCTAGTGGTATATTGTTTCATCTACAATCCCCTTTATGTACATTATTTGCAAAAGTCATATTCAAAGTATGTAAAATACAGCATGGCATACCCCCAGGCCAAGCAACCAGACTTGTGTTGCAGCAATCGCTGGCACAACAAGGCAGGCACATCCCAGGTGAGTGCCAGCCCAGACTAGGCTGGTGGCCTTGTTTCACTCATGAACAGAAGCAGCAACCCTAAGGTGAGGAAGTCTAGATGCAGGGAACTTGGTAAGTGGCCTGGTCCAGGCAGCTGGTATTGAGTGGGTATGAGATTCAAGCTCATGGTTGCTAACTACTGCTGTGTCTTTCTCTCACTACCTTGGTATCCAAAATGCAAATCAGAGCCCCTTCTACATCAGGCAGTAAAGCTATTAAGATCCCAGTAAAGCTATTAAGATCTTTAGACATCCTCTAAAGAGTCACAGCAGCCTTAGGGCTGGAAAGATGGCTCCGCAGTTAATAGAACTTGATGTTCTTTCAGAGAACCCAGGCTAAGTTCCCGATACCCATATGCTGGTTTACAACCTTCTGTACCTCTGGTTCCAGGGACCTGGTGACATCTCCTGGCTTCCACAGGTACCAGGCATGCACACAGAACAGTTACTGCAAATGAATACAGCCCATGAGTTCTCAAATGGTAATTTCCCTCTGATCCCTATCCTCATTAATGAGTCCTAACCTGTCAGTGGCCCATGCACAATGCTGACTGGGGTCCACTGAACAGCTCTTCAAGGGGAAATGCAGTACGTATACTGCATGCATGCAAAACCTTCATATGTATACAAATAAATCTTAAAATCAAGAGTCACAGCAGCCTACAGTCAGACAACTTCTGCTTGCAAGCTTTCTGACGTGTTGGCCCCTCTCAGAACAACTTTTCTGAAATCACAACCCTATGCCAGCAGAGATTTGACCTGAGATGATGGGAAAGATGGATGGCATTTTCAAGCAGAGCTAAATCTAAGAAACGTCTTAACTCATGCTCTGCTCCACGCATCTACATGGGCCACTGTCAGGTTAGGACTTTATGAGGGCAGAGAACAGGGGCAGCATGGACATTAGCACTTGAGAACTCATGGAATAAATTCATTTGTAGACTAGTCAAGTATTTTCTGCAATGATGAGACCTGGTCTGAGAAACTATTATGTCTCTCATGTTTTCTCCACCCATTTTGGATACCAGGGGTGCACTGGGCAGGGAGAAAGAAGTGCAGGAACCCAGTGCATGTGGGCAGCCCTAGGAAATGACAACTTTATGCTGTAGGCTCAAGATGAGATGGTCACCTGCTTGGCAGCCTCCAGGGTGTCATCAGTGAGTGCGCATAAAACCTTTACTGGTTGATGGCTGACTGAAGACTAACACCACACGTGAACGCATTAGTCAGTAAGTGAGACAGTGTCTGAGTGAGCAGTAGGCATCTGACCATGTGCACATAAACAGCTGTATTCATCTGAAGTTGTTGGGTCCCCTTTGGCAGAATGTCTCAAACATGACTTTCCTAGGACCAGGAGAAGGACTAACTCCGCAACCATGCCTTTGTGCGGTTTGTGTGATTCAACTCTACAAAATGAAAACCACAGAAGGAATCTTTAAAACACAAAACCTCTGGCTAAAGAGACAAGTCTCCTCCAGGGTGCTATGCCAAGAGTTTCCCTGTAGCACTCTGAATGCCTGCCATGAGATTTCAGACTCCAGCCATATCTGTGCTGGTCTGGTCTGTCCTTCCTGGGTCACCTGGGTATTTATCGTTACAGCACCACTGTCTATTGTTGCTAGGATGGACTATCCCAAAGTGTACACTCTTGAAGAAAAGAGGTTCTTGAGCTTAAGAGTCCATGATTGGGCATCCTCTTCAATTTGGCTTTGGTAAGATGTGTGTGGTGGGTGGCATTGCATTGGTGATGGTGCATATGAGAAAGATCACAAGGCAAATGAGAAAGTCAGAGACCAGAGAGAGGCCAGCCTTGCTGGTTTTATAACAACCCATGCTCATGAAAACTAGCTCACTCCTGGAGACCTTCATTAGGCTCCTCCAAGGGCAGAACTTCCTGTGGCTTTAGTCACCTTTCCCTGAGCTCCACTTTTTTGTTGTTGTTTGTTTGTTTGATTCTTTGTTGTTGTTTTTTTGAGACAGGGTTTCTCTGTCCTGTTCAGACAGTTCTGGCTGTTCTGGAACTCACTTTGTAAACCAGGCTGGCCTTGAACTCAGAAATCCACCTCCCGAGTGCTGGAATTAAAGGTATGTGCCACCACGCCTAGCCTGAGCTCCACTTCTTAAAATTCCTTTGCCTTCACACTCTCACTCCAGAGACCAAGTTCATGAAGTCCTTGGAAACCCATTCAAATGGCTGCAGCCTCCCCTGTATGTAATGATGACTGACTACCTTCAATTGCAACCTTTACCCATGTTTGAAACTGTTACTTCTGGGTTAGGAAACCTAGCATAAGTATTAACAGATTATCATTTATTGATGTATAATAAAGATATTTTAGCAAAGTGGACTTTTCCCCTTAAGTGATTTGGCTTTAACATTTCAGGGGACCATCAGAAAACAGAGATTCCCAAATCTGGTGCAAGAAGGAAGTAATGAAGGTCTTTCAGGGAGGCAGAGTCAGGGCCCTGTTAGCTTCTACACCATCTCTGAGGTTCACCTGGATAACTTGGGAAGGTATTGGGAATGTGTTTCCTGTATACTCTCATGTTCAGGTCGAGGAACCAACTTAACGACAGCTTTTACCAAGAAGAGCATCACCAGGCAGCCAGCTTGGGACTGTAAGCTATGCACAACAGGAAATGACACTTGGTCATCAGCCACTTCCCTAAATGCATAGTTCCAGTGACAGAATAGCTGAGCAAGATCCCTTGTGACGAACCAATCAGAGACCAGGAGCCACACCAGCTTGTGGGAGAGACTATTAACTAGGCACAGTTCAAGCTACTATGACTGCCACGCCTAGAAAGAATGAGGCCATTCTAAAGAAACATTCAGGCATTTTAGGGAATTGGAATTCTCTCCAACCCCTTGCCCCTGGAATGTGTTGGAAAAGTCTGAAATCTGGTGCCAGGCAAAGGCTGAACTGTAAAGAGGAAAGGCTTTTACATGGGGCTGGCAACTTATCAGACCACTTTGTAGGAAACACTAGAGAGGACAGACAAGGATGGGTCAATGATGGGTGGGACAGCACTGACCAGGACTAGTTCATTATTCATATTTCTTGCCTTCTATTTAAAGTTTATTCTCATGTTACAACCAGATGATAGACTTAAGGGGTCACCATATTTCTTGCGTCCCTTCTCAATATGAACAATAATGAAAAACACAACTTTTTTTTTTTTTGTACCATTGATGGGCTTCTTGAGGGCAAGTAGCTAACCCTAGATTGTTTGACCTGCCAGGACATAGTGTCTGACCCTAGCTTTAGTAGCACTACTTTGCTTAAAACTGGAACTGAGAGGGCTGGAAGGAAAGATGGCTCAGTGGTTAGCAGCACTTGAATCGGACCTTGGTTTAGCTCCCAGCACAACCATGGCAGCTCAGAACCATTTTAAACTCCAATCCCAGGGGTTCTAGACTCTGTGGCACCAGGCATGAACAAATATACATGCAGGCTAAACATGCATACACACAAAAATAAATGAATGCCACTGAATAAGAGGCACGGCCAATTGTCATCCCCAGAGGATTGGCCACTACCTGCTCATGGCCAGCTAGAGGACAGGAAGATGTTCCACGATGCCAAAAGACCAAAGGTCTGTAAGTGCTGTTGAGAAATGGAAATGACACTAAATTCTAACCGGAGTTGGAAATGTGCCTGGGAGGAGGGGGACATTCTGCAGTCAAGTCTTCAGTGTACAAGGTGGAAACAAGCAGTTGATTGGCGTGGGCAAGGTTCTCATAGTAAAGAATGTCCATTTCCATCAGATTAAAATCTAGTTTGGGAAAACAATTACCTGCCTGAGATCCTGGGAAAGTAATGCTTCCTGGTTCCTGCCCCAGAAAGAAAAGACAATAAAAGAAGGGCTGAGAATCTTCTAAACAAGATTTTAGAGTTTTATTCAAACAGCTGTGGTTCACCTTTGTGGGCCCCAGACTCGCTGCATCTGATGGATGTCGCAACACTAAGTTTGAGATCTCCCCAGTCTAGTGCCAAGAGTTGGCCCTGGGGGACAAAGCCAGAACAGTTGCTCTCTTAATCAGAGCAGAAAACAAAACTCACCCCCAGCCCCCGCTTTGTTGTGAAATTGTCACTGTGCCTTTGAGGAGCGATTAAAATCCCAGCCATGTCAAATTTAAAGGGCAGGTTCCCAGGCAGGGAGAGGAGGGGGCTCTAGGAGGGAAGGGTGGAGGCGGCCAGTTGCAGAGAATTTATGGAGGATCTGGGGATCACAAAAGTCATGGGATCTGATTCAATTAAACCGGAAAAGCACCAACAGTTTTAAAATAATATTAAAATATGGCAGAAGGATATTTTGATTTCTCTGCTTCTATTCTTGAGCCTATTTGGCAATCTCTGTGTAGAGATTCCGAAGCCCAGCAAGGATGACTGTGGCTGTTTTGCCTACTCTCCAGCCCTTACCACAGAGAACAGGAGAGAATAACAGACTCTTGGGAGTCTATCAGAGCCCACCAAAGGCTCTGACATAGGGGTAAGAGAATAGGAACAAGAATTCCCAAGGCACGGGTGTAGAAGTACAGACTTTACAATGTGTTCCATGCAGGGTCCTGTGGTTTCACAGCATTCCCAGGTTATCAGATCCATAGAGTATCCCAACTTTCAGATGGCAGTCTGGCTCCCTCCAGGATCACAGGTTGCTTGCTCCAGCTCTTAGGTGTTGGCTATGCCTAGAACAAGTAGAAATCCTTGCTGTGTTTTCTCCTGGAAAGAGGGAGAGACTGTACTAGTTCTAATCATGGCTGTTGTGCCCGGAGAAGCACAGGATGGGATGCAGGAGGGATGCAGGGGAGAAGGCCCCAACTGCATCAGCATAGGTCCAGGGTCTTTATTCCTTGTGAATATCCATAGTGATCCTTGGGTGGGCTGAAGAAGTAGTCCTTAAAGTCAATAGGTTCCAATCAGGTTAAGTCTAGCTCATTTCTAGGGTGGGAGACACTACAGCAGCTGGCTCCTAGGTGAGGGCTTTTGTGAAGACGAGCGAACCACATGGATGGTCTTAGCACACAAAGGGAAGCATGAAGGAGATGTTAGAACTCATTGCTTCCCTCATGCCTTGATTGACTAATCATTAACTTTCCTGTTTCCACTCCCACTGAGATTTCTGCATCTTGGCATGCGTCAAAATGGTGCTAGGATGAATCTTAGTCATTTATTTACAAAAGACTCCAGGTCCCAGTTCAGTAAGCATATGGAAGTCTGTGTTATCATTTACACACATTCCCCTTTCTTCTCCCCTTCTTTCTAAATTCACCAAAGACCCCTAGCAGATATTAAGGAACCTTAGTCAGGCTATGAAAAATGAGTTTTAGCAGCATAACAATAAATATCACTTGGTAAAGTTGCTTTTTGAATCAATCCCAGCATGGTACCCCGGTCAAGATCAGGGAAGAGAGAGGTTAAAATACCCTAATCAAGAGAAGCTCTTGGTGTTGCTAGGAATTCCTGCTCTGAAGCAAAAATTTCAGCAGGAATGCTTCTACCCTTTGTGAAGTAGAAAATAAAGGGCTTCAGCTCTCTGGGTCTACAGGGGCCCTGTGGCTGCATTGATTCCTCTCAGAGAGAGGAGGAGGCTGTCCGCCCACTGCACCCCAGGCTTAGTCTCCATGGTGTTTCCTACTTTCCCAGGCCCATCACAGCAACAGGAGTGGTTCCCTGCCAGCCAACAAGGGGACTATCCTTGGTGGGAACTCTGCCTGAGTAGCAGGGAGGACTGAAGCTATATTGCTGGGCGAGTGGATCTTTAATAATATTCCTTACCCCCTACTGGTGATGGGGTTCCTGACTCTCAACTCCTATAGCTCCAGCTGTAACTATGGGCAGATAGATCCTTTTTCTTATTATAGATATAGCAAAAAGAATAAGCAGTAAACCCATCCGGGGGTCTGTAGGCTCCTAAAGACCAGTGGAAATGTGTGAATGAACAGTCTCTTTGATTCATTGCTATCCAAGGGACTTTTCATGTCTTCAGACACAAATAGGAGCTGAGAAGTGTTTCATTAGGTACTCCGGAGCTGATAACCTGGGGTTTTCAGAAGACTGAGTGTGGAAAGGGAGCAGACAACTCATTTCTGCCTCCACACTCAGAAGTGCAAAACTGTCACCTCCTTCTGTGAGGTAACTAATTTAGAAGATGCTACATTTAGAGTTCATCTCACTTTGACTTGTAAATGAAAGGTGGAACCTTGTCAGAATCACCTTACCTGGTGGCTCCTGTCCCTAGCCATCTCACATAACCCTCCTTGTCATACTGAGGTGGGACAGATGCCATTAGAAAGAGAAGCACAGAGCAAGCAGTAGAGTGCAACGAAGCACCTTCAGCTACATAAAACTAAGTGCTGAGCTCTGAGGTCTGACTGCCCTGTGGTCCTTACTGGTGGTAGAGATGGTCTCGAGACTTGAGAGTCTTGGAATAAGCAGGGAGCCTGAATAAATAACTGGTGTATTGGGACTTTATTTTCCTTTTTTTTTCCCCCAGCTCTTCTAAATCAGTGTTTCAGAATCCCTGCCTTTGGGGACAGTACATAGAAACACCTGATAAGAGTTGAGGAATTTTTACTGAAACAGAAGTGTGAGTTTTCTCCAATTCAATAGTTATTAAATTGCCATTTGCAGAAGCTATGACATAGTCTCACCTTCTATACTTCTACTAAATTCTCATGATAAACCCAGGGTGTTTTTGTTTTGTTTTTTTGTTTGTTTGTTTGTTTGTTTTAGAAGAAGCAGCATTGGAAGAACTCAAGTAAACCCTAAAATAGGGTCCTCAGCTAGGAGATACTTCTTATGATGTTTCAAAAGGTCAATGCATGTGGAAGATTCTCCAAGGACCCTGCCCTTCCTCCAGAGACAGCCTGGGGTTTGAGGCAGGGACAGGGGAGAGGCAATCAGTGATTCTTTCTGGGTCTACCCAGCAGCTGCTGGCTGTACCACCCTACTCCTGCCTACCTGGCCAGTTCTGGGTTTTTCTTATTTTATTCTTTTCCTCCTACCCTGTTTCATCCCCCAACTTCTCTCCTGTGGAGCAGTCATACCCACATAACCATCAAGTCATTTAGTGGGTTCTGGTTCATATGCCCAGGGAGAGTGGCAGACTGGTTTGGGCTGTGGCTTGGACATCAGGATCTTTTGGAACTCTGGATTAGTTCTATTGTACAGCTAAAGTCTGGAACTGTCACTCTAACACCTCTCATCTGCAGTCTACAGGAGGAGGAGATTCACCAGAATATGTTCAGAATACCAGCATACTCATATAACCAGGATACTGCAAAGATGCCCAGGGCAGGCCCAGGTCCAGCCCAGCCACACCACTACTCACACAGCTGCTATCATCTGCTTCAGGGAGCAAGAGCTCTGAACTACTTACTGGTGGGTAAAGTATATCCTAGGTTGGCTTGTGCTAAGGCATTCTGGGAGAACATAAACTGCCCCCTTGGGATCAGGGGGTGCCCAGGGGTGGGTGCTAGGAAGGGGGGCAGCTAGCACAGCTGCCCTGTACATCGAACGGTCTGAAACAAGGAGTGGCTGTGCACACACCGCTCTCCCAGGGAGATCCGTACCATAAACCCGACCATAAAACTAGCTTCATTGGCTCATTCTGCACCAGCTCCCAGTTTTATTGCTCACACAGCACTCATACCCTGCAAAGGACAGAACATTTTGCATAGAACTCTGCTTCACACGGGTCTCCTTAAGGAAACACGACAGAGCGCAATAAACGTCATGTGTCTTCCTGGAGCATTTGGCTGCAGACAAGAACCACTTGCTGCAAAAGGATTCCTTATGTAACGGAGACCATGGCCATCAGGGGAGACGTGGCTCCAGAACAGGCTTCCTAAGCTACCTGAAGGCATCTACAAAGGCCTGTAATCTCTGTACTTCCTTGAGTGATGAACTTCTGCTGATTCTTAAGTTAGCAAACACACAAGGTGCTGAAGGTGGACCATGGACCTGCTGCTTGCTATGCACCTTTAAATGATGAAGAAGGGTAAAATCATGGCAGATTACAGTGCAGTAGGGGTCATCCATCCTCTTAGGGTAAGCCATCAGAGAAGTCAGGAAATAACTTCTCCAGACAAGCCCCTGTCCAGGAAAAGGACAGAGACAACGTATCTGTACCCCTTAGGTATCCAGTGAGGAGCACAGGCTCACTGTTGGGGCCACTGTCAAAGGACTTGTCCTAGATTGCAGAAAGCATAACATGAGCTAGACCATTATCAAGAGACAGTAGGATAAGGGGACATGGAAAAAGCAGGCAAGGTAAGTATACAATGCTCTCTCTCTCTCTCTCTCTCTCTCTCTCTCTCTGTGTGTGTGTGTGTTTCTCTGTCTCTGTCTGTCTGTCTTTGTCTCTGTCTCTCTGTGTCTCTGTCTGTTTGTCTCTGTCTCTCTCTGTGTCTCTGTCTCTGTCTCTGTCTCTGTCTCTGTCTCTCTCTCTCTCTCTCTCTCTCTGTGTGTGTGTGTGTGTGTGTGTGTGTGTGTGTGTGTGTCTGATATGAGGACAGCCCTTCCTTATGAGAGACAGCTGCAGAAAGGGCCTGTATTTAGCCACCAACTTAGAGTTGTGCCTTCCAGGGCTGAAGCAGCTTCTAATGAAAACAATTTCAAAGCAACCAAGAAGGAAAATGACTCTAGAGGAGATGGCCAGAGATCACTGCCTATATGGCAAGAGTTAAGACAAAAAATCGTGGCAGCACGCTTTGCATGGTGAGGTGGCCTAGGACAAATGTGTCTATGAAAGGCATTATGCATCTGTAATCAGACAGTCTCAGGAGTAAACACTTGTCTGGAGAGAATGCCTTTGCTCTCTTCATGTCCCATCTCTTGTGTACATTAAGCAGAATAATTTATTTTCGCCAGGATAACCATCCTCCTCTTGGACTATGCTTGCTGCAGAGCACCGGCCCTCTACTTCACGGAGCAAGGAGCTTCGTCTAGGGCCCTGCCCCCACAAGTGCGGACTGTCTTGAGGACCACACAGACACAGACATGTGACTGTCAGTCAGAGCCAAGAAAAAAAAATTCACCTTGGAAAAACATCCATCAGCTACCCATATTGATGGCTTTTGCATTGCTGTGACCAAGTATCTGACAGCAATAACTTAATAGGAGGGATTATTTATTGTGGCTCACTGTTTCTGAGGTGTCAGCCCCTCAGGGGGAGGGTGGTTCCCAGGAATCAGAGCACATCTCAGGGAAGGGGAGAAGCAACCCCTAGCACATGGCTGGAGCTCTCCTGCCACTCCTCCCTTTTACATGAACCACAGTCTGGGTACTTCCCCAGATCTGGCTCATCCTCTCTGAAATACTCTCATACCCACACTCTCACCTCATCAATCTGGTTGAATCTAAGTACAATCTGCATGACAATCAAATGTAGCCATCACAGCTACTAGCCAAGGTGATTCTGTGACATCATCTTGACTCTGGTCCAGTCTCTTAATGCCTTTGTTCTGATTCTGTGATTCTATGCTATCTGAGAAAATTAAGAAGGGCTAGGTAGCTTGTCTAGAGTCATTTCCCTGGTCTGGGTTGAAATCTAGATAATTAACAGTTGCCCCAGCAAGCACCAAGTCTTTCTCAGGTCTCTGGCCACACCAGCTTGAGTGCCCCGCATCTCACTTAAATGCTGTTTCAATGGAACACATTTCATCTTCACGTCAACTCTAAGAAATCTCAACCCACAGAATCTCGGGCCTTCACTTTGGCTTCTCAACCACTTGACTATCTTTTTCTGTGATATACCATATTACCATGTTTTAAACCAGACCGATTAACAGACAAAAAATTGTCAAAACAGCTTGTGTTTTTAAGATGAAAATTTTACATATTATGCATCCATTTCTCATAAGGAGTGGTTGTTTGGTGCAGCTTCTGCTGATCGCTCGGTAATGGATCCAAGCCTGTGATGCGCACAGACTATTTTGGTCTCAGTTAATATATAGCACTGCATAAACACTGAATCAACAGGAGAGGCTGAACAATAAATTATCACTAGTCCAAGTGCTAAAATAGCACCCGATTTCTCTCTGCCTGAGCATGCTATCTATTTTTGCTTTGCTTACTTCTGTGGAGTTCTAAGTCTTTATACACATTTCATCACAGCTATACTTATGCACATTTATCATCTTTATTATACACATGTGTCTAATGCACCCCTCCCTGCCTACCGTTTACTATGGGACTCTTCAGTTTCCAGCTAGCTTTTGAATCTATGGCACTGCCTGCCTTTAGCTTATAATTAGTGGAAGAATGGAAGCAGGCTGACAATAAAAAGAGGTTAGGTTTTAGCAAATCCATTCAGTGCATGACATGATTACTTCCATTATCAAATACTAATCACATGTTGGTCTATGTCTTTGTGTGTACGTGTATGTGTGTGTGTGTGTGTGTGTGTGTGTGTGTGTGTGTACCAGGGGTCTAAGTCTGTTTCTTCCTCTAACTCCCTCCATCTTGTCTTATGAGATAACACATCTCACTGATCCGGGAGTGAGGCACCAGACGGGAGGGCCAGAGAGTCCCCAGGATCCATCGGTTTCTGGCCCCCCAGCACTAGGCTTACAAACAAATGCTACCATGCCCCACTTTTACCTGAGTGGCTGGGAAGCAAAACTCAGATCCTCACACTCGTGTTACAAATGTTCTCCTTACCCACTCAGCAATCTCCTCCGTCTTCATGCATGGTTGTTGGCCTACTGCTTCAATTTCCAAAGTCTGAACCACTGTTCTTCAGCTTCCCTTCCCTTCCCTTCCCCTCCTCTCCCTTCTCTTCCCTTTTCTTTTCTTTTCTTTTCACAAAGATCTGTGCTCTGGGACACATGAGTCTTTAAATTCCACCTTCACCATTTCAGTTTTCACAGGCAAAAAATATGCAGGCAAAAAAAATTTTTCCTAAAAAAAGCTTCCCTTGTCCAGCTAGAGAACACTCTAAACTGTGTTCTAGAGCCTTCCAAACTGTGTTCATAGAGTGTTTCCACAGGTTTACACTGTTGAGAGCTAACAGAGCCCAAGACTCAGTAGAACACCTTAGAATATATGAAGAAGATTGAAGGAAGATTTGTCAATTGGGGTTTCAGTTGGTGACAAATCAAAACAGCCCAAGTGTTTAGCCCACAGCAGGGGCCTGCAATCTCCTTTTGCCTTCTCCTATGACTATCCCTTTTCATTACTAAAACCAGAAACGGGAGCCCTAAACTTTCCCTGTTTTGCAAAATGGGTATTATACCAACAATCTGTTTCAAAAATAGCAGTTACCACTTTATTTCACTTGAGTCTTTAAAGATTTCTTCTATTCAGGTATGTCCTTCACTAGTGTTAATTTATGAAAAAAAAAAAAAAGGAAAGGCATGGCCAGATAAGAGAGATCTTAAAAAGGGTTCACAGACACCACAGTATCATTAATGGCATTGGGGAAATGTTTTGGAGCAAAACTATTCATTCTATAAAAGTTTCTCCAGTATACCTATTAGGATGAACCAAGAACTAAGCTCTCTGTGGTCAATATCCCTGCAGAAAGGAGAGCCCACTCCAGAGACCTGCAGCTGTGCACAAGTGCCTTGCTTGCTGTACTCCTGCCCTATACACATTGTCCCCATTCTCGGGACCCAGGCACCTTTGTCACCTCTACTCCAAGAGGCAAATTAGTTATTTTCACCAAAAAGTCATTGCTAAGCCCAGGGTGGATACCTACTTTATGTCTGTGTGTCTTTTTGTCCAGCCTGCTTAGCCTACTCAGTCAAGAAAATCAGAAGAAGTTCAACAGAGTCCTGTGTCAGTAACCAGCAGAAGGAGGGATATGGGCTAAGCAGAAAGGACACAAGGCACGCAGTGGCTTCCTAGAGTCATTTCAGTAACTGCTACCTCACCACCCTGGGTGTGCACAGCCTGTGGAACAATAGAAATCTCTTAAATCAAAACCAGGCCACATCTAGCATTAGTTCAACTAATAAAAATTACATCACTTGAATAATTCTAAAAGCAGACTTGGCTCTTTTGTTTGTCTTTGTTCTTTATCTCATAAAATAAACAATGGTTCAGGGTTGCTCAGCTGAACCCAGTCCTACCCTGAAAGCCAGGGTAGTTTTCAGATGGCAAGCTCCACCTGGCCCCATGACTAAAGCTGGTGTTCACACCATGGGAACTCCAGCAGAGGTAAATAAATATACCCAGGAAGTAGCTGGAAAGTTCTCTGCATTTGTGATCAAATGGTTTGGTGAGCGGAAAGTGTGGGATGGTTAACAAAGTTCCATACTTGGTGACTGGAAGATGCTAGAAATCTGCAACAATAATGAACAATCCCAAGAGTATTCCTCTTAACTCTTAATTCAGAAATGATCTTTTAACCAGAGAGCAGACTCTGAAAGATTAACTAGGGCCGTTCCTCGGGCAGATGACATTTGGGAACAGTATCTGTGTGAGAGCTAGCTCCAGACCTTCCTCTGGTGCAGCTATGGTGAATTCCAGGAGACTGTGGAAACTCTCTTTCCTCCTCTTCTTTCAGGATTTGAGAAGTTCCGAGGAGGTAGGAGAAGAGTGTAGTGTATGGCAGGGCTTTAGTGTGTAATGACCAGGGNGCCGTTCCTCGGGCAGATGACATTTGGGAACAGTATCTGTGTGAGAGCTAGCTCCAGACCTTCCTCTGGTGCAGCTATGGTGAATTCCAGGAGACTGTGGAAACTCTCTTTCCTCCTCTTCTTTCAGGATTTGAGAAGTTCCGAGGAGGTAGGAGAAGAGTGTAGTGTATGGCAGGGCTTTAGTGTGTAATGACCAGGGCGATTGCTGCTATGATCAGATTGTTAGAAAACAGTACAAGCATTTACTTAGAAATTACTGAATGGCTAAGACAGATTGATGTTTAGTTATATGAGCGATAGGAATAAGTGTTTGAATAGGCCAATTAAGGTCAAAACTACAAACTAGCTAATCTGACAGTCCACATCTATTTAATTTTATCATGTGCACGTTAAGCAGTGTATACATGATTATGATTTTCATTCATCATTGTATTATTTTTAATTTATACTACTCAGAATATGTATGTGTGCACATAACATATCCCAATACTGCATTTTATTTCACATCAATTTACCAACTGAACCAGTTTCCCACACAGGCATTTCTGGGTTTCCTAGTTTGTTTTATCTTTGCTGAGAAAACAAATCAATAATGGCCAGCCTTACATACAAGCAGGAAGGATTCTTGGATGTCAAAGATATGTAGACTTTGTATTTTCAAATATTGAGTTCAAAATGTACTATAAAGACATTTTTTAAAGTCATCCTCATTAATATTATATGGAAAGAAGTCACGGGAGCCTTTTACATCTGCTACTTCTGACTCTGTCTTCCCAGACATATCCCAGAGGGTACAGTCTGCAGTCACAGTAAAACTGATTGGTAAAGGCTTCCCAAGACAGCAACCCTGTGTTAAATAGTTCCTTGCCATTATCTTATGTGGATGCTCAATTTAAAACCATAAGCAAGGGCTGGTGAGATGGCTGCGGGTAAGAGCACTTGACTGCTCTTCCGAAAGTGATGAGTTCAAATCCCAGCAACCTCATGGTGGCTTACAACCACCCGTAATGAGATCTGACACCCTCCTCTGGTGCGTCTGAAGTCAGCTATAGTGTACTTATGAATAATAATAAATGAATCCTTGGATCGGAGAGAGCAGGGACTGAGCAAGTAGGACAGACCGGAGCGAGCAGGGCCACCAAGTGAGCGGGGCAGACCAGAGCGAGCAGGGTTGACCGGATCAAGGAAAAAAAACATAAGGAAGGGCTGTGGTTGTGACTCACTGGGTAGTAACACTTGCCAAGCAAGTCTCACAACCTGAGCTTGAGCACAATGGGGCATAACTGTAATCCCAGCACCCCTTTAGAGGGAGGAGAGGTGAAAACGGGAGAATCTCTGTGTTCAAGGACAAACTAACCAGGAGTGCACAGCACAGTGGTGAACAAGAAACACAAGGTGAAGCACTTGGGAGGCAGAGGCAGGCGGATTTCTGAGTTCGAGGCCAGAGAAACCCTGTCTCGAAAACAAAACAAAAAAAAAAGAAACACAAGGTGAAAGGTAAAGACAGATGCCTAAGGATGTCCTAGGACCTTGACACAGTGTTGTGTTGTAATATGCTCTCACACACAAGCATGTGTTCATATGACATACACATACACACATAGAAGTAAGTAAGTAGGGGCTGGTGAGATGGCTCAGCGGGTAAGAGCACCCGACTGCTCTTCCGAAGGTGATAAGTTCAAATCCCAGCAACCACATGGTGGCTCACAACCATCCGTAATGAGATCTGGCGACCTCTTCTGGAATGCCTGAAGACAGCTACAGTGTACTTACATATAATAAATAAAATAAATCTTTAAAAAAAAAAAAAAAAAAANGCCGTTCCTCGGGCAGATGACATTTGGGAACAGTATCTGTGTGAGAGCTAGCTCCAGACCTTCCTCTGGTGCAGCTATGGTGAATTCCAGGAGACTGTGGAAACTCTCTTTCCTCCTCTTCTTTCAGGATTTGAGAAGTTCCGAGGAGGTAGGAGAAGAGTGTAGTGTATGGCAGGGCTTTAGTGTGTAATGACCAGGGTGATTGCTGCTATGGTCAGATTGTTAGAAAACAGTACAAGCATTTACTTAGAAATTACTGAATGGCTAAGACAGATTGATGTTTAGTTATATGAGCGATAGGAATAAGTGTTTGAATAGGCAAATTAAGGTCAAAACTACAAACTAGCTAATCTGACAGTCCACATCTATTTAATTTTATCATGTGCACGTTAAGCAGTGTATACATGATTATGATTTTCATTCATCATTGTATTATTTTTAATTTATACTACTCAGAATATGTATGTGTGCACATAACATATCCCAATACTGCATTTTATTTCACATCAATTTACCAACTGAACCAGTTTCCCACACAGGCATTTCTGGGTTTCCTAGTTTGTTTTATCTTTGCTGAGAAAACAAATCAATAATGGCCAGCCTTACATACAAGCAGGAAGGATTCTTGGATGTCAAAGATATGTAGACTTTGTATTTTCAAATATTGAGTTCAAAATGTACTATAAAGACATTTTTTAAAGTCATCCTCATTAATATTATATGGAAAGAAGTCACAGGAGCCTTTTACATCTGCTACTTCTGACTCTGTCTTCCCAGACATATCCCAGAGGGTACAGTCTGCAGTCACAGTAAAACTGATTGGTAAAGGCTTCCCAAGACAGCAACCCTGTGTTAAATAGTTCCTTGCCATTATCTTATGTGGATGCTCAATTTAAAACCATAAGCAAGGGCTGGTGAGATGGCTGCGGGTAAGAGCACTTGACTGCTCTTCCGAAAGTGATGAGTTCAAATCCCAGCAACCTCATGGTGGCTTACAACCACCCGTAATGAGATCTGACACCCTCCTCTGGTGCGTCTGAAGTCAGCTATAGTGTACTTATGAATAATAATAAATGAATCCTTGGACCGGAGAGAGCAGGGACTGAGCAAGTAGGACAGACCGGAGCGAGCAGGGCCACCAAGTGAGCGGGGCAGACCAGAGCGAGCAGGGTTGACCGGATCAAGGAAAAAAAACATAAGGAAGGGCTGTGGTTGTGACTCGCTGGGTAGTAACACTTGCCAAGCAAGTCTCACAACCTGAGCTTGAGCACAATGGGGCATAACTGTAATCCCAGCACCCCTTTAGAGGGAGGAGAGGTGAAAACGGGAGAACCTCTGTGTTCAAGGACAAACTAACCAGGAGTGCACAGCACAGTGGTGAACAAGAAACACAAGGTGAAGCACTTGGGAGGCAGAGGCAGGCAGATTTCTGAGTTCGAGGCCAGAGAAACCCTGTCTCGAAAACAAAACAAAAAAAAAAAAGAAACACAAGGTGAAAGGTAAAGACAGATGCCTAAGGATGTCCTAGGACCTTGACACAGTGTTGTGTTGTAATATGCTCTCACACACAAGCATGTGTTCATATGACATACACATACACACATAGAAGTAAGTAAGTATTGAAACTGTAAGCACTGCCAAAGGTCCTGAGTTAGGGACAACAGGTTTCTGTCACTGAAACTCTGAGGGCTATAGGAAGCCCCTACTTGAAAGGAAGAAAAAAAGAAAGGAAGGAAGGAAGGGAGAGAGAGAGAGAGAGAGAGAGAGAGAGAGAGAGAGAAGCCAGGCTGATCCCAGATATGTGGGTTGAAGTTATTTGTATTTAGAAATGTTTCTCTACCTGTTGGGCTCAGACGTCAGTGTTCCACACGCTCTATTTTATTGAGTCAGTGTGGCAAATGTCCTGCTGTTACCTGGGAAAAGAAGACCTGGTATACCCACCCCCCACACACTACCACATGCAGCAAAGTGCCACCTTCAGTAAGTGACTACCAGTCAGTCTGCAATCAGTCCCTATTCCCCACCAACAGCCGTTTCCTGGATGCCTGATGTTTCTCATGATGTCCCTGGAACTGGACTGCAGGTTAAGTTGGGGGTCTGCTGTATCTTAGCTTGTGTCTCACAACCACAGGTCTTCATGCTGATCTCAGTCTTACTGTGGGCCTGGGCAAAGGAACAGATGTTTTCTGCTAGGATAATATGTAAACAGAATCGATTTCCCACCATTCACCCTAAAAGGAATCAAGTGTAAGACTGTTAATTCCACTCTTCATAATAATTTTCAAATTAGCAGTTAATATCATCAAGATTAAAGAAAATAAGAAACTGGTTTGGAATGCAAAGCTTAATGATTTTATACCATGGTTTATTCTATAATTTAATCATACGAAACCAGTCCCTCCTATATTTGAAAGAAAATAAGTTTTGAAGATGAGTTTTTTTAGTGCAATCTACCCTCATCCCAATTAATTAGGTTAGAATGTCCTGTCCACAGGCACGCTGCGCATTGCATCCAGAGCTGGAGTGTAGAGACACCACTTATCAGAATCATTATCTCATTTCTAGAGACCAAGAACACACAACCCATGTAAAAGGGAAGAATCTGAAATGTTTTCTAAAGGCTAAACCCCAGAAGCCCTTTCCCACTCCCTGGACGCTATAGGACAGCCCAAGCAAACCAAAGAAAGTAACTCTGGAGAGTGTATCTTAGTAACTCTAAATCATCTTGGCTGCTGACACAGACCTATCTCCAACCACATCCCACTTTCTAACCAGAATGTTGCTGGTGTGTATACAGTTCCAGTCTTTTCAAGAACAGTATATTGGTGAGGAGTCAGGTGGAACTATGTTTCCCTCCTATGTGAAACGACACTCAGTCCGAGTGAGCATCTGAGGTGGGCTTTCTGGTGAACTCACTGGCTGTGGGTATTATACATGAGCAGTGCTTGCTGCAAAATTAATGCTGGCCCATGGGGTCAGGATACATTCTAAAGCTTTCTGATGCATTATGTGGAGAGTCTGAAATGCTGCCAGCAAATAAGATGCCAAACTAACAAAGCGAGTTTGAAAGGAGTGGCACAGTGGGTCTACTTAGCTAGGCTCTTGTATTTGATTAATCTTTAACTAATTAGAAATCCTTAAATGCCTCAAAGCAAAGTGTGGAATATTAAAAAAAAAGATGCATTATTAAAAATAATCTAGAAATATATTGGAGACTTTTTAAACCCCTTGTAATTCAAGTGTTTCATCCTCCCAGCTCAGAGCTACATACTCAGCCGCCACATGCTCTAGGTTCATCTAGGTTGAGTCCCTGAAGAAGGTAAGACTGAATGATCTCTGCTCCCAGACACTATTGCACAGGGCAGCAAGAGTTTGCTGAAGGGACCCTGATATAACTGTCTCATATGAGGCTATACCAGTGCCTGGCAAATACAGAAGTGGATGCTCACAGTCATCTATATGAGGGAACACAGGGCCCCCAATGGAGAAGCTAGAGAAAGTACCCAAGGAGCTGAAGGGGTCTGCAACCCTATAAGAGGAACAACAATATGAACTAACCAGAACCCCCAGAGCTCGTGTCTCTAGCTGCCTATGTAGCAGAAGATGGCCTAGTCGGCCATCTTTGGGAAGAGTGGGATTGTTTTTAAGTATTACTTAGACCTGAGTTCAATCCCTGATATCCAAAAGGTATAAAATGAGAACTGACTCACAGGTTGTCCTCAGACCTCCATATACATGTTATAGTACACACATGTGTGCACATGTATACTCATGTATATACATATACACAGACTAGGTAAATAAATATTAATACAAAACAGAAAATAGTCCTTGAATGGTTGAACAGATGGAAAGGGAAATTAACTTGAATTTGGAGGTTACTTGGATGAATAACCTGGCATGTGTTATTTAAGACTTGTTTTTATTTTGACAGTCTGTGTGTGTGTGTGTGTGTGTGTGTTTGTGCACACACGTGCACACTGTGTGTATGCCCATGGAAGCCAGAAGAGGGTGTCAGGTGATTAAGTTACAGGAGATTGTTAGCTGTCTGATGTGGGTGCTGGGACCTGAACTCCAGTCCTCCAGAAAAGCTGTAAATTTCTTAACCATTGAGCCAACAGAGCAGACCCATACCTAGTATGCTTTAATAGAAGGAATACATTCAGAAAGTGTACCCAGATAAGCACTTTAGAAATGCAGCCACTTGTAAGATAAATGATGGATACCATCTACTAAAAAGACTGGGGAATCAGATCTACTATGATAGTTTGTTTTCAAGAAGGTGGTTTTAGGGTGAAAGGAAGCCGAGTATACTCAGCTTGGACTTGGCTTCTGTCCAGCTGAAAGTTAGTCTTGAAAAGCCTTGGCACCTCTGAAGCCACCTCACCAAAGAGGTTGTTGGTTGAAGACCTTCATTTGCCAAACATTTCCATGTACTTTCCTTCGATAGTAGGTTGGTCAAGGCAGCAAGTACAGGGTTTGGAATGATGTAATCATATTGTATGGGTGTCCCCAACTTCAAAATTGGGGATGCACTAGAGTGACTCTGGGGAAGAAGAAAGCTCATGGCTTGAGAGGGGGACCTGTGTTCGTCACCATGCTTGCAATCAGGACCTGGCTTGCCCACCAAAACAGTTTGGTTTTGGGTATGTCACTTCATTTTGGTCAAGCAGACTTTGGTTTCAGCAGTTTTAAACCATCAACACACCCAGCTTTAGACCCCCAACACCCCCAGTTCAAGAGCTTCTGCCTGGGCTACTGCACCCTGGCCAGTATCCAACTCCATGACCTTCCTTGATGGTCTGAAAAGTTACACATGCAGAAACCACAGGAAGAAAAAGTAACTCCTTCTTCTCTTCTCAGGAGTGACTGCTCACAGCTGCTCACAGCTGGCATGCCTCAATGGTGATCTCTTGCATGGCTCAAAAAACCTTGAGCTTTGAAAGTGAAATAGGGGACTTTTATCTTCAAAAGGAAAATTAAAGGCCTGGAGTAGACCACTAGGGACCTTTTTGCCCCACCTGGATAATGGTGGGTATCATTACTCAATGTGCAGCACTACAGGTTTTTTATGAATAGGCTAACACATACCTTAAGGCTATAAAATAGTGCTTTAGGATACAACGTGTTGATTCAGATACAGAATAAAATACTGTTTGCATTATAGGCTTTTAATGAAAAGTCTAAAAGCATGCCTACTTAACGAATCTCTACTTTTATGGGGCCTGCCTGAAAATGCCTACTTTACAAAGTCTAACTATGGGTGGTCTCACACCTAGAAGTGGCACAAGAATCCTTTGTCCAGCCATGGGTTTTAATTTTTGGTATGGAAAAATTCAGTCACCATAATTATAACCCCAGAAAGTAAAGACTTTTAAATTCTATGCGGGAGAGCTGTGGGAGCTTGTAACGTTCAATAAAACTGTAATCTAACCAGCCTGTAGGTATGCAGGGATCTGCACTGTGCAAGTTTCTCTCTGGCTCATTTGTTGGAGTGTCTTATATCCTCTAGTGAAACTGAAATCTCTGAGAAAAAAATTCTATATTACCTAGATCCCTATAACCTTGACCAACCAGGAACAGGGTTTGTTTTTTTGTTAAATGAACCAAAGAATCTTTCAGGAAAACCACTCAAGAAACATGTGGGAGTCAGAGGAAATCAATGCACAACTTGTTTAAAACCTGCTCTCTGAGGCTTAGGGATATTTCGAATATATACTTTAAAAGGCTCATTTATGGAGAAAGTTCATCTGTGAAGGTTCTGAAATAAGAAGAAGCTACACAAAGAATCAATATTAATTAAATATTGATGAAGGGTAGGGGAGTCGGGTTGTGTTATTTAGTCCCTGGGTTACCCAAAGGGGCTTCCTGACTAAGAAGGCTGCCCAGACTAGAGGAAAGGACACACAGTGTGCTCATTTATCTCCCTTGATGGTCCTCTTGGCTTTGCAATGGGAAGATCAAAGCCAAGCGAGGGTATGGAAAAGTAATGAGAGCGGCTCACTGTGTGTGGTAAATACGCTTAGTTAACTCAGGCAGCATGGCCTTTGTCACATGGGAAGAAGTACAAAAGCCTCTAGACACAATGTTTGTTACTTGAAAATAAATTTAAAATTTAAAATATACTTAATTTTTAATTAAAAAAAGAAGCCTACCATGAAGGCCCAGGGCTAAGAACCACCTGGGGTTCCTAACAATTGTGAGCATCCTAGCTGGGTTGGTTTTCTGGCTTGAATTTCTCAGATAATTGTATCTCAATTTTGTCCTGCACCTTACTTTCCCTTTAGAATTATAAATAAGAAATATCACTATTTTAGCATTATGATCATATATCTTTGACTGCATTAAGCCACCAGAAGTGGAAAATTTTCTTTGAACTTATCTTCTGCCCATATTTTGATTTCTTAGAACAGAAAATAGAATGGAATAGGATGCACGGGTGAGACAAAATCATGTTTTCCTGAAACAGTAAGAAACCATGTCTTATTGACACATGGCAGTCAAACATTGTAGAAGCAGATTCCAGAGTCCTCAGGACCATGACTAGAACCTGCCCTTCAGTGTCCTTGTCACCTTCTCAGGCCGGATGTTCTAAGCTGCCTGTCCTACGCTGGACATTTTCAGGAGAACACCCACTTCTCAAACCATCTTCCATGTCCCTGCTAGTAATGATTTTAGGACCAGTGTGACTCAAGAGCTCCCAAGGTGGCTCTTGCTGTCATCTTCTGCTATAGCCCTGCAACCCAATGTCAACCACCGAGTTTTCAGGAGTGGCAGCTTTAGTGCAATAACATCTGGAGGTGTCAGACATGTCTACAGTTGGCTTTTTGTATCTTCACAGATAGCAATTCAGGGAGAATATCAAAGAGAAGGGAGGAGGTGGAAAGTAGGAAGGGAGGATCAGAAGGAAAAAATAGAAGAAAATCTTTTGATAAGATAATGTAATATTCAACCTCCTATCCTTATGAATGTCAAATCATCATCAAATATTTTAAATGCAGATGAAAATCATTTTAATCAGAATGGAGAGGTGTGGTATATACCCAGGGAAAGCATTATTTTGTTGGCAAAGCAGATGGAGGGTAGAAAAGAAATATTAAACCAGGGAAAGCCTTGGGTTAAGCAAGGCTGCCTTCCTCCATTGGGTTGGGATTTTCTCCATAAAAAATCTTGAAGTGCTTAGTATAATATTGCTTCAAAGGTAGATTCCACTGAATATTTTAGGTTATTTGGACTTTATTTTGTAAGGAAGTTACATTTGCTTTTGTAGCTCAGTAAAGTAGCTGCAAGTCAAAGGAGAGAACTGAGGTGCTGTAAGAAGAGGGCTTTAAGTCACTAGGAGAGTGTGTGTGAGCTAACAAAAGGAAGGCCAGACAAAGCAAGGCAGCCACATATTCATACCCACCACACACACACACACACACACACACACACACACACACATACACACATGATACACACACATCCTATACATACCCATAGTACACATAAATGTATACACTAAACATATATCACACACATACACCTCCACAGACACCCTCCACACTTACACTACGACACACTACACACATCCTACACATACCTACACTATACACAAATGTATCTACTATATACACATCACATACCCTCACACATATACATATTACACACACACACTGCCATAGTCTACACAAACACTACACACACTCATACTGCAACACACTACACACACACCCTATACATATCCACACTGCACACAAATGTACACATTATGCACACATCAGACATACAGTCACATACTATAGTGATACATACTATACTATACAACACACACACACACACACACACACACACACACCTTTGAAGCAGGGAGAACTGCACCTAAGCTTTAAGGATTCTGAGCATCTGAACACACACACACATCTTACTGTTTTCAGACTCTTCCTGTTTTGTTTGCTTGAGTTTATTTTTGCCTTCACTCTGCAGAAAGCTTCACAGATAGGCTGGGCGATTTCGTTGTGTAGAAACCTCACCTCCTTAAATTCTCAGAATGCAGGCAGACACCACTACCGGTGTTCTTAGAGTTAGAGTCACACAACTCCTCGAACCAAACAGCAAAACCAAACCCACAGTGCGTTGGGATCCCAGCCTTTGTTTCCACGCAGCTTTTTTTTTTTTATAATGACACAGGAAACCAAATAGGAGGCACCAGTAAAGATACCAAACAGTGGGCTTCTAAAATGTTCTCTGCAACACGTATAGCAGTAAGTGACATATTCTATCCTCAAAGGTATGATATCATCTGACCCTTTACACCTTGCAGCAGACAGGAAGATTCTAGACACTTCTGTCATTTGTCAAAATTGACTCGGGACAATAAATTCTGACAAATGTAATTTTTAAGAGATTTATAAAAACGTATTCTCATCTTCCTCGGTAGCATGATAGCCAAAGGCTAAGAATTACAGAGATAGGATGTTGAGTCACGGGATGGCTGTCATATGAGGCTGGGGAGCTTGTTGCAAGGTCTGCCTGGACGGTCCAGGCATCTTCTGTTATCTGCACAAAGAACCGATGCTGCAGAGGAGAACACTCGGAGGGGTACGGGCTGTTCTTTCTGGGGATCTTTGGTTCCACTGCTACACTGATACCCAGTTGACTACAGTATACTAACAGACCATTGTTAGCCTCATGCAGAATTTTCTTTCCCAAGCTGCTTAGATCTTGAGCATGTAACAAATTATTGTAAGAAAAAGCCTACATTTTCATCCAACACTAACATTTAAGACTTTCTTAATATAGCTAGAATGTTTGAAAACTCAGATTCCTGAAAGTCAATTCAGCCTCACAAACCTTTCTATGCCCACCACCCCAAAGATCTACATGGGTGAATGACGACTAATATATAACTGAATGAAAGAGACTATTACACATACTGTTAAAGAATGCATGGCTTTGAAATAGGGTTCATTACACAGAAAATTAAAGGCCAAGTGTGGTGGCATGTTCCTTTAATTCCAGGACTCTGGATATAGAGGCAGGTGGATCTCTGTGAGTTTAAGGTCAGCCAGGGCTATATACAACAACAACAACAACAAAAACAAATTTATTTAGTTGGTTAGTTGGCTTTCTGCTACTATAACGAATATCATAAATAAATGAACTAGTAGGAGGGAAGGTTTATTTTAGCCTATAGTTCTTTGGCCCATTTCTTTGGAACTGTGGCATCCCAGTATTCTATGTGAAAGGAGGTCTGTTCACCTATGGTGACCAGGAAACAAGGAAATGAAGAGGATCCATTTGGGGTCCCAATATTCTACCCAAGGACACATACCCAACCACATATCTTTCTCCTACTATACCCCAAATACCATCTCTGAGTAGTACCACAGGCTGGTGACCAAGCCTTCAACTCGGGCTTTGAGCGGGAAGGCATCACTATGTCAGCATGTTCCCTCACTTGATGGCTCAAATGCTGACTGTGTAAGTCTATAAAAGCTAGCTTTACTAGAATTCACAGCCTGGTTGTGGAGAAGACACCCTGAGACCATAACTAAACTGTTTGAGTCTCAGTTTAGTTGTATATGAAATAGAGAGACCTGGACAAATCATTTCCAAAGTTACTTTCAGCCCCATCATTCTATGACTAAATATTAATGTAGGCTCTGCCCTACAAAAGACACTCTGCTAGATGCCATGCAGCAAACGAACAAGCAGAGACACGATCCAACCCGTGCCTCTTCCTGTTGATGGTGTCATTGCTTGGCTGCATTTCCAAACGGCCATCATAGCTACTTTGATTCGGTTTCAAGTTTCTCTTTAAATGTATGCCTCTCTTTGATGTTTAGAGATTCCTAGTCAAATGGAGCTCGTGCCTATTTGAGTAAGCTCTGCCAGTCCGTCCCTATCTTTACCTTTGCCTTGCATTTCCTCTGCTGACAGGGTTTGTTTTCTTGGCACCAAATACCAGCAAGAAGCTTTTCAGTAAGGAATAGGTATGCCCCAGCTGCCCTCTTTTTTTAGGTCCAGATCCTTATAGTTTTCTCTGTTCCTCAAACTGGGTCCTTCTCCCTCTCTTCTCCCTCAAGAACCAGCATGTTGGCCCACAGCCTACAGCCTGGATGAGCGACCTGTTTTAAAATCTGTGCATGTCGGACCTGTCAACATCCAGGCTCAGGAAAACAGACTGCCCTTGAGCAGAACAGCTTTGCTAATCAATCATGCTTCAGAGAGTGGGCGGTTTGTACACAGGGACCACTTTGCTGTGACCAAGTGCCTATGAAAACATCTGAGGGTGAATTCAAGAAAAGGGAAAACAGTGTACTTTCCACGCCTGCTGCAGGAGGGCTGAAACAAGGTTTTATTTAAAAACAACTCCTCCTTCCTGAAGGCCAAAAGTAGACACACGGACTCAGGCAGAGTTCCTCTCAAGATTTACTGCGGACAGAGATCAGAGTTGAGTCTCCGCTTAGACACTGTATGCGAGCGCTGCAGTACAGAAACATGACCGTTCCATTGTATGGTTAAGGCCTTTATTGTGATTAAGAGAGAGCAGAGGGAAAAAGAAGCAGACTGAATATGTATGTCCAGCATGCTGGGCATGTCCAGAGCCATCTGTGAGAGAGGAGAGAATAGTGCAGAATAGAGAGGACAGGGGTCATAGAGGATAGCAGGAGACAGAGCATGAGACAATAGTAAAGACAGGACTGTAGGAGGAAGAATAGCTGCAGGGCGCTTAGGGCAGAGGAAGAGGTGAGAAGGTGAGAAGCTGCTACCAGGACTTTGAAATGTAGAACAAGTACCTGTGGGACTGTGAGTGCCTGGAAGCACGCATGCTTGCAAGACAGGCAGTCACAGGTATATGCCAATGGAGCCATGTGTCTCTTCTGCCAGAGATAAGGGACATGCCTCCTTTTGGCAATTGGGAACTGGCTTCCCATGTTCTTGAAGAATGCTGGCTTTTATCTAACTGCTAGAAATCCTCCTGTGCTCCAGGTTGAGTTCATTTCTGGACACCTGGACAGCCTGAGTCCTAAGAGACATGAGTTCATAGGCAAAATGAAACTCTAGGATGTGCTCCAGTAATCAGAAACCAGAAATAAACTATGTTCAATAAAAAAAAAGAAGTTTCTTAAGGAAGAATCAAGTGGGACCACCAGTAAGGTGCAAATGTGCCAATGAGCAAGCAAGTCTAGCAAATTGACACCATCTGAAGCTGAGTTAGATACAAAACACAAATTCGTACTAATGAGATTCCATTAAGGGGAAATTTGCCACAGTTTGCTAGGTAGATGTCCTGGCTATAACGTAACATACACACTGGGACAGGTCATGGGAATCATCAAGCCTTTAAATGTATACTTGCTGAGATACTATATGCAATTTAAATGCCTCTATGGTAACACACGAGCAAGACCCGAAGCATCAATATATGAGACATCTCTCCTTATTACATACGTGTTTCTTTATTCAAAAGCATTTGATTTACAGATTTCATATGTTTGGTTATTTTAGAGGTAAGTTTGGAGCTGGGGAGAGGTCTCACCGAATAAGAGTGTTTGCTGTAAAAGCAGAAGACGTAGGTTCAAATTCTCAGCAGCCACATAAAATCAGGGCATCACTATACGAGCCTGTAACTCCAGTATTGAGGCAAAAACAGAGATATCTACAGGCTCAATGGCCAGTGAGCCTAGCTACATTAGCGAGCAAGGGATTCTATCTCAAAGGATAAGGTGAAGAATGATAGAAAAAGTCACCCAACATCTTCCTTTGCCTTTCCTCTGTGCATGCATGTAACACACATACTATCTGTCTCTGTCTCTCTTTCTCTCTGTTTCTCTGTCTCTCTGCCTCTTTATCTCTAAAAATAAGTTTATAATTAACTCATTTTAAACTCTTTTCAGTTTTAAAGTCTCTAAATCAGTGACAGAAAACACAGGCTTAAAATAACCAGAGAAACAACGCCAGAGAAACAGAATACATAGATAACTTGGAAAGCATTTGCCCTTTAACCCAATAATCCCATTCTGGAGATTTGTCATGTTCACATATGAACTGAATTATGGCAAAGTGATCTCCTGAACAGTATTTGCAACAGCAAGAGACTGAAATAGCCAGGTATCCATGAGCAGCAGCTGGTTAACTATACCTGCTGCAATGGGGATCTGGTTAACTATACCTGCTGCAATGGGGATCTGGTTAACTATACCTGCTGCAATGGGGATCTGGTTAACTATACCTGCTGCAAAGGGGATCTGGCTAACTATATCTGCTGCAATGGGGATCTGGCTAACTATACCTGCTGCAATGGGTTGCTGGCTAGCTATTCCTGCTGCAATAGGGAGCTGGCTAACTAACTATACCTGCTGCAATGGGGAACTGGATAACTAACTATACCTGCTGCAATGGGGAGCTGCCTAACTAACTATACCTGTGCAATGGGGAGCTGGATAACTAACTATACCTGCTGCAATGGGGAGCTGGCTAGCTATATGGAGTTCTGTAATGACTCCAGGGAACGGCTCATTCTGCATTCCTTTCTCCTCTGACTCTGAGGTTAGCTTGATTTTCACTAATGAGATGTAAGCAAATACAAGGCAACAAGAAGACTTCTCAGTACCTCTATGTTGCAGCACAGTCCCCTTTTGTTTCAGGGCCCATTTGAAGTGTTCCAAGTAAACTTGCTGAGAGAACTGATTGCAGGTGCTGTAAGGATCCACCAGCAACCATGGCAACCATGGAACAAGCAAGGCCGTAGGAGTAACGTAGCCTTATGACTGTATCCACACATGTAAATTCTGGCAAGACCAGCAGAAAAACCACTGGCTGACCCTAATCCAAATAGCTGACCCACAGAACTAGGGAGTAATAAAACAGATGTTGCTGAAGCCAAGCTATTATGGAGTAGCTCAGTGATACCACCTTGTATCTCTCAGAAGGTTGATGCTATGAAAGCAGCATTTTAACCTGAAGAAAAGAAGGGCATCCTATCTCGAGAACACACTGTTATATGAACAAGCTGTCTGAATAACAAACAGCATTGTTTAGTGTAAGAAAGAACAAAAGAAGAAATATATCTACATATATGAATACATACATACATATATTCATATAAATGTGTGTGTGTATAGCACAAGGAGACACTAGACATATACTCAAGAAATAAAATGTGGCTATCTGCGTCTATGGAGAACAGGGACAACAAATTAGATTGTTGAGGATGAGTGGGTAAACTTACCAATAAATAGCTTTTAAAAAAACTGTTCTAGTGTTTGAAAGGTACAAAGATAAAGCAAGAGAGAAACGCCATAGCCTGGAAAGGCAAAAATTCAAATTGCAAACCATATTTCTGCAACAAAGCTATCCTTCATCTCCTGGCTTTCCTGTGAAACAGAATCCCATTTCCTCATAGCATATGCAGTTATTTAACTACACCTTCTCTTCTGTGCAAGATTGTAAGCACTTTGGGAGCAGAAAACACATCTCAGGTATCTTAGTGGGTTCAGCAGCCAGCAAGCACCATGTGAGGCACAGAGCAGGAAAGCACTCACTACAGTCTTGTGAAAAGAAACATTCAAAACACTCTGGGACAGGTGAGATGGCTCAGGGGGAATGATGACTGGAGTTCCTTCTCCAGAATCCACAGCATAGAAGGAAAGGCCAGCACCCATGTGGCAGTGCGCATGTTCCCATACAAATAAGTAAAGAAATAATGATGATGCCATTTAAAAAACACCGTTGAGTCCTAAGGAATCCCACAGCTTTCTTCCACAGGACTCCTGCTGCGCCATCTTCCAAGAAAATGGTAAACATTGTTCATGACTTGAGCAGTTGTCTCTCTCAAATGTACCCTGAGTTACTGGGAGAGGGTAAAATACACAAAAGCTAAATTTGAATGTCATGAGAGGGAAAAAAATGCAATGTAAGTTCTTTTATTTTAAAAACTAACAACAAAAAGGAGTTAGAAAAATGAAAAATGACGTCTGTCCCATTGTTTCTTTTAAGTCACAAACTGACTCCTGTGGAATATGTAGCAAGATGGATTAGTGGGATGTTGGATGTGCTGAGCTGGGAGGCTTCATTGCACCTCAACAGAAGTCAGCATTCAACGACTGCGGGATGCTACGTATTGACTTCAGTGCTTCTAGGAAAGGCGAGACCACAGCTTTCTTTGTAAACCTTTTCAAGAGCTTAACAGTTCTCACTGGAAACCTCTTTTTCCTTTGAAGATGTGCCTTTCCTAGTAAGTCTTAAAGTCCATCTTCTATCATAGCATGCTGTCTACAAGTCTAACCTCATCACGGCAGAAGCTCTTCTGAGAAGAAGTCTGAGGCACCTGAATAGTGCAAACTGTACCCCTCTCTCTTGATGAAGGACTCAGAGTTAGCTCAACCCTTACACATCTTGGACCACATCAAGAGAAAGCATTATGTAGCATTGATACTGTATCTGGACAGTGATGGGCAATTGCTAAGAATTAGAACATACTAAAGATACATATGTAGGAAAGAGAAGAACCTAATTCTATATATCCAATTGTTGAGAGAAGGAGGGAGAACATTTGTCTTCTACTTATAAAATTCATAAATATTTGTTGGGAAAAAACCCATAAATACAGCAGTCTGAGCATTGGGAAAACAAAACAAACAAACAAACAAACAAAACCCAACATATCAGAGCCATAATGCACAAGCCCAATAGAGAGAAGAATTTAAAGATGGCCAAGGGCTGGTGCTTATAGAGGACCACAGTGCTTCCTGAAGACCTATGTGGCTCTGAATGACTGCCTGGTACAGAGGGGTGCAGATGCTTGGGAAGTTTACTGTAAAGATCTGCCTCAACTATACCGAGTTCACACAGACCATCAGGATTGACACCTCCTTATTTGGTATAGAAAAAAATTCCTGAGACTCATACTAGTTTCAATTTAGTTTTAATGCTATTTTAATTCTGACTGTGAAATTTGGAAACTTCAAAGAAAAGTCTGGAAGGAGGCTTGGAATGTTTAAGCTAGCCCAGACTCCACACTCTATGGGCACCATATGGTTTTTCTACCCTCGACTTTGTGAAAAGGAGAAACCGGGTGTAGGAATATACCTTTGTAATAAAAGTCTATTCAAAGGCATGGGAGGTTTATTTGATATCTGAAGGAAGGTATTTGACCAGGGGGACACTTAGCAAGAAGAAAATATGAAGTTCTAAGTAAATATTACCCATCTGCTCCTGGCCCCACCACCTGGCTCTTATTCCTACTCTGATAGGTTTGAGCCAAGCAATTTTGTTTTATTTGTGCGCTTTGAGAGGAGGCCACCTGTCGTGGAATAGACTTATACATTAAACAAAGTGAACATTTCATATTTCTGTGTTTCCCATATGATTTCCTTAAACAAAAAGCACTTATTTCACCTTAAGCAGATTTTAAAAATGCTGACTCTGACAAAAGGTATAAACAAGGCAATCTTTTGTTTATGAAGACTTTTCTCAGCCCATCCATAGAAAGACACCCTTTCCCTCCCCAACTCTGGGGAGTTAATCCATCCACACATTTTGGTCATTTCCCTGGCTCTTGTAAGATACCGTGAAGGAAAAGCATTTTACAAGGGAATATAGTATATTTGTGCTAAAAACAGGCACCACAGAAATCCAGAGAAGAGAAAAAAAAAAAAAAAAAAAAGGCCAGGCCCACAAGCCTGGAGAACAGGCAACATCTAGGGATGGTATTTGGGGGGAGGGGGAGAAGGAAAGGAAGGGAGAGGAGGGGAAGGGGGAGTACTGGGTGAGGATTTGAAGCCAAGACTGCCTGATAGAGGGAAGGCTTTGAGGAGTCTCTAGCTCTCAGGCTAAGGAACACAGGCCCTTTCCTTGAAACTTTAGCTGTGGAAGTTCTCAGACAAGGAATACAAACTTTACAGAAATACTTTGGCCTGAATAGTGTGTAGAAACCCCTGTGGTTGCATGGACCTGCAGTCTCTATGGGAATAGACACAAAAGAGGATTACACTTTGAGTGGCCACTTGACCTGCAGATGGCCTTCCTTGCTCTGCTTGGTGGGACTCCTTCATGGCCTTGCTCTGAGTAGAACAGCTTTCATGTAGTGCAGCCTTGCTCTATCAGGAGTGTTACAGGGATGGTTTGAGTCTCCTGGAATGAGTGTCAGCTCAGGCCAGTGTGTAATTGCTTCCTTTATTCTAGTACAGTGTAGTATTTTACCATGGAAGAACATTGGGAGAGGAGAGATTACCCACCACAATGCAGGCAGCATTGTGGGGTCTCTTCTGTCTCCCTTCACTCAAAGAGCTCTGTGTCTATGAACTGGATTGAGGTTAGGAATCAACAGAGGTGCATCACCTTTAATGTTCATGTTAGGATTTCCTGGTCCTGATCCAGAGGCTTCTGCTTCTACCAGTGAGTATTTTTGTAGATTCTTCACTTATTTCCCATCTAGGGGGCCATGGGGATAAAGTCTGACAGGAAGGAGAGGCTGTGAGGGGATACATGTAGAAGAGGGGGAAGATGAAAACCAGGATCTGGTCTACATTACCAGGTGGTGCCCTAACAGCAATCACAGGGGAGGGTGAGCTTGGAGGAGGAGGGAGCAGAGATATGCTGAGATGGTGATAGGCTGTCCCAAGTTGGCACAACCAACTTAGAGTTGGAAACATGGAGAGACATGGGAGCAATTCTAGTCAATACACAGTTTAGGATAGCCTACAATGTGGGCCCTACATGAAAGGATGACATGGAGAAGATGAACTACCTAAGAGAGAGAAGGCAGAGAAGTGTCTGAAGACCCGCGCTAAGGTGAACATTCTAATTCTCCAACCAAGGCAAGGAAGAATAGCAGGTCTGTTGTACAGAGGTGGCTGTTCAGCAAGGCAAAGAAAGGCACTGTGGTGGGAGCAAGAAGATCTAACACAGAAGAGACACGTAACCCCTGGAGAAAGGTAGAGCAACATGGTTCTGGAAGTTCACTGAAATAGCCTTGTAATTCCTTCCCACACAAGAGTTTCATTGGCATGCTTGACTCTGATCTCTGGAGTGGTAAATACTCATGGAAATTAGACCAGGTGTGGCAAACAGTAGACTCAGAACATGACGATACATCTTGAGAAAGCTTAAAAGCACATGAAGGTAGCACACCGCGTGGCAAAGAAAAGATACAGAGGTCTGTGGAGACGGCTTAGCAGTTAAACACTTGCTGTGTGTCTTGGTTACTTTTTTATTACTATGATAAGACACCATGACAAAGACAACTTATAAAAGAAAGCATGTAATTGGGGGCTTATGATGTCAAACCACCGTGGCAGAGATCATGGGAACAGATGAGATGCCGTAGCAGCAGCATTTTGGTCGGCAACAATTACACACCTCTTAATCCTTCCCAAACAGTTCCACCAACTGGAGATCAAGTATTCAAATAGATGAGCCTGCAGAATCAATTCTCACTCAAACCATTACACCACACAAACAGGACAAGCAGAGTTTGGATCTGCAGAAATCCACATAGATGCCAGGTGGGCTGCCTGCCACCTGGAAGGCAGAGATGGGGATTCCATTAGCATACCTACCCATGCAAACACACACACACACACACACACACACACACACACACACACACACACACGCACATGCACACACCATATACTTATGAAGTTGGGAAAAGAAAAGAAAAAAAAAAGAAAGAAAGTGACTGTCTTAAGGCTACTATTTTCTGGAACCGAGGAGTCTTCAGGGCACTCACACTGACAGTGGACAGGGATAAAGTGCTGGGATATCTCAGACTGTTTGCATGGAGGATAAGAGAAGTAGAAAAGCAAAAGGGGGATGCTGTCGGGCTTTGGAGGGCAGACTGTGGAGTTCACCCTATTGCTAAGATCTGGATGAAGTGGGAGGTGATGACATCGGGCTTGAGGAAAAAGACTATGCCATTCCTTAGAAAACATCCAGTGTTCTATTAGCATCGAGCATTATCTTATCAGTGGCTTAAAATTGTATTCCCTGTATTACCATTTCCAAGTTTGTTTTACTGAAACCTTTGATCTGAAGTAGTCTAATCAGCCATGAGCCTCTCTCTAAACTTCCATGAGCAAATATATTAATTTAAGTCTGTATTGCTTTTATGAATGAGGTTTAAAGGAACTGAACTTCTGCCTATTGAAAGACAGTGGATTAAAAGATAATATTTTTATCTGTGTTCAGTCGGTCGGTCATATGTCTAAGAATGAGCTTATCTTGCCCGCGTTTGCTTTCCTTGCAGCTTCTCTCCTACAGTCATCCTGCTTTTTAGCTTTCTCTCAAGATCCCTTGCAGGCTGTGGTCAGCAATTCCAGGGCGCCTGGCTCTGCCCCGCCCCCTGGCTCTGCCCCGCCCCTGGCTCTGCCCCGCCCCCTGGCTCTGCCCCGCCCCCTGGCTCCTCCCATCAGTCTCCACCTCATGGTCTGATTGTCCTCTGACCCACTTTGCCTCCTTCTTTCATTTCACCTGATCCTGAGGACAAAGCCTATTCTCACTCTCAACCCTTAGTCCATTCAGTCACCATTTATTCACTCTTTCCAAAGCCCTCAGTAAACAGCCTCTGATGGCAGCTGACCTCAGGGTCTCTTGACTCAAATCTCTATTTTCTGAGCCCACAAAGTCACTGCGTGGCATCATTCACTGGCAGAGTGGACACCTGTATTTTAAGTTTACACCTTTTGACTTTGACCAGATTTCTGTGGGGATTTGGGCAGCAATCCTTAACCGTATCTATTTTATTTTGGTGGGAGAGTCCTTCTGATGTGCATAGCTGCAGAGATCTAGTTCTTGTCCTCCAGAATGCTCAGGTGCATAAATGGTATCTGGCCGTGTGCTAACCTGGATGAGGTCTCAGTCTCCACATTGGTGACCTCTTTGCCAGCATCTTGGAACTACACGATGCCAGTACAAAGCCGTGAGGGTGCGAGGCTGTGCCATCACCAAACTCAGATGCTCCACGACTTTCCTGCCCAGATTTTATTAGAGTGCAATCAGGCTTTGTTAGAAATTTAGGCCTGAGACTCCTCTTTTTTTGCACTGGGTTCTAATGCATGGGGTTGTAGAGAATGATATTTCTTGTGATCCTCTGTTAGCTGAAAGAACTTCTAATGCCTAAAAACTGCATTTAATTGAAAACAAACAAAGAAACAAACAAAAAAACAAACCTGAGCTTTCCAAAAGAACAAAGGAAGAAGTAATGCCCCAAGAGCCACATGGAACAGGGTATCTCACTTTAGTGATGCTAAAACTCCAAGTCTCCTGTCATTGGTCACAAGCAACACAGGAGCCCGGTCTCAGTGCCTCAGGTCAAAATTCCAACCTTTTCCAAATGAAGGTTGCTATGTTTATGCAAGAGTAAACTGTAGAAAGGAAGTGGGAGAGAGAAAGGACATAAAGTTCAACTCTGTAAACACATTTGCTCTCTCAGTCAGGAGTAGGTGCTGAAGTCAGAAGTGGGTGGAATATGGAGAACAGGGAAAGGAAACAGCAGGCCAACCAGCCAGTGTCTGCATAAGCTATTTCCCTCCTTCAATGCAAAGGTTGGTTTCAGATTCTCAAACAAAAACATATGACAACAGGCAAGTTTCTTACAGTAGCAGGGAGGGCCAGCCACATGGATGCTTTTATTGGTAAATATCTCATTCTAGCATCATGTGGTCAATACAAAAGTACTCAATACAATTAGTATTCAAATCACCTGGGCTGGGTGGCTGTTTGATCTTAACGCCAATAGGTACTCACACAGTAACCACTGCTGATGAACTCACGAGAAAGACATTAGTTCATGAGCCCAGCCTTTTCTGAGAAAAGGAAGAAAAAGGAAGCAATTCTTAGTAAAAGGCAAACCACAGGGCTACTGTGTTCAAGACAGGCTGTACACATCAAACCACACACATACCAAAATAATGCTCAGCCTGCCTCATCCAGGATGTCAGTGAATTCGGAATTAGGGAGCAAGACTTTCCCTCATACTGAGAACAGCCTGGCGCAATGAGGAACTAGCATGCACGTGTCCCACCTGCTGTCCTCTCTGCTCTAGGACCTGCTGTCACCCAGAGAGCCTCATCTGCTGAGCCTCAACTACAGACATGCGTTCACAGAACAGATTGCTGAGCATCCTCTGGGTGACAGAACCTAAGATGTGGTCTATCTCAAAGTGCAAGGAGGCCTATTGCCTTCAGAGACCTCGAGGTCTCAGAATGATATCAGGAAAAATATTAAAGGGAGACGGTAGCAAAGCAGTTAGTTCTGTTAGAAAGTCTACCAGTAGAACAAGTAGGCATGAAAAGGGTTGAGACCAGTCAAAGGAGTTGCTTCCAGAATTATGTGGACAAGCGGTCAATAGGCCAAAGCGTGTGTTCTCAGAGGTAATGATACAAGAGTCATCCTTCTTAGAGTTGGAAATATGAGAGAGATGAGGGGAGGAGTGGGGAGAGAGGAACATGGAGGAGATGTGAGACTGATGGCAGTAAGGAGGCACGCATTCTTGAAGGTAAGCTTGGACCAGGCAGAGATGGCTTTGTGGAGGCCACAGGGGGCAGAACTGAGCCCAGCATCCCAGCAGTTCAAGCGGACCTCAGTGAGATGTAACCCCCTCATCTGCCTTGAGTTCTCTCTGTCACATGCAAGACATTTTCCAAGCTTTGAAAACGCAAACTGAGCCGGCTTTCACCTTGATATCTGGATGGTTCAAGTCAGAGTTGCATGTTCAACAGTTCTCAGAAAAAGACAAAGTTTTGTGGCCAAAAACTCCAAAGAAGAAAAGTAAAGTTCAAAGGAAATTTTCTAGAATCCCCAGTAGCCAAATAATGTCAGGTTCTTTTTTTTTTCAATCACACTAAAAATAATATTATACTTCAGGCCCTAGGCCACATTTCTATAAATAATACTTCCCCAGAACTCAACCCAATAAACTGTGGTCTTCTCTTAGTCACTTCCCTCAGACAGGACATGGGGGTGTCTTGTATGGCCCCTTATCGGTCAAGATGTTTGTATTTCCACGAGACCTGAGAGCAGGACTCTTCTGCAATCTAAAGGCTTTAGCTTTTTGGTAGGAACCAAAATAAGGAACCATCACAAGTTGCTGGAGGAACTGTCAATTGGTACACCATTAGAACACAGCTAGGAAATGTCTATGTCCATTCAGAAAGATCTGCTGTCATTGATCAAGACACACACACACACACACACACACACACACACACACACATATTTTTTGCATTATTTTGAAATGTTTACCGTCCCATCAATTATGAGTATTATTTAGGTCAGAAAAAGACCTGTTAAGGGCAAAATACAAAAAGTTATATATGGGGCAATATAGTTTCCAAAGAAACAGGCAGTAGAGTGAGTTTGTAAAGCCCAGTCACATTCCAACTAACCTAAAGATTGTAAATTCCAGGTACTGTTGAGGAGACAGTTGTACAAACTGCTGGTCTATTAGTAGGAGGTTGTACTTCGTTTGTTTGGGGTGAACCACAATATTTCTTATCTTTTTCTATTTTCAGATTTTTTAAATTTCATTTTATTATTATTATTATTATTATTATTATTATTATTTTGGTTTTTTTCAAGACAGGGTTTCTCTGTGTAGCCCTGGCTGTCCTGGCTCTCACTTTGTAGACCAGGCTGTCCTTGAACTCAGAAATCTGCCTGCCTCTGCCTCCCGAGTGCTGGGATTAAAGGCATGTGCCACCACCTCCCGGCTTTCAGATTTTTGTGTGTGTGTGTGTGTAAAATCCTATTTTGTTTATTCTGTAAAGCATAGTGCAGTGCACACACTCTTAAGTGGAGTCTCAAGACTACTAAAATGATGCCTTAGGTTATTACCCCACAGCAGATCTCAGAAAGGACATGCAATCCCCCCCCCCCCCCATGGAGCAGGAGCACCAGTATAGTTGATGAGGGTGCCAATAAAGAGAGGCAAAGCAAAGAGATGGGGATCTTGTGCACCTTGACTGTCCTGGAAGGAACAGGCAATGAATAAGGCATGCTTGGAGAGCTGGTGGCCCTCTGGGCAGTTCTGCTGGTGCCTACAGAAACATACTCAGCAAATGTCAAAGTCACATGATTGGATAAAAAAAATGAGGATCCCCCTCAGTGCTCTTAGACACTAACCCATCCTTAATATCCAGTCCCTAAACATACCCCCATTCTAGAGCCTACAAAAAAGACAAGTATAATAGCCAAGGGAAAAGGTAATATGTGGCAGAAATATAGAAGTGGACACTTATGGGATATTTTGATCCCTCAAATATTTGTGGAAAGCGTTGCATAGGACAAACAATAGAACTTATAGATCATTTAAAACTGTTCCCAGGTAACTCCTGCCTTGACTCATTCTATACTATAGTCAACACAAAAGGATTAGGAGAAATTAGCATAAACAGTTTGATTCAGTGTGGCTTGCTCTTTTCTAACAGTTTGTACATTCTGGGAGCCTGTCCTCCCTTTCCTTAGAAGTATTCAGAGAAAGGATCACGGTTCTGTGTTTAAGAAGGTTGAAGGAGGAGGCTTCAGAGAGCCTTCCACCTTCTGGATTCTGATTCAGGATGAGATGTCATGCTGGTCACCAGCCCTTACACCTTCTACCTCACAGAAGAAGGCACCAGGCCATGGCATTTCACTAAGTGAACCCTGCTTCTGTTTGCTGACATTCTTGAGGCTGATGTGATACAACTGAGGCAAATCACCTCAGCAAGGCAATGATGCAATGCCATCTAAATACCAAGCCATCATGACTCAGCAAGGCAATGATGCAATGCCATCTAAATACCAAGCCATCATGACTCAGCAAGGCAATGATGCAATGCCATCTAAATACCAAGCCATCATGAAACTGAGATGCTTACTAAACAGCTGAAGGGTGAGACGAAAGAAAGAAGTCAAAGTTCTGAGCAGGGTTTCCAAGAAAAGAACTGACTTGTGCTACTTGGAGATTTCAAGATGGCTCAGACCGTAAAGGTGCTGAGACTGATGCCTTGGGTTTGATCTCTGGTCTCACATGTTGGAAGGAGAAACTGGACTCATCAAAGTTGTCTTCTGACCTCTACACACACACACACACACTGAAATAAATACATAAAGTTAATAAAAATGTTTAAAGGAGTTAGTTTGTGGGTAGGCTCCTAACAAGAAAGGATTGCTTACCTATTGTTTCCAACAGTTGGAAAAGAACAGAAGGCCATTTTTCATAGATAAACAGAATTCTCAGTATGGGATGACGAGGAGGTAAGCACTGTCTTCTTACAGACAGTCTGAGGAGCTTACCAAGGGAATCTCACCCTACA
Source organism: Mus minutoides (assembly GCA_902729485.2). Taxonomy (NCBI): domain Eukaryota; kingdom Metazoa; phylum Chordata; class Mammalia; order Rodentia; family Muridae; genus Mus; species Mus minutoides. The sequence continues at coordinate 1,075,234 of LR749956.1, read as the reverse complement.
CAGGACCACTTCTTGTATCATGAAGCTTCCCTTTGTTCTCTGTGATGGACTGTCTGGTCCTGTCCTACTCCTGCAGTCTCTGCCTAGCCTCCTTACCAAACCCAGCTTTCCCTCTTCCTTTCACCTAGCTCAAGGTTTTCCTCTGTCTGATGCCGACAACTCCTACCTATTTTTCATTATTCTTGGGTTTGCTCAATTAGCAAGAGTCAAACAATCTCCATCCCACAAGGTCTCCTAGAAGCATGACTCTCTCCGCCAGCTGTAGAAGAGGGCAGAAGATAAAGTTCCCGCCTCCTTTTCTTTCAACTCACTGTCCACAGAGAACCTTTATGCAGGCCCTGTTGACATGCTCCCCACACCTCTCTAGACATCAAACATGTCAGCAGCACTCATCTTGTCCTTGTCACCCTCCACCCAGCCCTTTGGTGTCCTATCATAGCTGTGTCTGCTTATGCCCTCTGTCCAGTCAGCTGCAACTCTGAATTTCATCCTTCTTACTCTCACTTTTCTGTCTCTCCTGACATCAAGGCCTTTTCAGACCTAGTCTCCCTGCTCTGTTCTCATAGCAACTGACTGCCATCCTAAATCATGTCAGTTGACATCACCACACTCAACTGAACTGCATCCAATTTCCACTGGATAACATAACCTGAATTCGTTCCTTCATAAGTGAGAGACATCTGCCTTCCATGCATATAAGACTCTCCCAGGTCTCCCAAACACTCCACATAATTTCACTCAAGATTTTTCTTCCTGCCATTTCTGTTGTAGGAGGTGGCCTTCTGCCATGTCAGCTGTAGAGGAGCATCGCAGAACATGTCAGCAGGGGCTTCAGGGGCAAAGGAGCTAGGAGTCAGTGGGTTTATCCTGTGCGTGTGGAAACCCTATTGCACAATACTAAACTACAGCACTAGGGACCCATTACTACGAAGACACAATACTATCTATAGATCATCATTCACAGACCTTGGCAACTACAGTGGGAATAGGAACTCTGTGCTCCAATAACACCCAAGAAAAGAAAGCACAAAACTCTGGACACCAAGGTTCCTTGTTCCCTTTGGGATCCAATGGGCTCACAAAAATGAAGGCCTTTCCTAATCTTTAGATCTTCCATCTACTCTAACTTCAGTTATAACAAGCAATCAGAGCCACAGACAATGCTGAAAAAACAAGAATGTTTAAAAAAAAATCAACATTTTATTACCTGTAAAGTTAAGCCACTGGAGAAAAGCCTTTGTATGTGATGATAATTTTTGTCTCAAAGATCAGTATCTTGAGAGCAGCTGTGCAAATTTCCCTGAAGCACTCAAGGTGATCTATAACATAAGGTGGCCATATGTCCCAGCTTGTCAGGGAGAGTCCCAGGGTACACCTGTTGTTCCTGAAAAACTATTAATAGTGCCCCTTTCACTCTCAGAACAGGCCCAGTCTGAGTGGCAGATTATATGAGTGCTCCATCTGCGATGCTGCCAGATGCTAGTAGCTTCTCTAGGAAAGGGATGGTCTGCTCAGGACACATAGAGTAGCAAAGGACCAGCATCCCAGCTGTTTCTTCATCAAGTAACATGCTCACAAACACTCAGGATGTGGGAACACTGAGTCAACAGTGGCTCTGCAGACCTGGCTCTTTCAGTTTCCATGTGAAGCTAAAATACAAGCACAATAACGAAATGTGACTGGATAATATGATGGTAGTTATAAAGCTCAAATGACCAACTCCAAAGGAGTTAAAGGCAGAAGGTAAGCCTCCTTGGCTTCAGTCTTCAGTGAGGAGCTCTGGAAGGTGATGAGCCCTAACCTGGAGGGGAAAGAGAAAGGAAAGAAAAAGAAAGAAGAGGAAAGGAGAGAAGAGAGGAGGAGAGGGGAGGGAGGGGAGGAGAGGAGAGGAGAGGAGAGGAGAGGAGAGGAGAGGATTCTCCTTTGGGAGAGAAGGAAAGTAGAGGGGTTTTGAAGATGGCTCAGTGGATAACACGCTTGCTATGCAAGCATAAAATCCTTACTTCTGATCCCAGAACACATGTAAAACCAGGCACAGTGTGGGCTAGTACCTAGGATATGAGGTAGGGGTCAGGGGTGGACACAAACAGGTGGATCTCAAGGATTTGGTGGCCAGGCAGAACCTAAACATAGAGTTCCAGGTTCAGTAAGAGACTGTCTCAACGAAAAAAAAGTAAGGAAGGAAAAAAAGTAAGGAAGAAGAAAAAAGACAAGAAAGCTGAAAGTGTTACAGAAAGAACCAACTCTCAACCTCAGGTCTCTTAATGGACACATGCATCCACCACCACTACACACACACACACACACACACACACACACACACACACACAAACACACATACTTCCACCCTCTGGCATACACATACACATGTACACATATCCCTCACATACACATGAACACACACACACACACACACACACACACACACACAGAGAGACACACACATAGAGAGACACACACACACAGAGAAACACACACTCCTACCGTCTGACACACACATACACATGTACACATACCCCTCACATACATACACAGACACAGAGAGACAGACAGACAGACACACACATACTTCCACCCCATCTCATTTAAAAGGAAAAAAATGGATCATCATAAACCACTTAAATGACTCTATAAGTAGTATTTCCATATATGGTAAAAGAGAAAAATAAAAACAACATACAAAGAGTTTGTGGTTTTCCCAAAATGTCACAATGATTTCAGGCACAGCAACCATCACTTCCAAGTGACTGGACAACCAGCCAAGAGCTAGTGGCTGTGTAACTGTTCCTGCCTGTGATGTGGTAAGAAAACAGGGGCCATCTTTTTAATTCATCCCAGCTTCCTACCCACTGGCTGTGGAGGGGATGGGATGGAAGGAAAAAATGGTTTCTTTCAGTAAAATGAAGGTTTGAACAAATTGATTTCTGAAAATCTCTCTCTCCCTCCCTTCCTCCCTCCTTTCCCCATCTCTCTGTGTGCATATGCGCATGTGCGGTGGCAGAAGTGGTAGGTTTTAGAGGTTGACATCAGGTGTCTTTCTCTATCCTTCTCTCTCTTTGTTTTTGAGACAGGTCTTTCACATGGCCTTGGAAAGAACTGTTTTGGTTCCAGCAAAGCCTGGGGAGCTTCCCTTTTCTATCCAGCACAGGTTAAAAGAACATGATGCCACCTACCTGGCTTTCATGTGACTGTTGAAAATTCAAATTTGGGTTCTCATGCTTACAAAGCAAGCACTTTATGCACTGGGTCATCTCCTCAGCCACTAAAGAATCTGTTGATCTCTAACAATCCATATCCTTTAGAATCAATTCCAGGTTTTGCGTATTATGTTCTAAGTTTATCTTCCTTGACGTTAAGCAAAAGACCAAGAAGCAGTAGGCTTAATTCAAATGTTGACTTGAGTATTTATTTCTGAGAAAATGATAAGCACTGGGTTAATTGTACTGGTCCCTTCCCAGTGCGAAGAAGTGAAGTTCTTAAGAAAATGCCAGGCTGGGCGGTGGTGGCGCACACTTTTAATACCAGCACTTGGGAGGCAGAAGCAGGTGGATTTCTGAGTTCAAGGCCAGCCTGGTCTACCAAGTGAGTTCCAGGACAGCCAGGGCTATACAGAGAAACCCTGTTTCAAAAAAAGAAAAGAAAGAAAAGAAAAGAAAGGAAAAGAAAAGGCCACAGATCTAAACCTGAAGTAAAGGAATAGAGGGAGGGAGAAAAGGAAAAGAGGCAAATAAAGAAAAAGTAAAGACATAAAAATTGAAGCCAAATTTAATCAAAAGTTGATATCTTGGCATCCCACACAGCTACCTACTGAGACACTGGGAATGTCATAGTGATTCTAATGCCCATGCAGAAATGTGACTTTGTTCCTATATGAAGTAGGTAGACTTGATTCGACTCTCTCAACTTAAAGCCTCAAAGTTCTTATTGCCCATTGGTTCTGAGATGGAAAGGAGAAAAAGCCATAGGCTGTACTGACAATTCTGGAACTTTGGTTTCTTTAACACAGAAATAACATTAAAAAAGAGACTTGGTTTTAATCCCAGGTATGGGGATAAAGGACTACTTTAAACTGTCCAAATCAGCTGACCATGCTTTGCCTCGTGCTCTAGCAGAGGCATGGTTTTGCCAGCAGCAGATAGTTTCTGTGGTTGTGTGATATTTGGAATTCTAGGAACTTTTCAGAGGGCATAAATGCAAGAGCCCCCTAGGTGGGGTGGGTGGTTGTTGGTCATTCAGTGGGGTTGTTTGCAGTTTGTCAGTAGTTGTGCTCAAGAATAAACAAGAAGAAAAAATTAGATTCAAGGATTTCCCCCCTCATCCCTGTTATCATTTTTTTTTGTCTCCTATCTAGTGATGGGGGTTGACGTGGGGGTGGTAGGGGCAGTAAAGTTAGGATAAAAGTAGAACCCACAAAGCAGAAAAGACCAGCTACACATAGGCATACAGCAATTTCCATAGCCTTAGACACTTTGGGGAAAGTTCCCAAAATAAAGCACATGAATTTACAGAGTCTCAAATTTAAGCTACCTTAGAGCACCATGGCAAGAAAGTAATATAAACACAGCTCTGGGATACTCAAAATCCTTAACTCTTCAGAAATAACAAATATGGGAGCATTAGGTAGTGATGTTTTCTTAGTGTAGAACTGGGTATGGTGGCACACTTGGGAAGCTAAAGCAGGTATATCAGGTAATTTGAGGTGTGGAAGACACTTTCTGTTTAAGGCTACCAACATCAGTTAGTGAGATTTTGTGTCAAAACAAGCAAGCAAACTAAAAGATTTGATAATTAGAAACTTGCAAGAGTCTCATAAAAAGCAAATCTCTGTGAAAATGGACTTGTCGATGTTCCTACATGTGTAATGTGCTTGTATAGGTGTGTGTGTGTGTGTGTGTGTGTGTGTGTGTGTGTGTATACCCCTATAAACATATATATACACATATACATACATACACCTAGTATACACACACATATATATACTCATACACACACACACACACACACACACACACACCACAGATTCACACACACCCACTGACACACACATTTTAAGAGGGCAAAGGAGCATACTATATAGACCAGTTAGAGAAAGAAAACTTTAAAAATCAAATCTTAAGAATTGGAATTGTCAAAATCAGAAGTGGACTACAAAACGGGATTGCATGCTACTGTGCTTAGTGCTGTTACAAAGAACGATACTAAAACAATAGGATCAAGTAAGAAAAAGAACATAGGTAGATTTGAGAAAGAAGGAAATAGATTTCCTAGAGATAACCCAGGGAAAAGCTTGGGTATTAGAGGAACAGTACAAAATAGACACAGTGAGTTGGAAAACAGATTTGAAGAAAACCAAATTTAATCTGGCAGTTCTAGGTAGAAAGGAAGTTCTGAAGGCACTGTATGTGCTATCGCTTTCACTTGATATGCCACTAAAACTAACTATGGAGGGCAACCTTTTGCAAGCCTAATCAGCATGTCCAACCATTGGCATCACACCCAATATTGATTGCCATCTCTAAAGTGCATGCTTGAGAACCATGCAATCAAGTTTTAAAAAGAAACTGCAAAGAAGCTCATAAGGTCCTAAGTAAGGTCAAGATTTTGTGTTGGGCTGCATTCATTGCCATTCAGACAGCTAAGTGTGTCCCACATGCTGTAAACTGGACACATCTGAGTTCAATGAGGAATGATAATAACAAGATGTTAGAGGATAGAAAAGATGAATGAATGATCATATAGACAACAGACCAAAGGAACTGAGTACTGAGGCAGGAGTAAGGGGGCTGGGAAGAACCAGCAGGTACCAACGCAGAAGCATCACTAGACCCCTCTGGAGCTGCAGCTGGTAGAGGATAGAGGAGTCAGTCACCAGAAAAGAAGAGGACATTGTTCACAATTAGTAAGGTCCCTAGAGCTGTAGATTTTATTCCTAGCCCCACCTACTGGGATGGTAGCCTCCTTCCATTTGGTGTTATCAGAGGCTTGGCCAGAGAGAGCTCCTAGGAAATGAGTTGTCCTACTTCACATCAAGCAGAACATAGGCTGATGATTCTAGGCCTGGTGCTCGCTTTAGCACCCAGCAGTGGGACAGACAGGTGTTGACCCTGTAGAGTATGCTCAATTATTGGATCATCTCCTGGACACCCCACAAAGAGTCTTTAGGGCTACAATTATGAGTTCCCCCAGCAAATGGCACCAACATCCCATTCTACAGCATATTTCAAAGCTGGCACTCTCCTTGTTTACCCTCAAAGCTTCCAATAAGTTCAGTAACTCTTCCATCTTAAAAGTGACCAGATAGCTGGGATGGCCAGACATACTAGGAGGCTTCTTGAGGAGAGCAGGAATTCAAGGCACACAAACAGACAAGCAACACAGGGTAAAAAGAAAACATACACACACACACACACACACACACACACACACACACATCAATCAATTGGCAGAAAGCTCATACACTCTGAAAACAGAACAGAGTGCTTTAAAAACCTATTTATAGATGAAAGAGGAAATTTAAGATTACAGAAATGAACACCAAATAGGTGGGTGAGAAATTGAAATTAGGGAAAATATCTACAAACAGTACAAAATGACAAATAGATAGAAAGTTGAAGGGGAAAGTGTGAGATTGGAGGGCAGAGCCAGGAAATGACAACACTTAAATGGAGACTTTAGAAAAGAGGACAGAGATCACAAAGAGGCACATATGGGACAGAGTGAAGGAACTCACTGACAGAGCAGCCCATGCAAAGCCTGACCCAGAAGCCCCAGAGAAGCACAAGGGCTGTGCAGCTACAGGCAGAAAGCAAAGCAGTCCAGTCAGAGCATGCAGAATCAGGATGGATTCTCCTCCTATCAGCTACCATCATCACCTATGACATCATGAGAGCCATGCTGCAAACCTCAGAAGAACAGTGGGTTTTTGACCTACGTTCTCTTGTACAAGACAGAGAAGCTACTGCGTGAGGCACAAAAGAAAATGACCTTTCAAGCATCCCCACTGTGAATTTGTCTCTCATGGGTCCAGGTTTGATAGGATTCTGTTACAAAAATGAGAGTAAAAAACCAAAAGAACTATATGGACCAAATGCAAGATTAAGGTAGAGGGGTGCCTGTAGACAGTGGGATGCCAGGGGCACCAGGACCAAGGCACAGACAGCGGTGGGCCCAGAAAGTCCTCCACTAAGAAGCTACAGTCACTCTAAAGCCAGCAACTAGACAAACATGCACACGCACACACACATCTACTGTCACCATGTGAGATATGTCACAAGTGCAACATAACAGAGAAAAGTAGAAAGACAAAGCAGGACGAGGCGGGAGGGAGAAGTGGCACTGCCTGCTGGTGATGCCCACACAGAGAACCCATGAGAAATTACACACAATTCCATGAGAAATTACACACAATTCCAAGAGTTTGGCCAGGATTCTGGAGAGAAGACCAAGATATCCTGACATGTTAGTATGAACATTTTAAAAAACGCATTTATTTTATAAAATTCCATCAGCAATAGCAAGAAATGATCAAGTGCCTATGAATATATATATATATATATATATATATATATATATATAATGCAAGACATGTGAAATATTATATATATATGCGCACATATAAGTCAGCTGAAAGCTTCAAGACCTTAATAATGGAAATACATCAGGCTCAGAGGCAACAAGAGTCAACACAAACATGAGCACCCCCGGGGTTAATGCATAAGTCAAACCAAATTCATATTCAAACTCAAGAATGCGTTTTCTATGGTCATGCTTCGCTGATTGGAAATTTTATACAGAAAAGGTGAATATCCAAAACTAGTGAAAACTGTTTTGGAAAAGAATAAGATACTGACTTTATCATATATCAAGATATTGATTCGTGCATATATCTTGTAACTAAGACAACATAGTGTTGGTTCAGACATAGATGACTAAACCTGTGTATGCATATGTGTATATGAGAGAGAGAGAGAGAGAGAGAGAGAGAGAGAGATCTTCATATGTGAAAGTCAGCAACACAGTACTGTAGAGGAGGAGGTTGAACTTTCATCAGGTGGGACAGTTAGTTACCCGTGTAGAGAAAAACATCTCTAACTCACTTTATTCCCCCCAAGTAAACTTCAAATCCTAATAAAACCAGTGAACTTTAAAACATTTAGAAAAAAGGAAGTGTTTTCAACTTACACAGAAATTTAGTCTCAAGATTATGTATATGATTGTATAAACCAAAGGGGAAAATGAAGTATCTGATTTCAAGGTCTCTTATGTGACAAAGCTGCTGAAAGCCTAACAAGGAAGTAAGGGCATTTCTCTTACGTTCCATAATGTATAGCAAACGTTTAGACAACTATAAGAACACAAAAAAGAATCCATTATCCCCTACTCCCAAATGATTTCACACATAGGTACTACAAAGAAAAATAGCTCCCAACAAACAGAACTGTGGGGAAGGTGGTCCAAAGGTAATCTCGAGAGAACACCAGACATCGGAGCTATGGTGAGGTGCCTCTTGAGCTACCAGGTCAGTAAACTGCAAAGCCTGGCTGTGCCAAGAGCTGCAGAGGATGCTCGAAGCCAGGTCCTCACACAACTGCCACAGGCTGAGCTGGGAAAGCTCCGGCAGCTCCAAAGGTTTAGATGTCTTTACTTGAAGACTTGAGATTCTAATTACCTTCTATGTCTTTGAGAACTCGGCATGCCTATGTGGAAATCCAATCAGAGAAGCTCACAGCAGTCAGTACTTACAAAACAAAATCCAGAACCCCTCTAAAGACCTGTGACAACAAAACAGACATACTGTGGTACACTCACAGGAAAAGACTGGGATATGTATGTTTGGAGGGCTATTACAAAACAATAACAATTTATTTCTCAGTTCCAGAAAGTGAGCATACAAGATTCAGGTGCTGGCAAAGTCAGTGGTGGCTCAGCCTTCCTCATGATGCACCCACATAGTAAAAGGAGTGAGCTCTCCAAAATATCCTTTATAAAACCACTAATTCAATTCATAAAGTACCACCTGCTCTTAATGCCATCACAATGGAATTAGGACTCAGCCCATAAATTTGGGAGTAATACAAATATTCAGTCCACAACAATATGGTGGTTTAAGGAACTAGATCATGTAATTTAGGCCATCTTTCAAAAATAATATTTCAAGTTATAATAAAAGTTGCAAAAATACTATCTAGTGAGAATATAATGGTGCATTTTAATGTCAGAATAATATGGGGTATAACTTACAATACAAAACTACATCAGACTTATAACATGACTACGAGAGCTGAATGGGTTCTTTCTGGGAGTACTGGGACATGATACTGTCAGTGGCAGCAGAGTAGGCTTTCAAAGTTACAGTGCCTCTTCAAATCATTTATAAATAGTGGTTGGAACTTGGTGTGGTGGGTGGAATTATAACTATAATTCGAACTGTAGGTAGGTTGAGGCAGGAGGAATGACATGCGAGTTTGAGGTCAGTCTGGACTTACTAGTGAGTTCTAGGTCAGACAAAGGGGGGAGAGAGAGTGCTTTATTAAATGGTCTGTGGGTCTCAGCTATCTGTAGTGTTTGGTATCTTATAAGTATAAATTTTTGAAGGTTATGTTTAAGAGGTTGTAAATATATGATATTCACCTGCCCCACTCCCCCATTTTTCTGCATGCCCACAACCATCTTAGTTTGGATCCTGCTGACACAGTGGCAAAGTCACAGGTAAAGCACCTCTGAGACTGCTCGCACTGATGAGGGACACATGGCAGTATCATCATGAGCATCACTAGCAAAGGACTGGTGGTGGTGATGCAGATAGCCTGTGGCCTCCACAGTGGGTCGTAGGTCACCCTGCTCAAAGCTCACTCCTCACACCACCAGTACCACAACACTCACTGAGTCATTCCTTTAACACAAGGAACTGGCACTTGAGGGAAGTACGGTGGGCTGGGGATGGGGGTGGGTGGAGGAGAGAAACCTCCTGCTTAGGAAAGGCAATGACATAATCCCATAAGGAAGGAAGCAAGCAGCTGCTCGCTCACTCGGGTCATCTGATGTCTTGTCAATGGGTCTGTAACTCCCTGTGGAGAAGCTGTATCTTCATTTCACAACTGCTGAGGAGGAAGAAGAGGTCAGAGGAGGAGAAAGAGGAACACTATTCATTCAGTGGAGCTAAGGACAGGCGTTCCCCTGCAATGACATCTGACCCTATCTTGACTGGGGTGGGTATCTTACCCCTCTATCTTTCAGCTCTTATTTTTTGTTGTTGTTGTTTATAATTTTATTTATTTTGCATGTGCATTTATGAGGGTATGTCACACAGGCAAGATGCTTGCAAAAGACAGGAGAAGGTGTCAGATCTCCTAAGAGTAGATATGCAGGCAGTTGTACGTTATCTTACTTGGATGCTGGAAACTTTGTGTGCAGTAAATACTCTTAATTGCTGAGCTCCCTTGTGTGTGTGTGTGTGTGTGTGTGTGTGTGTGTGTGTGTGTGTGTGTGATTGGCTACCCTCAAATTTACTATGTAGCTGAGGATGACCCTGGACTTCTGGTCTTCCTGTCTCTACTTTCCAAATGCTAGGATTAGAAGCATATAGTACACCAATCAATTTATTCATAGAATGTACAGATTGGGTCACTTGGTCCCCATAGAAGCATCCAGATGTCATTGTGGGTAAAAAACTCAGCTAGAATTTTCAAGCCAAGAGACCAGCAAAGCTGTTCATAAAGTATGGACATATGCTTCATGCTATGTCACACACACACACACACACACACACACACACACACACACACACGTATACATTTAACTCTGCCACAGAGAATTCACAGCTTTAGGAATGGCTACAGGTATAATACAGAATCCAGTTTTCCTAAGTTAAGACCCCCATGGGGTTCACATAAATGAATGTGAGAGAGTCACAAAAGTTGGCAACAGTGAATGATTTCTGTACATCCTATGACCCAATATTAATTCAAGAGCAAATGGGGAATGAATCATAGCATTTTTGCAGTGTTTCTCTTTTGATCACACCACAGCCTCGATTCTGAACTCCTGTGTTCTTCTCAGCAGCAGGCAGGCTGCAACACCATGCCATGTTAGAAGTACCTCAGCTTCAAGACCACTAGCTAACATCACACTGTATACTCAACACTGTCTGCTTTTATAGAAACGTTAATAGTTTAATTATGGAAAGCAAAGACTTTTGATATTTTTCTACCATTACCCCTCAGTATATTTTAGTTTGTGTTATATTCAAGTGTTTGATTTGTAAATTGCTATTTGAACTGCTGATTGCAGTTTTCAGAATAAATCATTCAGTTGAGGAGGAGGAGGCAGAGGAGGAGGAGGAGGAAGAAGAAGAGGAATCATCCGCAGCATACAGTGCACTCAGTTTACTAGTGAGTGAGGTCAGGGCCTTGTGAGGCCAGGCAAGCACAGCAGCCCCATTCCCAACCCAGCTCTGTGAATTGAACACTAGGGGGAGAGCCCTGGAGTCAGTGCGATCCTAGCCTCTGTCGTTGTGGGGAATTCCTTTTCCTTTTCTTGTAAAGTCTGCAGCAGGAACTTCAGCATCTTCCATGCACACAGGGCGTATGTAAGGCCCACTCTCTGACTTGCCGCTTTGCTCTTCAGTCCTCCATAAATACACAGACACCCAGAAGTAGTGTGCATTAACCTGTCTAATCTCCATCAATTCCATCCCTCGGGCCCCTAGCCTACCCTCTCTCCTGTTCCATCTTGGGTCGCCTATAGACTGTTCTAGAAGGAGGTCTAAGCCCCTGCCATTTTGAAGGAGAAGCCAGTAATGGGCTCCATCCCATTAGAGGAGCAAACACGCTGGCTGTGGGAGTGGTCTGGACCAGGAGCTTCTCCCCAAAGCAGTACCACATGCACATTTGAGGCTGCAAATAAGAAAGAATTTTCTGGCTGGAGGAACTGCTAAATAGCAGGGTGGGTAACCAAGGGAGGTCCCGGAATCTCCTCTCAAGATCTTTAAAACTACGATACAATCTCCCATGTCTGAGATAATTTTTTGCAGTCCTGACTAGAGACAGATGGAGGAGGTGCGTCACGGAGACTCCTCCCCAGGCCTGAGATCTGCCTCTTGCCTTCAGTTTGGGTTAAGCTCCTGGGGAGTCGCTTCCCAGGGAAGCTCTGGGATGTAGAGCGAGCTTGTTTACATCAGCCTCTAGTCCTTACACCTCTTTCCTTGTTCTCAGATGGAAAGCTGGTCAAAGATCAGGGTTGCCCAACTGCCCACACATAGTTTGGTAGTAGCATCAGACTCCAGCAAAACAGAGGATTGATTCTAATGTCTGTGCATCTACCCCAAGCTCAGAACCTGGGTGAGAACAGAGACAATTAGCTTTTGCTAACAATCCATTCCAAATGAAAATATGATCCCGCTAATTGATTTTAAATAGATTTTTTAAAAGAATCCTTGGCCGCACTTCATCCTGAATACAGAGTTTCAAAAGTGTTCATTCCAGGGTTGGTTTCTTTCCCCCCCTTTCTTCTGGCTTAAACCCCAAATGGCCAAGATCCCAGTCTGAATAAACAGTGTGGGTGGTGACTGTTCTGTGGGGCCCTGTAGAGGATGCAATCACTTTCCTTCTCTGCTCAGCATTAAATCATGTAAAAGTAGCTGGGGACTCCACCACCTCCTCACCAAGGAACCAAGGGGCAGTGGAACATGTATTCTTTGCCCAGGGAGGGATGGAGCAGAAAAGGACTTTTCCTAGCTGTGAGCATTTGATTATGCGTAAAGTTCATTGACCTCACAGGCAGCTGTCAGATGATCTTGCTAAGGCCTGTGAATGGCATCCCAGGAATGCAATGATGTGGGCAGAAACCCAGTGAGTTCATGCCACCAAGTGCTTTAAATGGGACAAATGAGTGGCTGACCAGAATGCCTCCAGTGGGAACAGAACCAGAGGATAATCAGTAATTCAATATCACCTAAGCATTGCTGTATCTTCAAAAGTGATCCCTGGAAATCAGAAACTCAGGACAACTCCCATAGGGTCCGGAGGGGGGTTGGGAGGCATGCTAATGGGAGGCCGAGTGGGAAGTCAGTCTGCAGGGTTACTGCTGTAGCAGGCTGCAAATAAGGCACTCTCAGTATTCCCTCCCTACTTAAAAGGTAATGCTTTCTGCCTTCCCTGCCACTGACACCAGAGGAAACCGAGGAAGCAATCCATTCCTATGTACTCTGTGGGGCTTGAAGGGGACATTAGAGTCTCTGTTTATTTAGGCAGTTTTGATATAATACAGCCCTACATGTGTATGCAGTAAGTATACCTACTTGTCAGTAAATGCCCTGAAATACTTTTCATGCAAAGCGGGCTGCTACAACCTATCTGGGGCAGCCTCTGTTCTATAGGCAATCAGGCATGGACAACCAGGTATGGGAAAGTATGGGGCCAACCTGGTCTCTGCTTTTGGGTAAAAGGAGACAGGGAGCTCCCATCAGTGCAGTCAGATGGTTAACGGCAGGGGCTCTCTGACTCTGGGGGAACTTGAACTACTTGGGCTTGGTGCTTCTTCAAACACTTCTGTTACCTTGTTGAGTATTTGATAGTTTCTTTCAGTAGCTTTCTCACCCAATGCACTCACTTTATCTATCAAAATATTATGCTTTGCATGGGTAAATACTTCACAGTCATATCTTAAGACTGCATTGCATGAGCTCTGGTCCCTTTGGTACTATGAATATAAAGAATGAGCGGCTGGAATTTAGCCAACAATTTTGATATCCCACTGGAAGCAGAACTGAAGGAATCTTACTTATCTCACTTTTAAAGTAACCTGAAATTCTAAAAATCCTTTACCAAATAAACCACCTAAATTTGAATGTATAGTCTGTCTATATCCATGCCAATTTAGTGAAGTGTTCCAGAAGCACATGGTAGAGGCTGGGGATACAGCTCAGGTGGCAGAGTGTTGCCTAGCATTCACAAACTCTTGGACTTGATACTCAGTATCAATTATATAAACTGAGTATGGTGTTATATACCTGCAATCCCAGAATTTTGGAGGCAGGAGGATCAGAGTTCATGGTCATCCTCAACTACAGAATGAGTTGAGGTCAGCTTGGGAGATAGGTTTCCTGTCTCAAGAAATGAATTGAAGGAGGGGAAGAGTCAGGCAAACTATGCATTACATGAAAACTCAAAAGAGATATATCCTTAAACAGGTTTTAGGTGAAAAGGTGCATCCTAATCTCAAGAGCCTCAACCTGGACAGGGTTGCTTTCCTGTAGGAGTTGGTGACTGGACCCTTAAAGGGTGTCAACAGGCCAATAAGAATTTACTGACAGTTCATTTACAATTAGGCATGATGGAATTCTAGAGAAGAGTCACACTACTGCATGGCTGGTATTCTATAATTTTAGTTTTCTTTTTAAGCCTTCCACTGATGTCTGAGTGGCTCTCTTTCAAAGTCCTTTGAGATCTACAGCATTTATTTTTATTTTGTTGAGTGAACAGTCAGTAAAAAGGGAAAGGGAATTCTTTCTATCTGCAGCCTGAGCAAGAAAAGCCTTCCTTCAACTCTTCGAACATCTTTATAAGTATGATTATCCCCATAGTGACAGGAAGCTTGCTTCCTGATAAAGACATTTGCACACAAAGTAATATCTGAACTCACTTCCACCCTTTGACTACCACAATTCATAAAATTCCATGAGAGAAGTGACTTATATGTCTCACAAAGTTCCTACTGGGAAATTACTGGCAGCCACAGTTATGGAAGTAATATCTGTGGAGAGCTCGATTCCTTCTCTTCACCGGGGCGTCACCATCTCTGAATTACCATAGCAACTTAGCTGTTTCATGTTGCTAGTACATGCTACCTTCTGCCTTGTGAGATGGTGGTTGACTTGTCTATGTTAGACTGTAAGTCTTTGGGCTTCAGGGACAGCTCCACTCATCTTTACACTCCCTGGTGTCATTAACGGAGCTGGCAACCAATAAAATGAATGAGTGAGTAAATTTTATGAGATCCTTGGATGTTTTTCAGTTAAGGACCAGATAGGAAATGTCTCAATCCATATGGTCTCTATCATAATTATTCATCACTGCAGTTAGAGTGAGAAAAGAGACATAAACAAATGAGCATAAATATGTTTCAATAAAGCTTTATTTACAAAAAAAACAACAACTGGCGAGTGTCTTAGTGAAAGCACTGAGTACTATAATACCAGGAATGATGTGCTCACTGGTACAATAGTTGCAAGCCTGTTGGAAGGTAGTGACAATTGCTCTCCAATTGATTGGGAGGCCTGGGAGTCACATCTGTTATTTAATGGTCAAATGCCCATGGCTAGGGAGGTCATGAGTTCTATAGTGGGTAAGCTGTGTTGTTGTTTTGCTGTGGACAAGAGGATGTGCCCTTCAAATTGCCCTCTAAATCAGAGGTTCTCAACCTGTGGGTTGCAACCACTTTGGGAGTCACATATCAGATATCCTGTATCTCCAATATTTACAATTCATAACAGTAGCAAAATTACAGTTATGAAGTATCACCGAAAATAATTTTGTGGTTGGGGATCAGCACAACAGGAGGAACTGTGTTAAAGGGGTGCAGCATTAGGAAGGTTGAGAGCCACTGGGATAAATGTTTACTATTATGAGTATGGCTTATAGTTTCTGTCAGCCTTGGTCAAGGAAAATTGTTTTTGCAGTGGGAAGCAGTAACATTAGAGAGCTGGTCAGAGTGCTGAGAATAAGTAACTGTTGACTACTAATCCATAAATAGGACATCTTTATCATTCCTTTCAAGATTCAGGGTACGTCAGAGCAGAGGGAGTGGTAGGAGATGAAGGAAGAAGTTGCTTTGGAATGTTGTCTCCTAGGTATGGCAAGGTCATTTCAACTTTGAACTCACACAGCTGTGATTACTTGTACACGACCCTCTCAAGATTAGGCCCATCACCATCCTGTCATGAGGTAGGGAAGGATTCCCAAAGCCCCACCTCTCACTGAGCTCAACAGGCAATTAATATTTGCTGACAGAGACATTTCCTTTCACAGTATAGGCACTGGTAAGGACTCATGCTCCTACGAACAGTTCTCACCCATGCTTTTGTAAGCAGCCCCAATTAAATGTACTAGATTACACACAAGAAAGGATGAGTAGGAGTAGAGGGCCAAGGTAGAGCAATAGAAGGGAATATGATTAAAATATAGTATGCATAATTATGAAAATGTCATAATGAAACCCATCCATGTTTATAATATATGTTTTTTTAAAAATCTTAAAAGAAACTGGTGAAAAAGATTTGGGCCCACTTACCAGTTTTCTAACTCTGATCCATGGTGTCTCTCTTTCTATAATCCCAGAATACTAAATTTTTATGATGCTCATATATAATTATGGCTCAGTACATATAAATGGCAAATAGTATTTAGAATCCTCATAGTAAAAAAGTCAATAAAACAAAGCAAAACACACAGAGAAATTAGTTACCCTATCAAATATATTTCCTGTTTGGTTAATTTATTTGCTGTATTCTTAAGGAATAATTCTCATCTCAAAAATAAAAATAGTAGTCTACTGCTTATACCATCATCCTTGAGGTAATAGGGTTGATTGGACTTCAGTGCTACTGTGTCTGAAGCTAGTTCATGGTGAACTTGACACTTTTCCAGAAAACTCTCCCATTCAACCCTCTACCAGGCCATCTGGTCTCTGATCTCACTGTTATCCCCTTCCCAAGGTCCTTAACAAAGATTAAACTTTTTGTTTGACAAATCCATAGAAAACCCCCAACCACAAAGAAGACTCCAGCATCCCAAACACTCTGCAAACATTGACCACTAAAGGATGCCTGATGCATCCTGGAAAGGCAAGATGTCCTAGCTGTCCCGGCTGGCGACCTGGCTAGATGGAAGGAATCTGGCCCATCATATGTCTTTATTTCACTGTCAGGTCACTTTCTGTGGATATATATATATATATATATATATACTTTAATTGTGAGGATACTAAAAAGATGCAAAGTCCCAAGGCTGATTATTTGTTTTAAAAAGATTCAACTAGTCTTTGTTGTGGTATAAGGGATGGATCTGCAAACCACATACAAGTGACAGGTTTTCTGTCTGACTATTTTCAGATAGTCTGAATAAAACCCATCTGCCCTCCCCAGATTGTGGTCAAGCAGTTTTCTAGATAGTTCTTCTAAAAATAATTATACAATTTGAGACCTTCCATTGCAGCAAATTTCTCTTCAATACCAGATCAGGTTAAGAAAACAATTAGAAAGATCTATGCCTTACAGAAATGGAAGTGGTTGGGTATGTTGGCAAACACTGATAATTTCAGCACTTGGAAGGAGGGCAGAAGTGGGAGAATTATAAATGGGGAATTGAGAGGAGGAAGGGGAGGAGGGAGAGAAAAGGAAGGGGAGCCAGGCGGTGGTGGCGCACGCCTTTAATCCCAGCACTTGGGAGGCAGAGGCAGGTGGATTTCTGAGTTCGAGGCTAGCCTGGTCTACAGAGTGAGTTCCAGGACAGCCAGGGCTACACAGAAAAACCCTGTCTCGAAAAACCAAGAAACAAAAACAAAAACAAAAACAAAAAACGAAAAGAAAGGGGAAGAGGAGTGGGAGAAAGAAGGAGGGAAGGAGGAGGGAGAAAAGGACACAGTATAGCCACAACACCTAAACTCACACCTACTACATTGAGCCTGTGTGACTTGAAGGGATAACTAACATTGATACAACCAGACATCTTTGCATTACAAGAAGAGGAAATGATCGTGTATGTGATTAAATTGAACACTGGAAGCCTGTAATGTCTCTCCAGTGGCAAGTTCAAGAAGACTGAGTCCCAACCTGTGTTTAGACATCAGACAGACATTCCCTCTGTGGGCTATTCCACACTGCTTTCCCTCACAGTCTACAGCCTAACTACTCCTCGTTCCTTTTGGCTACTTGCTTGATTTCCTACCAATCCAGGTGTACCATTCCCAAGGACCAAGGAACCTCATTTAAACACACATTCTCACCATTATTCAACCAACAACCTATAATAACCACAGCACTACTATTTATAGAGACTTAGTTTATATTGGGTAAATTTTAAATTGCTCAAATGTGTGTGACCACACATATAGGATTCTTATTGCAGTTTTGGGTGCATAACAGAGATGAGGTAAAAGAGGAATTCCATGAAGTAGAGAGGGAAAGGGAGTTATAAGGCCAGAGTGAAATTGCCCAAGATAGTATTTACATAAATGAAGGCCAAGTTCCACACCAGTTACACTAGTCTTCAGATGACATTACAAAGTCACCAAAGAACTGACAGCATCCACAGCCCACTACTAAGATTGTAGGGAGGGAGGAGGATGCCCAAGGATACCAGGGAAGCTCTACACTCTATCCTCTTGAGCATCTACTAAAAGAAACAGAACTAGCATATCTATGGAGCACATTTTATCTGCTTCCTTTACATGAGCCTCCTACAGTACATAGCAGGATTTACATCAATGGCATAAAGAGGAAACATAACAAGTAAGCCAAGGGTCTGTTTAACAAACCTGTGCTAGTATTGATGTAGATGTTCCTCATTTCCTCTCGGGCTGTATGAGGACAGAATCCACTTTTAGCTTTCAAGTCACCCCACCCCCACTGTGTGCATATTTGTGTGTGTGCATGTGCTGTGCTGTGTGTGTGTGTGTGTGTGTGTGTGTGTGCTGTATGTGTGTACTGTATGTGCATGTGTGAGTATCTGTGTGCACAGCATGTGGAGGTCAGAGGACAGCCTCAGGTGTCAGTCCTCACCTTGAATCGGGGTATCTTATTCTGTACTTCAAAGGCCAGGCTAGGCACAAACTTTCAGGAGTTTTTGTCCCTCTCATCTCATCCTAGGGATGTTAAAGTACAGATGCATGCTCCCATTCCCAGTATTACATGATTCTGGGGATAAATACACAACCTCACAATTGTGTGGCGAGCATTTCATCCACTTAGGCATCTCCTTGGCCCCAATACCTGTCTGAAATATAAAATACCTGAAGAGTCTATCTTGAGATTTCCAGAAGTTTTATTTGGCAGAGTAAATGTCCCCTCTGTGGAGTGTTTTTAGAATCATACAGGTGACATACCTTCTCCTTCCATCACTCTGTGGTTAACTTCCAAGTATATTACTTCAGAGACATACAGTTCATTTCATCACTCCCTAGCAGCTTTCTGGGCAGAACACAGAGACAATCTTGAGGAAACAAAGAGAGGGGTTGGGGGGCGGAGGAAGGGGGAGGGAGGGAGACAGAGTGAAACAGAGAAAGAGACAGACAGACAGACAGACAGGGGGAGAAAGAGGGAGGGAGGGAGGGAGGGAGGGAGGGAGGGAGAGAGAGAGAGAGAGAGAGAGAGAGAGAAAGAGAGAGAGAAAGAGAGAGAGAGAGGAGAGAGGGGGGTGAGAGACAGAGATAGAGAGGTGAGACAAAGAGACAGACAGAGACAGAGAGAACGAGCTTGCAGAGCCTTCATTGGGCCCCTCCGCATTCCTGTTTTAAGCATTGCAAGATCCTAGGCCACAGATGCGGCTTTTGGATGTTGGATTTCGAGACAGATGTTTTTCCTTAAGTCTGTTGTCTCTCCTTCAGTCTGTTTATAGCATGTTTCCATTTCAGCCTGCACCTTGAGTTCTCACTGCTAACTGCACGTCCTGAGGGTTTCCTGCTTCCACACACAAAAGGGTGGGTTTTTTGTTTATCTCTTGTTCTGATTTCTATAAGAAATGTGCTCATTCTTCAAGTGATCTGTTAACCCCTTCCTGGCATGCTTGCTTTCTCATTCACAGGAGATACAGTAGAAAAATGCCCCATTGAAATCATGAAGCCTTCAAGTTCTGTGCACAGTAAAGTGTTTGCTTCTTCCCAGGACCCAACTATTGAGGCCACAGAACTGGCATTATTAGCGTCCTGATCCAATTTGGTTGCCAATCAAAATGACTGACTCAGACCTGTTTGATTTTGTGTGTGCATGTGTGTGTGTGCACATGCGTGCATACATATAAGCAGGTCAATGTTTGCATGTGTATGTTTGCAGGTGTATATTTGTACAGCTGCAGGTATATGTGAGGGTATATATGTATCCATGTATGTGGGGGACAGAGGACAACTGAGCACTCCTCCAGTGCTAATCCATCTTGTCTTTTTGATACAGGGTCTATCATTATCCTGGAATTTACCAATTTGGCTAGGCAACGTGACTACTGAGCCTTGGGGGTCTGTCTCTCAGCCTTCTCAACACTGAGCTAACTCATGACCTTACATGCACTATTCTGAATTAGCAATCTCCTCAGTTGAAATCAATGTTTTCTTCTTTTGTTTGTTTCCCTTTTGTTCTGGGCTTACACATGTCTCTATAAATTAGAGCAAAGAACTGCATTTGTATGTCAACTAAGTAGATTTCATGGCAGCCACACGCAGCAATAAAGTTCAGAATCCTTTCCCTACAGATTGATCCAGAGCCCAGTCCAGACTGAAAGGAGACTACCATCTGCTGCTACTGCTCACAGGCAGAACTGCCATCAGACAAGGCACTGCTTGTCTGTGATGAGACCGTACTCTGCCCCGATGGCTGTGGTGGCTTCAGGAACCTAGATATGGAGTAACACACACACACACACACACACACACACACACACACACACGCATACACACACACGCACACACACACACACACACACACACACAGTGGCTGCCTGGTGCTGGCATGGTAGTAATGTGTTACATACATGATTCTATGCATTCCTGTTTACCAAACTGTTATCACAGGGGAAAAGAAGGAAAGAAGGCACAGGGACTCTCTGAACCATCTTTGCAGCTTCCTGTGAGTTAAAATTATTTAAACATAAGAGACATTTTGAGTTTGTGAAAATGTCTGGCAGTAGCTGCTTGTTCGACCTGACCGTATTTCATTTCAAGCTGTATATTACTTTTTACTAGGTGCATGATTTTTTAAAACTTTTTAAAATATTTATTTTTATTATTTTAACTGTATATTAGTGTGCAGATGTGTGTGCATGTGTGTGTATGTATATATATATATATATATATATATATATATATATATATATATATGCACATGAGAGCAAGTCTCTAAGATGGCTAGTGATGTCTGATCCTCTGTAGCTAGAGTTGCAGATAGCTGTGAGCTACCTGACATGAGTACTGGGAATTGAACTCTTTCCTCTGGAAGAGCAGCAGGTACTCTCAACCACTGAGCCTGCTTCAGTCTGTCACATGAGTTTTAAGTGTCTTCTAAGATAGCTCTCTAGGAAATAAAGTCATATTACATTTGGACTCATAAAACCCAGAATCTGTGAATCTGAGAGTCATGGAGACAGAGTAGCAAGCCGTAACTAGGCTTTAGAAATGTCCATCTTGGGCTCATCAGCATGTGACTCTCCATCTGCACTCTAACAACAGAGTCTGACACTGTGTGAGTGTTATCCAGAGGTTGAAGGACTAATCAGGTTGGAGGCCCAAGTGGAATACATATACAGGAGGCCATTCTGTAAGAGACAGGGAGGAAAAAATAATTTAATTTAGTCAAGGCTTTGTTCTTGCTCCTGTCTCCAAATTTATGCCAGGACTTATCATGACTGCTTCCTCATCTGAGCCCCTTGAGAAAGTAAATTCAGAGTTTATAGACCACAATCTAAGCAGTCTTTCCCTTTTCTGTGACCCCCATCATCCATTCTGTCTATCTTGTTCTTCGTTTTACATATTGTCTGTCTCTCTGTATTCTCATGTACGCACCATGAGAAATTTCCCTTCACCCCATAACACCTTCAGCATGGATGACAGACTGGTATTTGCTAGCCATATGATGGAAGACACGAGACTCCCTCCAGAGCCATAGGCCATTATTAGACGATGGTATCTCAAGCACCCTGATCATTAGGAATTCATGGGTAGCATTAATCCATCATCATCAAGCTTGAGTGTGTTGCTCATTTTGTTTGGCTAAGAGAATGAACATGACCACTTGAGAGGTGTCCTCAAGGTCAGTAGCTGAGTTCATCTCCTGTAAGGTTTCCCTGGTCCAAAAGTGATTCCTGTTGAAGGTTCTGCCTGAACTAAAAAGACACTAAGAGTAAAGACAGTGTAGGTAGGTAGAAAGGTGGAAAGAGGGGGAAAGTGGAGGGAAATGGCTTCTAAGGCACTATCCTGGTCTACCCAAACAGTCTTGGGTAGTGTTATCTCTTCTTTCATTCTGAGGGTTGAGGGGACTGTTATGTCATCAAGTCACTGATACCCCAGAACACATCTGTCATGCCACTGAATGGATGACCCACCCTGCCTTGCACTTCCCTAACAGCTCACAGGGTTTTGAAATAAAGTTAAATGTTTTAAACATAGTGAAGAATAAAAAAATTCTCCAGGAGCCTCCTTAAAAATCACGAGAATAAGAAACACAGAGGCCAGTGACCCCCGAGACCTTAAAAGAATGCATGGGCCAAGCAGCTCAATAGCTAGTCTTCTGATACCCAAGTCAGCATGTTCTGACTGACCCCCTTTCATTTCACGCTTCTCTTAAAAGAAAACAGGGTGGACTGTTTCAGTAAATAACAAAAGGTCAGAGAAACACTACTCACAACATGAGCAAAATAACTGCTCAACCTGCCAGAACATTTCCAAAGGCCTAACAGGCAGAGAAATGCAGCGGAGAGAAAATCCACAGACCTGACCACTGAAAGGAAGTGCTCTTTCCCAGGGAAATCTGCCACAGGCCTCTAGCCCTGTGTCATCAACAAGAAGTAAACATAAAGATCACTTTCAACCAACGAGATGCCACATCTCTCATAACAAAGAAGCTTGCCTGTGTCTACAGTTGAATTTTCCAGGCCCCTCCCATTATGTTTTATTTTGACTGCAAGTGTGGAAGGGATGGTCAGATGACTGTGGGCTCAAAGAAACTTAGAAATAGTTCAGCTGGATACCACACATTTCTCTTCACTACGGAGCTTCACTGAAGTGAATGAAACCTGAGCATAAGAGCTTCTTAGCCAAACAAGAATAAACATATCATTGGTATACTATGGATACTCCCTTAATCAGTACTGAATCAATAATCCAGTAGGATGCTGCCTCCCACTGTGTACCCCAGCTCCTATTCACATAGGCAGTGTGACACTTGCTTGGGAGTGCCCAGATTTGTTGCAAAGATGGATGTTTCTTATTCATCTTTGGCCTCCTCCAGGCCTTGTGGGTGACTGAAGCTCAGTATATTCATTTGAGTTGACTAAAGTGACATCCATGTTCTACCACATTTTTGGGTTATCTTTTCAAGTACGACAGGATGCTAGTCGGGGACAAAATAATACTCAGTCCATGGTGTCATGCACTTCAGAAATGTCTTATCCTATCATTACACTCATTTCACAATCACTGTACACAGAACATGTCAAGGACTTGGAGATGCAGCCAAGAAACTTGTTAAGTCAGCCTTTCCCAAGATGTTTTCCAAACACTTCAGCAATGGCTGCCTGCAAGTATCCCAAGGAGCTACTGTGTTATAACGGGCATAATTGGCATTGGGAGTTAGAGCTGTTTCTCTTTCATGTCTAATTATCTTACTAACTGCACCACTGAGTCCAGTTGATTCTTCCTTCATATTACCATGGACACTACCCATTTGACCCGCTCCTTGGTCTCTTGTTCTTCAACTCATGACTTCATAACATCACAGATTCTAAGAAGGTCAGACCTCAAAGTGTTTTTTAAAATAGTAACACAGTAAAGGTCAACCCGATGTTTAACAGAGGGTAGTTAACCAAAGTCTACATGGGGGGGTACATATCACTGATATCAAAACCATATTTGGCTCCATGTGTACAATGGCAATTTCAAGGACCTCCTGTTTTCTCTTTCCCTGCAAGTTAATAGAACATCCATCATGAGCACTTTATGACCATCTCCACAGCAGAGTACCAGTGTGTGCAATCCATTTGAGCGTGATAATTACATGGACATTCCCTCAGTGTCAAACTATGAAATTAACAAGTACCTGGGCCAGGATGTGAATCTAGAACCATTTGACCCTAGAAGAAATACTCCTGCTTATGTGTTATACTCCCTTCCAACATGGAAGCTCTTTAGAAAAGCAGGCTTAATCATGAGTTAAATTAGTAACCAGCATATTGACGATAGTGGCAGTGTGTGATTCCACTGCATGGAAGAGCAAATATTCTGTCACTCTTGAATAGGGGCAAGATAATGAGTGTGTACTAGTAATGAAAATTGAATCATCAGTGTAGTAGAGAGAGCTAAATTATGGTATAAACATATAGACATAGATATAAAAGTCCTCCCAGAGAATGAAAGCAACATATGAGGATAGTCAATTAAAGCAATGTGAATATTGTTTTTCATATCAATCTTTTCATAATTCAATCCTAAAATGTCAGACTTCTTATAGGTATGTTAAACATGTGTATGAGCTGAAATTGCTAACTTTGAAGAATCGCATAGTGCTTATTATAGTAATTAACATGAATCAAGACTTAAAGATACCATTAACTCTCAATCCCTATAGGACAAAATCTTTACAATTTCAGTATTTAAAAGTCAGCAGTGTATAACCTTAAGTAGTAAAGAGTGATTAGTGCCCAAATGGTATTTTATATTTGGTTGTTAGAACAGAATGTCTTGGGCAGTGGACTCCAGGGTTCAATTTACCGTCTAGAAGGTAAAGTTACAATCAGTCACCAGGGGCATGCTGTCCACACCAGCCTTTCCTCAGACACACAAGATGCTGATGTTCCTAGTATCTCAAAGACATCAGTGGGATTTTTATGTACAAAGATTACTAGATATAACAAAAGTGAATAGCTACACACTAGTTAAATCTTAAACATCCATATCATAGTTTATTGGATAGAGAATTTGCTTTCAAGTTAGTTGAAAACACACCAAAAGCCCAAACTGTTTGACTTATTACTTGTTTATTTATATTAAATTTTCCCTTTTTCTACTCACTTTCTGCATATATCTTCATGCCTCAAAGAGTCAGAAACTCTCATTAAAATGGCATCTTGATTTAACCTGGCATGATGATACATGTCTATAGTACTCGCATTTGGGAGGTAGAGGCAGAAGGATCTGGCAAACAACCTTGGCTACACAGCAAAACCAAGGGAAGCCTGAGCTACATTGGACCCTATCTTCAAAACAAAACAAATAAACAAAACAACAAGAGCAACAACAATGACAACAACAACAACAATGACAACAACAACAAAAGGGTTCTGTAGAACCAGGAAACATCAGAAGCATACAACCACCTGCGGTAGGTACCACACCTGATTTGTTGTATGTGAATGGACCCCCACACCATGGACTAATTCTAAAGAAGAACATATTTCAATAGCAGTTATATTATTGCTGGGATGCATTCAGTTGGGCTGTGTTTCCTCATCAGGCAACACCCCTTCCCCAGCATTTATGATGTACCAGGCGCTGATCCAGGCTCTGAAAAGCCGCATGAGGGGGACACTGCTCCACTTGACACTGTACAAATGAAAGAAAGAACCGCTGAAGACTCAGGCGGCAAGGAGCAGACCTGGGGCTGGAGACCTTGAGACCCAGGCAGTGCCTCAGTCCATGCCAACATCTGACAGTTCTGTCCTGCTGCTATGCTGGCCTACAAAGTATATCCAAGAACTCTATGATCATTCTACAAGGACACATTGCAACACTCAGAAAAGAATTCATACAGACCGTGCTCCTGACACTTAGAGCAGCCTAGGCACCCGAGAGTCTTTTCAAGAGGTTTCTGAATCCTTTCTCTGAACACCAGGCCAAACTCTCTTCATAAGAACTTAAGCCTTTGGCAGTAGAGGCAAACTGTTTGAGATGAACTTTAGAGACTTCCTAATTCCTTTTATAGTCTAGATATGAATGATATAATTGCTAGAGTTAAAAAAACACGTGTCTGCTTTTAGGAAACAGATTTCTTTAAATTTGGGATCCCCCAGCATATTAGAAAGATGATTCTCAATAAATTATGGGCAAGATGGAAATAATACACATACTTGTGGCTATGAGGAACTAACCAGAAAAAAAAATCTTTTAGGACTTCAAGTTCCAAACACTGCTGTGGCTTGCTTTTCTGTCAAGTTTCTCCTGTCGGGATCAGTCCCCACCTGTGCCCCATGTGCCTGAATTACACACAAGGTCGTGTTTCTTTCCACCCACAGAGAGCTCGTTGGAGGTTTCCCACCACAGACTGTATTTTCAGGAGTCACAGCTTGCTTGGAAAGCCATGGCCTGACAGAAAACTTTGATGTACAGCGAACTCCTAACAATGAAGAATGTTTGCTTTCGAGATAAAGAGATGCCTGCCTGGTGGCTTTTCTGGTTTACAACAGTGGCCATGTATAACATGACTGAACAAAGACCAGGGCATGCTTCGATGGAAACCCACCTTCCTCTGAGTAGGGTTGTGAATGCCAGTGTCAGCTTTTAACAGTCTCATACTGGGGAGACGTCCAAAGGTTTGTGTTCTAAGTTAATACATGTATCCAAACTGTGGACCACAGAAAAGGAACTGAGTGTGGGGGTCCTGCTGTTGCTTGTCACACCGAGTATTGGATTTCATCGAAAGTTCTTCAAGGAGGGTCACAGGCACTGTCCTGGCATGTGCTCCAGATCCCTGCAACACTGGTCTGAAAAGAACATAAAGACAGAGATCTTCCAAAGGTCTGGGGGAATGTAGGCAGAGGTAAAATGTAAAGAAAGTTACAGACACAGGCTCTGCCTATGCCTGGGTTAGGGCATCTGATGGAGCGCAGTGATCCTGACCTAAAGGACAGACATGGGGTTACAAGCTTACTCCTAGCAAGGACATGTGGAAGACAACACAGAGGGAGTGCCTGGAAGTTCACACCATAATCTCTCCTTTACTGACTGAGGCCCCAAAGAACTGAATAGATCAGTACAGCTTAGCACTGGCCACTCACTCATCACCCATACCTTATAGAACACACTCTTGAATGTTTCTAACTAGAAAGCCACACCCGATTCATTCAAACCCGGCTCTTAAAATCAAACACGCAAACAAAAACTGAAATGGCTCAGTATGCAATCCTTAAAAGCTGAGAACATAAATTGGGAGGAGCCACTGCCAGCCTGGGTAAGAGCCCCTATAGCCCTCATCAAGGGCAGGCACCAATCAACAGTTCATACTAATCCCTCCAAAAGGAAGAAAATAATTTTCTACCTAGTTGGCTCACAAATGTCACAATTAAAAGCCATTAACATTCCCATCAAGATTCCAACACAATTCTTCATAGAGTAAGAAAGAGCAACTTGCAAATTCATTTGAAACAACAACAACAACAACAACAACAACAATCCAGGCTAGCTAAAACTATTCTCAACAATAAAAGAACTTTTGGAGGAATCACCATCCCTGACTTCAAGCTGTAATACAGAGCAATAGTGATGAAAACTGCATGGTACTGGTACAGTGACAGGCCGGAAGATCAATGGAATAGAATTCAAGACCCAGAAATGAACCCACACACCAATGGTCACTTAATATTTGACAAAGGAGCTAAAACCATCCAGTGGGAAAGTGACAGCATTTTCAACAAATGATGCTCATTCAATTGGAGGTCATTATGTAGAAGAATGCAAATGAACCCATCCTTATCTCCTTGTACAAAGCTCAAGTCCAAGTAGATCAAGGACCTCCACATAAAACCAGATACACTGAAACTAATAGAGAAAGTGGGGAAGAGCCTCAAACACATTGGCATAGGGGAAATTTTCCTGAACAGAACACCAATGGATTATGCTCTAAGATCAAGAATTAACAAATGGGACCTCAAAAAATTGCAATGCTTCAGTAAGGCAAAGGACACTGTCAATAGTACAAAATGGCAATCAATAGATTGGGAAAAGATCTTTACCAACCCTACATCTGATAGAGGGATCATATTCAATATAAACAAAGAACTTAAGAAGTTAGACTCCAGATAATCAAATAACCCTATTAAAAAATGGGTTACAGAGATTTTCAACTGAGGAATGTCAAATGGCCAAGAAGCACCTAAAGAAATGTTCAACATCCTTAGTCATCAGAGAAATGCAAATCAAAACAACCCTGGGATTCCACCTCACATCAGTCAGAATGGCTAAGATCAAAAACTCAGGTGACAGCAGATGCTGGTGAGGATGTGGAGAAAAAGGAACACTTCTCCATTGCTGGTGGAATTGCAAGCTGGTACAACCATTCTGTAAATTAGTCTGGTGGTTCCTCAGAAAATTGGACATATTACTACCTGAGGGCCCAGCTATACCACTCCTGGGCATATATCCAAAAGATTCTCCAACATATAACAAGAACACATGCTCCATTATGTTCATAGCAGCCTTATTTATAACAGCCAGAAGCTAGAAAGAACCCAGATGTCCTTCAAGAGAGGAATGGATACAGAAAATGTGGTATATTTACAAAATGGAGTACTACTCAGCTATTAAAAACAATGACTTCATGAAATTCTTAGGCAAATGGATGGAACTGGAAAATATCATCCTGAATGAGGTACTTCAATCACAAAAGAACACACATGGAATGCACTCATTGATAAGTGGATATTGGCCCCAAAGCTCAGAATACCCAAGATACAATTCACAGACCACATGAAGCTCAAGAAGAAGGAAAACCAAAGTGTGGCTACTTCAGTTCTTCTTTAAAAAGGGAACAAAATACTCACGAGGGCAAATACGAAGATAACGTGTAGAGCAGAGACTGAAGGAAAGGCCATCCAGAGACTGCCCCACCTGGGGATCCATCCCATATACAGTCCACCAGAGACTATTGTGGATGCCAAGAAGTGCTTACTAAGCCTGATATAGCTGTCTCCTGAGAGACTCTGCCAGAGCCTGACAAATACAGAGGCAGAAGCTCGCAGCCAACCATTGGACTGGGCATGGGGTCCCTAATGGAGGAGTTAGAGAAAGGAATGAAGGAGCTGAAGGGGTTGCAACTCCATAGAAAGAATAGCAATATCAACCAACCAGACCTCCAGAGCTCCCAGGGACTAATCCACCAACCAAGGAATACACATGGAGGGACCCATGGCTCCATCTGCATATGTAGCAGAGGATGGCCTTGTGGGGCATCAATG
The DNA here is from genome assembly GCA_902729485.2 of Mus minutoides. Lineage (NCBI taxonomy): Eukaryota > Metazoa > Chordata > Mammalia > Rodentia > Muridae > Mus > Mus minutoides. The sequence continues at coordinate 1,046,093 of LR749956.1, read as the reverse complement.
GGAGGAGAGGCCCTTGGTCCTGTGAAAGCTTGATGCTCAGTGTAGGGGAATTCTAGGGAGGGGAGGTGGAGGTGGGCTAGGGAACACCCTCATAGAAGCAGGGGGAGGGGGGATAGCATAGACAGTTTCAGGGAAGGGGAGAACCAGAAAAGAGGAAAAACATTTGAAATGTAAATAAAGAAAATTATTATAAAAAAAAGTTAAAAAACAATACCATTAACATCTAAAAACTAAATTCTACCAAAAGTGGCAATGATATACACTAACCCTAATTAACTAACATCCCAAACTCTACATTAAAGCAAGGAGGTAGCCTACTGGTTGGTTAATCAACAGACACATTCAATAGTCTAAGGTTCTTCACATTTTAGCATCTATAAAACTGCTGTCGGTGTGTAGAGGTTGAAAGCCAACCTTTTATCAGCCACCTCAACTCAAGTTACAAAATGATTTTGGTAAGATTTGCCCAGGTGCATCACTTTATGGGAAAAAAAAGTGAAAGAAAAAAGAAATACACACACAGGAAAGTGTGAGTCACTGAAGCACCACACAGGAAAAGGTGACAGACTCAACTCCGAACTCAACTAAGGCTCACATCTAACACCACACTTCAGAAAATGCCAGCTGTCAGGCAGTAGGGCGCTTAATCAAGGCTATGCCCGTCTGATTACAGTTGTGGGTGAGGCAGAAATGATGTGACCCCACCTACATAAGCCTGCCCTTGCCTGTGTATCTCCAACATGAGTCCCTATGGAACTAGCTTTCTGTACATCTATTAGAATCATGTACATGAATATGTATGGATAACAGAATAAAAAATGAGGTTCCAAGGAAACAGGTGATCTTCTCTATGAGTCTACACCAAATGGAAAAAAAACTTGGCAAAAGAAGTAAAGTGGTTTTTTTTGGTTTTGTCTGTTTGTTTTTTAAAGTTATATTAATTTAATTTTAAAATTATATAACTTATTCCAAGATAAGTCATTTCTATTTTGGTGACACATACTAAGTATTCCTTATTTACTAGTGAAAGTAAATAATAACTTTGCAATTGAGCAACATAAGACGTTATATCTCTATATCTGTTCAAATTTTTATATCTATATTCAGATTTTTTTTAAAGGAGAGGGTTTTGAAATCTGGTAGTTTGCTTCTCACAATTTAGGTCACCTGATGCTAGAACCTTAGGAACAGACAAAGATCAGAGATCTATGTGGCCTTGTGTGATCAAATATTTTGTAAGAGGACCAAGCCTTGTTTCAGTTTGTAATACACGAGGATTTCAATGTACCAATAAATGATGTTTCCAAATTCAGAGCTAGATAACTACACCACCATCTAACATCGAAGAAAATGAAGATTCTAAAGTACTATGCAAACAGAAATTATGTTGTCACTCCACAAACAGTACAAAGTGTTTTAACTAAAACTCAGACAGCATGCAGAGCCAATGCACCCAGCACTCAGTCAAACTAACAAAGAACACAAACCTCGTTGATTTTCAAATTCTATATTTTACCCACAGCAATGATGGACAAATAGTGAGTTAGTAATTCTGCACTGAAAGTACCAATGACAGAGGAGGGAACCATAGAGGTAAGGAAGATAACAGGTGCCATCCACTGTGAGGCTGCCTGTCAGGAGCGAGTGGGGGAGGGGGAGATACAGAAACAAATGTGCTTGTGTTTTTAATGCATTATGCTCTGCGTGGAGAAGGGAATAAGAAATGAGGTTATAGGGATTGGATTGGAGGGGAGTAAAGGAATGGAAGCCTTGGGAAGGCAATAGGGCAGAATAAGAGAGAAAAATCCATTTACCTTAAATGGAAGACAACACAGTCAACTGTGTGATAAGCAGTGGTGTCATGGTTTCATGATGAATTCCAAAAAGACACATTCAAGTGTCTACTACCTGAGTACATGATTGGATTTGGAAGCAAAGTTTTTTGGAAGACATTAAGTACAACATTATAATTTAGTATGACTGAGTCCTTCCAGGGGGAGGGAGATTTCAAGAACTGTGACATAGGGCTGGGGGGTATGGATCCATTGGTAAAGAGTTTGCCATGCAAGTGTGTGAGTTCTGGTCCCCAGCACTCCTGTATTCATTTGTAACTCTAGTGCTTGGGAAGTAGAAGACAAGAGGTCCCTGGGGCTGTGCAGCTCCTCCAGCCAAACACCAAGGTTCAGGTTAGTAAGAGACTGTGTCTCAAAATTAAGGCGAAGAACAATTGAGGGAGACACTTGACCTTGACCTCTGGCCTCCACATACATGTACACAGACATGCCTGTGAAACTATAACACACACACATACACTCACACACACAAACTTTCACTCTCTCTTTTCTTTTCTTTTTTAATTTAAGACGACAGAGACCTGCAGGGCAAGTAATTGGAATGTCAAGGATGAGTGGTCACCAGCAAGAGCTGGAAAAGGCATGGGAGAATCCTTTCTGGAGCTTTCAGCAAAGATGACCTTGCTCACTCTTGACTCTGGACTCCGCAGCCTGGAGATCAGGAGACCAAGCAACCTGCTGGTCTCTGCTGGGCACCCAGTGTACTGTACTTTGCATCCCAAGGAGATGAGTGTGCAGGGTAGACTTGTGCCATTACAGAGATGAAGGTACTCACCCAAAGACCTATAACCAGGTATAGCAATGTAAAGGCTATCTGAAGGAAGGTAGGCCTAAGAGAAGAGCCAGCCAGGTGATGTAGGGTAGTTAATTTTTATTAAAAGTCTTTCAAGTTGTTGTTTTAATCACACATAGGTGTTATTTAATGTTTTACAAAGCATCCATAAAATCTTCCTGTGATATTTCCAGAAGGATACTGGTCTACTATCTCCACCATACCTAATTATACTGTGAGGATTAACACTTAACTTTCTTCACCTGCTATCCCGGCCCCAGCTGTGCCTGTTCCTGTACCAGGCATGTATCAGTTCCACACACCCCCTCCCTGTCTTCACAAAGAAAGCAGACAGGATGGGTAGCATCAACTGGACCTTACCGCATGCTAATGTTTGAGTACATGGGTGTTACATGCCTGCTGGTTCTAACTCCAAATCAAATACAAATTATCTCGGGGCCATTCCTAGGTTTGTATCATGAATGATTTTCTATACTGACTTTGATGACTAAGAATTAGCTATAATGAACACAGAAAGGCAGAGGACTTATCAGTGAATTCCTTTAGTAGATTAAAAATAGAAAACATGGTCCAGCCAAAATTTCAATCATTTAACCATCTGTTATCAGAAAACCTCACAAAAGTGCTTTCTCCCAAACGTTTGCTCATCATGTTTATCAAATCCACAAAAAGAGATTCTAAGTGATTGCCCATGGCAGGGGTGAAGGGTCTTCATTGTGTAGTAGAAAGAGGCTGTGACTCTCCTGGCTGTCATTATGCCTCTAAGAAGAATGCCCACATTGAACTCGACCACTCGGAAGGTTGCGTCAAAATGTTGTCACCACGCATGAAAGCTTGCACAGCCCTTGTGCAAGGGCGGCTTGCTACTGTCCCTAGTGTGACCTGAAGAGAGAATCAACTTTGGGGAGACAATCACATGCAGAGAAGGCTCGCTGAGGACTGTTTGCATCCAGCCCTGGGGAAGCTGGGGTGCCCCTTGCCAATTCCTGGCTCTGATGCATTGCCAGGTGGATGAGACCTGAATGAAATGCCTAAGGGGGATCACACAGGAACACAACAGGAAACAGAACAATGTTATCAGCTGTCGAGTTCTGACTGCTGCCATTACCTAAGGGGAAACTTTGCCTTTATTTGCATTCTGGCCTCAGGTTTCCCCAAGTAATCCCTTCCAGCCAGCCACCATCCAGAGACTAGCTTATTATCAGGTTAGATTCAGCCAGAGCCTTCTACCCCACACTGAAGGGACTTTTGTCACCCTGGCAAAATATGTCTAAAGCATGGGGCGATTATGCCAACAACAAATAGAATCACAGCTCAGAACCCCACTCTCTGTAAGAAGCTCTACTGAATAGAAAGAATTAAATGACTCCATTTCTTATTGTGTGACCTTTACTAGAACTTTTCCAACTAACCTCCCATACAGGAGAGATCATGGACCCAGTTAAAGCTATATTCAGTAGACACACCTGCTAGGTAAATGTCTGCTACACATCTCCATGGCTGGCCGCCTCCACCTTTCTCTCTTGAAAAAAAAAAAATCACCTTGGAGCATTTTGATGAGGACCAAACCTTTGAACACAGATGTTCCAGGAACCTGATGCATTAGTTATGCCTTGGATGTGCCTGGCTACTGCTCATCTGCTGTTTTCTTCAGTCACATTAAAAGTAAATATGTTCACTTATGTTGTCTACCGGATAAATGGATAAACCTACTAAGTCTTTCCCTATGGTCCCAAAGATGAAAGCACTCATTTCTTTTCAGAGAAAGAGAGAGAGAGAGAGAGAGAGAGAGAGAGAGAGAGAGAGAGAGAGGAGAGAGAGTGCAATGAAGAGAAATACATCATTTGAAGTCCGAGGCCAAGTTCCCTAAGCAACAAAACCCAAAACATGCTAATACTCCTTGGATCCCCAAACTCTTGATTTATTATGTAAATTGTTTGAGGCTATAATTTAAGACTTCACGGCATTATTTTATCCGAGGATATGTGAGTAGCTATTAGTCTGTATCTCTGACTCAGTAGAGCACTATTGTCAGGGGATGACTGTTTGGGTCACCAGGGTCAGCAGGGCTGATCAAGTAGCAAACAGCTGGGGCAGGACAGTCTCTTAGTCCTGAGGAACGGAACAGAACTCAACTGGTCAGGAGTTGGGTTCAAAGAGAGGGAGAACTCTGTATAAGAGTCAATTGATCCAAAATGTCTGTACCTCCTAGCAGACAGTGGGAGATCATGAAGTAAGAGGAATAAGAAAAAAAATGCCTAAGGAAAAGGTGAAGTTAAAAATAGGACCAAGGGGCTGGAGAGATGGCTCAGCAGTTAAGAGCACTGACTGCTCTTCTGAAGGTCCTGAGTTCAAATCCCAGCAACCACATGGTGGCTCACAACCACCCGTAATGAGATCTGACGCCCTCTTCTGGAGTGTCTGAAGACAGCTACAGTGTACTTTAATAAATAAATAAATCTAAAAAAAAAAAAAAAAAAAAAAAAAAAAAA
>LR749956.1:1018572-1034633 GCA_902729485.2 Mus minutoides | reverse complement strand
GTCCATCCTTTTGATTCAGCTTCACACATGATCTCTGTAACTCCTTCAGTGTGTGCTTTGTTCTTGATTCTAGGAAGGGGCACTGAGACCACATTTTGAACTTCATTCTTCTTGAGATTCATGTGTTTAGTAAGTTGTATCCTGGGTAGTCTAGGCTTCTGGGCTAGTATCCACATATCAGTGAGTACATGTTATGTGACACACTCTTGAATGTTTCTAACTAGAAAGCCACACCCGATTCATTCAAACCCGGCTCTTAAAATCAAACACGCAAACAAAACCTGAAATGGCTCAGTATGCAATCCTTAAAAGCTGAGAACATAAATTGGGAGGAGCCACTGCCAGTCTGGGTAAGAGCCCCTATAGCCCTCATCAAGGGCAGGCACGAATCAACAGTTCATACTAATCCCTCCAAAAGGAAGAAAATAATTTTCTACCTAGTTGGCTCACAAATGTCACAATTAAAAGCCATTAACATTCCCATCAAGATTCCAACACAATTCTTCATAGAGTAAGAAAGAGCAACTTGCAAATTCATTTGAAATAACAACAACAACAACAACAACAACAACAACAACAACAACAACAACAAAAATCCAGGCTAGCTAAAACTATTCTCAACAATAAAAGAACTTTTGGAGGAATCACCATCCCTGACTTCAAGCTGTAATACAGAGCAATAGTGATGAAAACTGCATGGTACTGGTACAGTGACAGGCAGGAAGATCAATGGAATAGAATTCAAGACCCAGAAATGAACCCACACACCAATGGTCACTTGATATTTGACAAAGGAGTTAAAACCATCCAGTGGGAAAATGACAGCATTTTCAACAAATGATGCTCATTCAATTGGAGGTCATTATGTAGAAGAATGCAAATGAACCCATCCTTATCTCCTTGTACAAAGCTCAAGTACAAGTAGATCAAGGACCTCCACATAAAACCAGATACACTGAAACTAATAGAGAAAGTGGGGAAGAGCCTCAAACACATTGGCATAGGGGAAATTTTCCTGAACAGAGCACCAATGGATTATGCTCTAAGATCAAGAATTAACAAATGGGACCTCAAAAAATTGCAATGCTTCAGTAAGGCAAAGGACACTGTCAATAGTACAAAATGGCAATCAATAGATTGGGAAAAGATCTTTACCAACCCTACATCTGATAGAGGGATCATATTCAATATAAACAAAGAACATAAGAAGTTAGACTCCAGATAATCAAATAACCCTATTAAAAATGGGTTACAGAGATAAACAAAGAATTTTCAACTGAGGAATGTCAAATGGCCAAGAAGCACCTAAAGAAATGTTCAACATCCTTAGTCATCAGAGAAATGCAAATCAAAACAACCCTGGGATTCCACCTCACATCAGTCAGAATGGCTAAGATCAAAAACTCAGGTGACAGCAGATGCTGGTGAGGATGTGGAGAAAAAGGAACACTTCTCCATTGCTGGTGGAATTGCAAGCTGGTACAACCATTCTGTAAATTAGTCTGGTGGTTCCTTAGAAAATTGGACATATTACTACCTGAGGGCCCAGATATACCACTCCTGGGCATATATCCAAAAGATTCTCTAACATATAACAAGAACACATGCTCCATTATGTTCATAGCAGCCTTATTTATAACAGCCAGAAGCTAGAAAGAACCCAGATGTCCTTCAAGAGAGGAATGGATACAGAAAATGTGGTATATTTACAAAATGGAGTACTACTCAGCTATTAAAAACAATGACCTCATGAAATTCTTAGGCAAATGGATGGAACTGGAAAATATCATCCTGAATGAGGTACTTCAATCACAAAAGAACACACATGGAATGCACTCATTGATAAGTGGATATTGGCCCCAAAGCTCAGAATACCCAAGATACAATTCACAGACCACATGAAGCTCAAGAAGAAGGAAAACCAAAGTGTGGCTACTTCAGTTCTTCTTTAAAAAGGGAACAAAATACTCACGAGGGCAAATACGAAGATAACGTGTAGAGCAGAGACTGAAGGAAAGGCCATCCAGAGACTGACCCACCTGGGGATCCATCCCATATACAGTCACCAGAGACTATTGTGGATGCCAAGAAGTGCTTACTAAGCCTGATATAGCTGTCTCCTGAGAGACTCTGCCAGAGCCTGACAAATACAGAGGCAGAAGCTCGCAGCCAACCATTGGACTGGGCATGGGGTCCCTAATGGAGGAGTTAGAGAAAGGAATGAAGGAGCTGAAGGGGTTGCAACTCCATAGAAAGAATAGCAATATCAACCAACCAGACCCCCCAGAGCTCCCAGGGACTAATCCACCAACCAAGGAATACACATGGAGGGACCCATGGCTCCATCTGCATATGTAGCAGAGGATGGCCTTGTGGGGCATCAATGGGAGGAGAGGCCCTTGCTCCTGTGAAGGCTTGATGCCCAGTGTAGGGGAATTCTAGGGAGGGGAGGTGGGGGTGGGCTAGGGAACACCCTCATAGAAGCAGGGGGAGGGGGGGATGGCATAGACAGTTTCAGGGAAGGGGAAAACCAGAAAAGAGGATAACATTTGAAATGTAAATAAAGAAAATTATTTTAAAAAAAGTTAAAAAACAATACCATTAACATCTAAAAACTAAATTCTACCAATAGTGGCAATGATATACACTAACCCTAATTAACTAACGTCCCAAACTCTACATTAAAGCAAGGAGGTAGCCTACTGGTTGGTTAATCAACAGACACACTCAATAGTCTAAGTTTCTTCACATTTTAGCATCTATAAAACTGCTGTCGGTGTGTAGAGGTTGAAAGCCAACCTTTTATCAACCACTTCAACTCAAGTTACAAAATGACTTTGGTAAGATTTGCCCAGGTGCATCACTTTATGGGAAAAAAAAAAAAGTGAAAGAAAAAAGAAATACACACACAGGAAAGTGTGAGTCACTGAAGCACCACACAGGAAAAGGTGACAGACTCAACTCCGAACTCAACTAAGGCTCACATCTAACACCACACTTCAGAAAATGCCAGCTGTCAGGCAGTAGGGCGCTTAATCAAGGCTATGCCCGTCTGATTACAGTTGTGGGTGAGGCAGAAATGATGTGACCCCACCTACATAAGCCGCCCTTGCCTGTGTATCTCCAACATGAGTCCCTATGGAACTAGCTTTCTGTACATCTATTAGAATCATGTACATGAATATGTATGGATAACAGAATAAAAAATGAGGTTCCAAGGAAACAGGTGATCTTCTGGACTCTATGAGTCTACACCAAATGGAAAAAAACTTGGCAAAAGAAGTAAGGTGTTTTGTTTGTTTTTTTTTTTTTTGGTTTTGTCTGTTTGTTTTTAAAGTTATATTAATTTAATTTTAAAATTATATAACTTATTCCAAGATAAGTCATTTCTATTTTGGTGACACATACTAAGTATTCCTTATTTACTAGTGAAAGTAAATAATAACTTTGCAATTGAGCAACATAAGATGTTATATCTCTATATCTGTTCAAATTTTTATATCTATATTCAGATTTTTTTTTAAAGGAGAGGGTTTTGAAATCTGGTAGTTTGCTTCTCACAATTTAGGTCACCTGATGCTAGAACCTTAGGACCAGACAAAGATCAGAGATCTATGTGGCCTTGTGTGATCAAATATTTTGTAAGAGGACCAAGCCTTGTTTCAGTTTGTAATACACGAGGATTTCAATGTACCAATAAATGATGTTTCCAAATTCAGAGCTAGATAACTACACCACCATCTAACATCGAAGAAAATGAAGATTCTAAAGTACTATGCAAACAGAAATTATGTTGTCACTCCACAAACAGTACAAAGTGTTTTAACTAAAACTCAGACAGCATGCAGAGCCAATGCACCCAGCACTCAGTCAAACTAACAAAGAACACAAACCTCGTTGATTTTCAAATTCTATATTTTACCCACAGCAATGATGGACAAATAGTGAGTTAGTAATTCTGCACTGAAAGTACCAATGACAGAGGAGGGAACCATAGAGGTAAGGAAGATAACAGGTGCCATCCACTGTGAGGCTGCCTGTCAGGAGCGAGTGGGGGGGAGATACAGAAACAAATGTGCTTGTGTTTTTAATGCATTATGCTCTGCATGGAGAAGGGAATAAGAAATGAGATTATAGGGATTGGATTGGAGGGGAGTAAAGGAATGGAAGCCTTGGGAAGGCAATAGGGCAGAATAAGAGAGAAAAATCCATTTACCTTAAATGGAAGACAACACAGTCAACTGTTTGTGTGATAAGCAGTGGTGTCATGGTTTCATGATGAATTCCAAAAAGACACATTCAAGTGTCTGCTACCTGAGTACATGATTGGATTTGGAAGCAAAGTTTTTTGAAGACATTAAGTACAACATTATAATTTAGTATGACTGAGTCCTTCCAGGGGGAGGGAGATTTCAAGAACTGTGACATAGGGCTGGGGGGTATGGATCCATTGGTAAAGAGTTTGCCATGCAAGTGTGTGAGTTCTGGTCCCCAGCACTCCTGTATTCATTTGTAACTCTAGTGCTTGGGAAGTAGAAGACAAGAGGTCCCTGGGGCTGTGCAGCTCCTCCAGCCAAACACCAAGGTTCAGGTTAGTAAGAGACTGTGTCTCAAAATTAAGGCGAAGAACAATTGAGGGAGACACTTGATCTTGACCTCTGGCCTCCACATACATGTACACAGACATGCCTGTGAAACTACAACACACACACTCATACACTCACACACACAAACTTTCTCTCTCTCTTTTCTTTTCTTTTTTAATTTAAGACGACAGAGACCTGCAGGGAAGTAATTGGAATGTCAAGGATGAGTGGTCACCAGCAAGAGCTGGAAAAGGCATGGGAGAATCCTTTCTGGAGCTTTCAGCAAAGATGACCTTGCTCACTCTTGACTCTGGACTCCCCAGCCTGGAGATCAGGAGACCAAGCAACCTGCTGGTCTCTGCTGGGCACCCAGTGTACAGTACTTAGCATCCCAAGGAGATGAGTGTGCAGGGTAGACTTGTGCCATTACAGAGATGAAGGTACTCACCCAAAGACCTATAACCAGGTATAGCAATGTAAAGGCTATCTGAAGGAAGGTAGGCTTAAGAGAAGAGCCAGCCAGGTGATGTAGGGTAGTTAATTTTTATTAAAAGTCTTTCAAGTTGTTTTAATCACACATAGGTGTTATTTAATGTTTTACAAAGCATCCATAAAATCTTCCTGTGATAGTTCCAGAAGGATACTGGTCTACTATCTCCACCATACCTAATTATACTGTGAGGATTAACACTTAACTTTCTTCACCTGCTATCCCGGCCCCAGCTGTGCCTGTTCCTGTACCAGGCATGTATCAGTTCCACACACCCCCTCCCTGTCTTCACAAAGAAAGCAGACAGGATGGGTAGCATCAACTGGACCTTACCGCATGCTAATGTTTGAGTACATGGGTGTTACATGCCTGCTGGTTCTAACTCCAAATCAAATACAAATTATCTCGGGGCCATTCCTAGGTTTGTATCATGAATGATTTTCTATACTGACTTTGATGACTAAGAATTAACTATAATGAACACACAAAGGCAGAGGACTTATCAGTGAATTCCTTTAGTAGATTAAAAATAGAAAACATGGTCCAGCCAAAATTTCAATCATTTAACCATCTGTTATCAGAAAACCTCACAAAAGTGCTTTCTCCCAAACGTTTGCTCATCATGTTTATCAAATCCACAAAAAGAGATTCTAAGTGATTGCCCATGGCAGGGGTGAAGGGTCTTCATTGTGTAGTAGAAAGAGGCTGTGACTCTCCTGGCTGTCATTATGCCTCTAAGAAGAATGCCCACATTGAACTTGGCCACTCGGAAGGTTGCGGCAAAATGTTGTCACCACGCATGAAAGCTTGCACAGCCCTTGTGCAAGGGCGGCTTGCTACTGTCCCTAGTGTGACCTGAAGAGAGAATCAACTTCAGGGAGACAATCACATGCAGAGAAGGCTCGCTGAGGACTGTTTGCATCCAGCCCTGGGGAAGCTGGGGTGCCCCTTGCCAGTTCCTGGCTCTGATGCATTGCCAGGTGGATGAGACCTGAATGAGATGCCTAAGGGGGATCACACAGGAACACAACAGGAAACAGAACAATGTTATCAGCTGTCGAGTTCTGACTGCTGCCATTACCTAAGGGGAAATTTTGCCTTTATTTGCATTCTGGCCTCAGGTTTCCCCAAGTAATCCCTTCCAGCCAGCCACCATCCAGAGACTAGCTTATTATCAGGTTAGACTCAGCCAGAGCCTTCTACCCCACACTGAAGGGACTTTGTCACCCTGGCAAAAGACGTCTAAAGCATGGGGCGATTATGCCAACAACAAATAGAATCACAGCTCAGAACCCCACTTTCTGTAAGAAGCTCTACTGAACAGAAAGAATTAAATGACTCCATTTCTTATTGTGTGACCTTTACTAGAACTTTTCCAACTAACCTCCCATACAGGAGAGATCATGGACCCAGTTAAAGCTATATTCAGTAGACACATCTGCTAGGTAAATGTCTGCTACACATCTCCATGGCTGGCTGCCTCCACCTTTCTCTCTTGAAAAAAAAATCACCTTGGAGCATTTTGATGAGGACCAAACCTTTGAACGCAGATGTTCCAGGAACCTGATGCATTAGTTATGCCTTGGATGTGCCTGGCTACTGCTCATCTGCTGTTTTTCTTCAGTCACATTAAAAGTAAATATGTTCACTTACGTTGTCTACCGGATAAATGGATAAACCTACTAAGTCTTTCCCTATGGTCCCAAACATGAAAGTACTCATTTGTTTTCAGAGAAAAAGAGAGAGAGAGAGAGAGAGAGAGAGAGAGAGCGAGCAATGAAGAGAAATACATCATTTGAAGTCCGAGGCCAAGTTTCCTAAACAACAAAACCCAAAACATGCTAATACTCCTTGGATCCCCAAACTCTTGATTTATTATGTAAATTGAGGCTATAATTTAAGACTTCATGGCATTATTTTATCCAAGGATATGTGAGTAGCTATTAGTCTGTATCTCTGACTCAGTAGAGCACTATTGTCAGGGGATGACTGTTTGGGTCACCAGGATCAGCAGGGCTGATCAAGTAGCAAACAGCTGGGGCAGGACAGTCCCTTAGTCCTGAGGAACGGAACAGAACTCAACTGGTCAGGAGTTGGGTTCAAAGAGAGGGAGAACTCTGTATAAGAGTCAATTGATCCAAAATGTCTGTACCTCCTAGCAGACAGTGGGAGATCATGAAGTAAGAGGAATAAGAAAAAAAAATGCCTAAGGAAAAGGAGAAGTTAAAAATAGGACCAAGGGGCTGGAGAGATGGCTCAGTGGTTAAGAGCACTGACTGCTCTTCTGAAGGTCCTGAGTTCAAATCCCAGCAACCACATGGTGGCTCACAACCACCCGTAATGAGATCTGATGCCCTCTTCTGGAGTGTCTGAAGACAGCTACAGTGTACTTACATATAATAAATAAATAAATCTTAAAAAAAAAAAAAAAAAAAAAAAAAAAAAAAAAAAAAAAAAAAAAAAAAGGGACCAAACAGGGTCAGGGGAAAGAAGTGGACCCAGGCAGAAATGATCCTCAGATAAGAACTTTCCATAGCAGGTAAAGCCACTTTGTGCTGCCAATCAGTTTACTTAGAAAGGGCAAGCCGGGAAGGTGAACTCTTCAGGCGGCTCAGTGATTCAAAGCCTCTGTCCAGGATCCTCTGGCTCAGGTGGGTATTGTTAGGGGGCTCAGAAACAGGACTTCTCATTGTCGCAGGAGCTTGTCTGTTCAGTGGGAGATGTTTCCAGTTGCAGTGTGCAGAGGCAACTTAAATAAACTGGAAGCATAGAATGCTCTTCCACTTAGAAAATGATCCCATTCATCCACATGCCCAGAGCTCACTGAGACTCTTGCTAGGCCAGAAGCTTCTCTAGTGATATCAAGTGCCTGACGCTCAGGAAGAGGAGACAGAATAAGTGTGCCATCGGCCCATCTGCCCGGAGAGACATTAGACTAAGTGCTCACATCTGGAAAAGCTGAATAATTCTGGGCACAGCTAAAATCCAACACAAACCTCTGCCAAAGGAATAAGGAGCAAGGAGCAGTCAGTTTAAGTGATGGCTTGCCTTCTTCCCACTGGCTGAAGGACAGCTGGGCAGAGCGGCTTTGCCTGTTATAGCAACTCAGCCAGGGTTTGTCTGACAAATGAATAAGGAAAAGAAATAGCTTTGAATTTTACAAAGAAACAAAGATAGTCCTAGAGTATAAACTATATTAATTTATATTATATTATATTATAAATAATATAATATTGTGTTGTACTACCTACACTATTGAAGGAAAGGGATTATATGAGTTTTTGGGAAAAAATGTCTTATTTTGTCATACAGAATTGGATTTTTATAATGATGGGTTTGCTAGACATGAGAGCACATCCACTTATTCTCCTTGTAATAAAAGCCTAAGTAAAAATTTTAAGAAAGGAAATGGGCTTTCAGCATAAGGGTGTTTGCTAACAAATACTTGTCATGGTGTAGCTGACCTCCCTCCCTCTCCAGGATGTGAAAATGAATGTGACTGCTAACAAATTAAAGAAGCTCAGTATGGAACTCATTCCAGGGTCAGGATTCCAGTCTCGACCAGAGACAGTGCTTACTCTCTGACCAAATTAGGTCTTCTTGGAGCTCTGGTGCAGCCCCTCTGCCTTTCTAGAAAGGAGGTGGTGTGTGGCTATTTTGGTCTATCTGCTCATCTTGACCCTCTGTGACAAGTTCAGCCACTCAGCTCATGGGCAAGCCAGTAGATCAAGTAAGTACCTCAGCTCTGAACAGTCTGCCATCCCACTGTGATGGGAGCCACTTACTGTAGCCTAAGGAATCCAACAAGGAGTTCCCAGTGAGAGGGGAAAGAGTCACTCCCAACTGTGCAAGGACAATTTAAGGCTATGGGTCAACAGTATCTCTGTCATCAAAGAAAGTACATCTGAAATCAATAGAAAAGCAAAAACCAAACTCTTGTCCCCAAATAAAAAAGTAAAATAGGAAATCATGTCAATGGGGAATATGAAAATGTGATTTGGAACTCCTGTTTTCAGATGTTTAATACAAAGGGAAGATTGTTGTGCAGGGCACAGAGCCATCCAATCACCACAGAGCCAGAATCGCCCACTGCACAGTTTGTTTTCAAAACATGAAGGAATACAGCAGGATCTCCAGCTGGGGAAAACAGTTCCTTCTAGAAACAAAAGAGACAGATAACTGAAATATCTCCCGGAAGGTTGGCATGCTCTGGAGCGGATGTCAGGTAGTGGGTAGACAGTGGGAGTGAGGCCACCCATGCCCTATCTGAGCAATACATAGGAGTAGCAGGAAACCAGGCTTGAGAGGTGTCGAAGCTGTAGAACAACTTTCTAGTGACACACCATGGGGCTTCAGGAGCCTTGGGCACTTTTAAACAGCTAACCCCTTGGGACCATGACTTCCAGTGAGCTCCTTGCCAGAGACAAGCAAGCAGTATTCCTTTACAACAGATGCCCAGAACTGCTCCAGAGCCCATTTCAGTCTGTCTGTTAGGTGCTAAGAGGGCACCTTTTATCAAATGGAATGAGGGTGTGCTATCTTTTCTTTCTTCCCCTCTCCACCTCCTTCTCATCCACTATAGTGAAGGTTTGGTTCACAACACAGGACCAAAAAGCTCAACCAGAAAGAAAATTCAAAGGTATCACTATGTTTCTCTTTCTAAATGTTCATTATTTTTTCTCTTTTCACTGCAAACAATCTTTTCCTCACCCACTTACCCTTTCCTGGACTGTACATGTCTAGAGGCCATACAATTCAGCTAGATACCCTAGGGTCTCAAATAAGCTTCATTTCATTCACTCCCTGCCTCGCTACACTATGAAGAATGTTCAGACACCCACCTTCTCTCCAACTCATTATACATATGCAGTACAGATGAATCTAAGATTCTCACAAGTTACATGTCATAGCGCAAGTGAAATGCTTGGCATCCAGTAGTCCTTCCTTTGTATTCATAAGCCAGACCTTTCTCTTCTCTCTGTTACCTGCCTCTAGTAAAGACTTGTGCTCAAATTAACAAAAGCAAATTACTTTAATCTATCTAGTTTCTTTATTTTTTAAAAAACATTAGCTCCTTATACTTTTTTAAAAAATTATTTATTTTATGTATATGAGTACACCATAGCTGTACAGATGGCTGTGAGACTTCATGTGATTGTTGGGAATTGAATTAAGGACCTCTGCTGGCTCCTGTCAACCTCACTTGCTCCGGACAGCCCCGCTCGCTCAGTCCCTGCTTGCTCCGGCCCAAAGATTTATTTATTAATATAAATAAGTATACTGTAGCTGTCTTCAGACACACCAAAAAAGGGCATCAGATCTCAATACGGATGGTTGTGAGCCACCATGTGGTTGCGGGATTTGAACTCAGGATCTTCGGAAGAACAGTCAATATTCTTATCTGCTGAGCCATCTCTCCAGCCCATAATCTATCTAGTTGCTTGTTTATTGTTTGAGACTTTCATACAAGCAAGCGAAGTGTTTTGATCAAATCCACCCGCAAGCCTCTCCCCTCTCTCCTCTAGTCTCTCCCCTGTCTCCCACCACTCTTCCATTTCAACTTCATGCGCTCTGCCTTTTAATCCCAGTCTGCCCACACGAGTATGTATTAGAGTACAGGCAGCCTCTCTGTCACCTCTGCCCTAAGGAAAACTGACTCTCTCTTCCCCAGCATCCATCAACTGGCAATTGCTCCTCAATGACAGTGACACTTCATGAGCCCCTCCCCATCTGGCTTGATCTTGTGTAGGTTTGGAGCATGCAGTCAGAGCTGCTGGGTGTTGACCCCTGTAAGAGCCCCATCACATTCAGTAAATAGTGTTTGACTGTGTATGTTTTCTCCTGGGTCTTAGACTCTCTCCGTGTCTTCTTCTGTAATGATCCTTGAGCCTTGGGGGAAGGGGCCAGGTGGAAGTGTATGTTATAGATGTCCTCACTAGACCTGAGCACTCCATACGTATCCTCTGTACATTGGCCAGCTGTAGGCCCATTAGTTGCCATCTACTGCAAAATTATCTCCCCAAATAATATACTCTCCCCCCAACCCAGCCAAATGCTCTGCCTGGTACTAGATTAGCATGCTGTAGATTAGTCAGTCAAATTGGCATGACATCTACATATAAACAAGACATTCTTGCCTCCCAGGAATTATTTTAACTAATATCTAGTAGTGGAAAAGTAAAATCTGATGTAACCTTGTGCATTACACTGCTGCATCTTCTACTCCAGGAATTTCAAGGTGTCTTTGGGGGGTTGGGGGGAGAGAGATAGAGATAGACAGAGACAGAAACAGAGACACAGAAAGAAAATATTTGAGGGAATGGGAAAATGGCAAGGAGTGACAGAGATAGAAATCAGGAAAACAAGGCCACATTCTCAGCTGGCTTCAAATTCCTGCTGTTTCTAAATGGTGTGGTTACTATGAAACATTTGAAGGAGTTCATATCCTGGTGGCTAAAACTTTAATAAAGTCTCAAAAGATGGCATAGAAGAAATTTTCAGGGCAATCATTCACAAAAAGAGCATTACTATGAATAAGTCTTTTAATGTAGTCAACATAACGAGACAAGAGCTAAGTGAGCCTCTTCTTGAAGGTCATCTTTGGAAGGGGACATACCAAGCACCCATGTGAAAAGGAACCAGGCTGAGATGCAGCAGGAAAGCAAGGGCATCACGATTTGTATGTGCACATGCACATCGCAGAACAAGATGCCCAGAGGCAGGGAGGGGGCCATGGGGTAGCTCAATGGACTCTCATCAGTGACCCTTGGAAAGAAGCAGAGGTCAAGATGCTTCAAGGCACCAGGATCCTCTTGAGGCTGGGACACAGCTGGTGGGAGAGAGAAGCACCTGTGCCACTCCAGGTGGCTCCAGCCAGAACTCCTTCACCACTCAAAATAAACAGCAAAGCAAACTAAATGAGCACCCAAGCATAGCCTGCAGGGTACTGTAATGAGGACTCCTCTGGAGTAGGGGGAGGGTAAGCCAAGGTAGCAGGACAATTTAAAAGAAGAAATGACTCTGTTCTCCTGGAGCTATTTGTCAATGAGTGGAGGAAGGGATCCTAACACAAGTAAGTACCACATTTCCCTACATTGTCATATTTGATCTCCATTGTAACCTGTGACCCCAGAATATAGCTATTTCTAATGGATAGTCACATTTTCTTCAAGATTACAGAATGATCTCAAGATGAAGCCAGGGCAGCTGGGTCAGTCTGACTCCACAGTGTATTTTCTGAGCTACGACAGTCGACAGATTCCCTATTTGAAACATCCTCACAAGGGCAGGTATGCAGAGAGATGACTTGACAGCCCAGCAGTGAGGAAGGTCAGTCTAGTGATGATTCAAATCCTAGAAGCCATAAAAGAAGAAACCTGGAAAGTCAGATTACATGAAAATAACAATTTTCTGCATGGGAAACAACACCATAAACGAAGACAAACGGCCAATGACAAATCTGGGAACTATTTAGAACATAAATCACAGACAAAAGGCAAATTTCCTTAATCTGTAAGGAATGTCTATAAATCAATACCAAGAAAAAAATTTAAAAAGGATCCAACAATGCACAAAGGACAATCATGTAACCAAAAGAGAATCCAAATACTTCAGAAACACATTAAGAGACACTGTGGTCACAGAAAGCTGCATATTAAACATGTTAGAACAGCAGATACCAAAATGTTTTAATGTATAGACAATGTGTGGGTATGAGGGAAGAGGCATGCTTCTAAGTTTCTCAGGGAAGAAGAAACATGCACATCCTATGACAGACAACTTATCAATATGGATCAAAATCATAAGCATACACACCCTTGGATGCAAATTCTAATCCTACTACTTTTTCCAACAACTAAATGTGTAACTGTGTAAAATTATGTCTGGAAAAAAAAAAACATGTATTTGAACTTTGTACCATCAAAAGTTTGATAACAATTTAAATTTCCAACAAAAAGGCACTAATAAATAAATTATAATGTATTACTATCATGGCCTATTATTTAGGCATAAAGGAGAAGAGGAAGCTTTCAGTATATTGACATGGAACAAGCCCCAAGGCATGCTGTTAAGCCAATGAAAGACGGAAACTGGAAATGACATTACAAACAGAAAAAATTCAATCCTAGATGCTTGTATGCAGCCATGAAAAGAAAGATACACAAAAGACTGATAGTGATCATGCTTTTAGTGAGAATTAGCTGAAATGTAAAGTTACGAAGGAGATGTTCTCATATTATGTATCCTTTACATGTTATAATATATGCTTATTAAAAATAAATTATACACACACATATATATTTGCATGTATATGTGTATATACAAGTACATATGCATACACATGTACATGTACATATGCCACAAACAAATAAAGATCAAGTGACTTCTGGTTCTCAAAGCTATGTGGCCTTAGATTTCTGCTTGCACATGCATATAATAGGGATGATAATCATTCTTTTGCCTTGGAGTTTTTAGGAATGAATGGGGTACAGTATTTCAAATCCTAGAATAAGGCACAGTGTGAACAAGTGTACATGGTTGTTAAGTGATCAGTCAGTCAAAGAAGCTGTATCTGGAAGGCCAAGTAGGAATTGGAAGAGAAGGAAGAGGTAAAGGGGGTTCCTCAGGATTGGTACTTAAAGTAGCCAAAGGGTGGGCATGCCCTCCTGTCCCCAAGGACATCATGAGGTGGCTGGGCTGTAACTGCTTGGGCTAGGGGTTCAGCCAGAGGTGGGGATAAAGATCAGGCCACATAGTTTCTGTTATGGGTACAAATTTAGGCAGGAGGACTCTAAGGCTGGCCATGCATTTCTAGAACATTTATCTGGCTAGTGTGGAGGGCAAAAGGGAGGGGGAGTAGGTGATGGAGAGGCCATTGAAATGACTGAAGCAATGCAAAGGGCCTTTAGATCATCTTTAGATACCAGAAGACCTTATTTACAAAGGGGTTACTTTCTATCTTATCAGTTAAAGACAGGAGGATGTGTGTGCCTACCCACACCGTTGTCAAGAGGATGTTTGTGCTGATACACACTGCATTCAGAAAGTAGTACATGCAGGCATACACTGTACTCAGAAGGAGGCATGGACCTGCATCCACTGTACTCAGAAGGTGGCATGTGTCTACACACATTGCTGAGATGTCAGAATGCAAATTCCTACACATGCCATTGAGATGTTTCTTAGGTTTGTGTGGTTTCCTGAGAATCTTCCACAAATCAAATTTTCACTAGGGAGAACTGCCAAGAGGGGCTTAAAGACCCTCACACTGACTCCTTAAAGAACACAGACTTCCCTTCTAAAATTAAAAACAAACAGTCCCATGTAAGCAAGATCTCTGAAACAATTTTAAGAAGAACCGTTGTCTTACTGACGACAATGACTCCCACCCTGACTCTGTGTCAGTGTCTCACCTAAAAAATCAAGATTAACTAATCTCCCAGGCTCAACTCCAAATGCTTCTGGCACAAAGGTTGTCTAAGTCCAGTTTCAGAAAAGGATTTTAATGCATTTCTCGACAGTGCGGAATAGCTCAAACATTTAAAACTACTCTTAGATACACAGGGCAATTCCATTTTGGAAATTAGTGAATATTGTAACCCGGCAATAGAAATGGTATCCATGTCCTAGTCACAAAATTGTTGCAGTGACAAGTATATATATATATATATCCCCTAAAGGGAATATCTACTAGTATACTGTAGCAGACTCTCAGTTTTCAAATTTTATATCTGCCAAGGAAGCACACACCCCCCCCCCGTTTTGTTCATAGCCTGAAGAAATTATAGATGGAGATCCATAGGGGGATCATGGACCATAGCGTAAGAAATGTCAGTGGAACTGTGAAGTGGTCACACGGCTTTTCATAATGTAAGTGACAGTGTGAGACACAAAGTTCTGTCTACCAAGAAATGAACAATGTGTTTTCCCACCCTTGGAGACGGATGCAACTGCTACCAGTCCAGAAAGGGATAGGAACAAAGACACACACAACTTGACACATATAAGATATCCTCTGCCACTAACTTCTGACAGGGGCAATGAAATCTTTCAGATCAACTCAGGTATTACTGCAAAGCCATGGCCATTACAAATAGTCACAAAGGGGCTTGGAGAGATGGCTAAGTGGTTAGTGCACTTGTCACACAGGTGCGTGGACTGGAGTTCAGATGCCCAGATTCACATACGTGAATGTATTGACCCACCTGTAATTACAGCACTCAGAGGATAGAGACGGGATTCTTGGAGTGAGCTGCCTAGATAGACCCACAGTTTTTCTGAGATCTCAGCTACATGGCAAGTCTCTGATTCAGTGACTATGATGGAAAGCTACCAGGGAAAACTCCCAATGTTAACCTCAGGCAGGCCTACACATGTATAAGAAAATGCATCCACCATACACACAGAAAAACAAAACAAAAACAGCCACAGATGATTTTCATCTAATGCTCAATACAAAGATAAATAGCCAGAAGATAGTCGTTTTTATCTAACTTTTTTCAATCATGTTAGTTAAAATGTGATTTCTGTGTACTTTTTGTAAAAGGCAACATATGTCAGCATTTAATTGACTTATTGTTTCTCAGAATGTAACATGTGCTGTGCCCTTACAAACCAAAACCTGATTAAATCAGTCTGAAATGCATTATTTAAAAAAAAAAAAACAACAAAAAAAACCAAGCTGAAATCAGATTTCAGCAATATGTTTCAGTAATCATATGAAGGACACACAGATCTTACAATGTTTGCAGCCTATTTACTGTTAGTAAAACAGCCATATAGAGACTAGCTGTCCAATTTTCTAGAAGGCAGATATAATTTGCTGGTGTTTTGAAGAAGTAGAGGGTGAAACAAATGCACACATACAAAAAGTCTTTGAAGTATATTTGTCTATAACTATGAGAATATTTCCTTTTACTTTAAAGAGTTTATTATATTCAGCATGGCTTGGAATCAAAGAATGTGCAAATAGAAGTGTAAGCTGA
>LR749956.1:856072-1013572 GCA_902729485.2 Mus minutoides | reverse complement strand
AGGGTATTTTTAAATATAAAAACGAATTATCCTATCTTACTGCCTATAAATTCAATTTCTCTTTCCAAGGCAGCTTCTGTTATACATCTCTTTGCATTATGGCTTGTTTACAACCTGGCCTAAAAGCACAGCAAAGACAGGAACCAAATAAAGCGATGCTTCCTAAGTGTTTGAGTTCGATAATGCAGTAACAGTGACCATTGTGCCTGTTTTCCATGAAAGAGGAACTCCTAAGAGGCAAGCATTATAGAGAAATGCAGATAGTGCGGCTTACAGGCCAGCTTATTTCAGAATCACAGTGCATTTTTTTTCCTTAGTTTTTTTTTTCCCTAGCAAAACTAATCCTCCAATGTACATAGAAATTACATCATGCTAACTTTTGCAGATACAAAGCTTGGGGTTCGCCTGTGTCAGCTGACTGAGAAGTTCCAAGGCCTTCTTGGATTGAGTTTTGAAGTTTAAAAAAAAAACAACAACAAAATGTCCCCCCTAAAAATCCCCCTGATCCCTTTAAAGGATTCATTTTACAAACACATCAAGAAAATAAAATCATCAGCTAAAATGTATGCTCTCCAGCTGGGATGTGAAGGTCAGCGGCGAACAAAAGTAAATTGACCACGATAAATATTTGAAAATCATATACCTAACAAGGGACCCAAATAATTCAATAGCAAGAAAATAACTCAATGTTTTAAACCATGCAAAAGACCTAAATGCACATTTCTTAAAGGAAGAGATACAAATGGCCAACAGACACATGGCAATATTGCTCAGTGTCTCTAATCATCAGGGATATGAAGGTTCAGTGAGGTGACATGGCAAAAGAAGACTCCTGTTTAACTGCTTACTAGTGAGGGTGTGGTGGACAAGAAACCTCTAAACTGTGAAAAAAAATATACACTAGAATACTCATGCTGGAAAATAAAACGTAGGTTTCTCAACAACCTAAAACTTCTCTGTGGCCCAGCATGCTCTCTTCTTAGCATATATTCAACACAACTAAAATCCATACGTCAAAGAAGTGTTTGCACTCCTGTGTTCTTCCCAGTACTTTTCATCATAGTTAAGGCACTGAATAACCCAAGTTACATGCATAGAAGAAGAACAAAAACATGGTGTGTGTATACAGGATGTACACACACACACACACACACACACACACACACACACGCATACATACACATGACAGTGTTTCACGTGACGTTTAAGAAGAAAATAGTAAGTGAAATAAATCAGACATAGAATAACAACTATTCTTGTAACCTTTTGTAACTTGTAACTAATCTGGTAACATATTGTGTAATAACCGGAATTATTGTAGCTTAAGCTGTCTTTCCAGAGATGGGAAGAAAGGAGGGGCAGGGAATGGAAGAGATGGTGAAACAGAACAAAGATCATAGGAGCCTATGGGACTGTCCTCATTCAAACCACCACAGTGTATCTGAGTGCTCTGCCTACATATGTGTCTGTGCACCATGTGCATGTCTGATGCCCATGGAGGCCAGAAGAGGGCATCATCATCTGGAACTGGAGTTAGAGATGGTTGTGAACTGCCATATGGGTGCTGGATATTGACTCAGTTCCTTTAGATGTTAGAGTCACCACAGTCTTGGTCATAAACCAGAGTCACTTAGAGCAGTAAGGAACCACACAGTCGCCTTAGTCAACTCTCTTACTTCTTAGCTAAGAAAACTCAGGTCTAAAGTGCCAAAGAGCCCACTGTGAACTGTTCAGGTAGCTGACAGCTGAGAAGCATCAGGGTCTTTTGGACGGGGGATTTTGTAACTCATTCTTAGAGAGCAGAGAGATATTCAAGGTTCTCTCTTTTAAATAATAGGCTGTTTTAATTTTATTTATACATCTTGTTTGTCAAACAATTGTCTCTTTATAGGGCAAAAGGGGTGCTGCAGTCTACTTCTTCAGTCTAAAAGGATTTAGTCAAGATAATTAAACATACCCATCATCTTATCGAGTGCTTTATGTATGTGTGTGAGGTGAGAAGGCAGAGGAGATGCCTAAAGACCATGAAGCTACTGAGGCCATGGTAAAGAAAGACAAGTGGCCATAAAATAGTGACAGAGACTGGAATACCCTTCACTCCCACTGCATCTGCAGCCAGTCATGGAAACTTCCAGCAGCACCCTGCAACTTCTCTCCATTCCCCTACACCTATCAGTGGCCACACTTGGAATCTGTATCCCCATGTTTGCATCTCATCACATACCAGGCCTTGACCCTTTTCTGAATCCCATTCTGACAATGAGCTTCACCGGTTGCCAAAAACTAAAGGATGTGCTCAGGTAGTTTTGTGTATGTGCTGCCTGGCTCGGCAGCAGCGTGCATTCTGCATCATGTGCAGTTTTCTGTTTATTGTTTGAAGTTAATTCATCCAATTATCTGTCAATGTCTGGAAGGCCAAGCATAAGATTCCAGTTACAGGAAATACTTCTGCCCTACTGGTCCTGCAGGCCCAAGCAAAGCCTGGAGCAGGCGAAAGCAGATCCAACAGGGTTTCCAGGATGTTGGGAAGGGGCTGTGTTCCAGGGGGGGAGGCGCTTGGCAAAACACCCAGGGTGTGAAGTTTAACTGTGAAACTGTGTCTAGTCACTCTGCATAGATCTGTCATTTATTACAGGAAGGGGAGTCCAAACAGATTGGGAGTATGTCCTGGGGTCGGAGACATGGTGGTTGAAACTTGCTTGACTTGACAGTTAACATCTGTCCTGTGGCAGATATGAAGCACAGAAGACACCATAGTGCCCTACCATTGAGAGGCACTTTAATGAGCCATCCAGACAACCTCTGATCCTCCTTCCACTGCCCACTGCCTGCTCTGAGACCTCCCACTTGCCCTCGGTCTCCCAGACACCCGTGGGTTTCCTTCCTTCACATTCTCAGCCCTCCTTTTTCTCAAGTAGAATGTTTCATTGTTTAGCATCCAACGCTATATTTTAGTAGTATTGACTTTATGACTAGAATCATGCTCCATACAAGACTTGATTTGTCTTCTTTCCTGACACCAGGAAAGAGTGTCCTTCCAAATGGCGCTTAGCAGCATCTAGTGATGAATCAATTCAAAGGCGCTCAGATTCCCTGCAACCAGTAGCTCCTCTGCCTCCCAGTGATACCTGCAGCAACACGGGCTTCCCTCCACTCGCAGGCTGCCTTTCCCTCTGCTCAGCCTGCCTTTTCTTTTTAACTCTCTGCTTTCCCTTGCTTTTCCCTTTCCCAGGTAACAGAGCACTATAGATCAAAGAGACTCGTGGAGGGCAGAGGGTAAATTTAAAACTGATTGTATCCTTAGAACCAACTGTGTGGACATACTCAACAGAGTCTTGGTTCTGGCCCAGTTTCACCCTCCTTGCCCTCTCTGTCTCATTCACAAAGGCAATGATTTGAATCTGGAAGGGGCAGTCCCTTAGAAAAAAGGCCAGTTTCAGCAATGGCATGTTCTGCCAGGACCACACATATTTAGAAATCACTTAATAACGGCAAAGCTATGTCTTTCCTTATTCTTTTTTTTTTAATATGTCATTGTCCTTCCTGCCTCCCTAAAATGAATTTTATGCACAAATCATGAGGAAGAAATGCTATCCAAATTCAAATCTCAAGGAGTCCTTGTTGTCAGTTTTCATAAACTAACTGAAAAGTGACATAGAACCCAGCAAGCCAAGTACAGTTAAGACATGTTTGAATGGAAAACGCAGTGAAGGACTTATTCCACATTAACAAAGATGTCTTATCTTGATCACAATGGAATCACACTTCTCTGAGTCCTCTTTCTGCATAGTTCCGGGCCTTCACTTCCTTCTCCATCCTAGAGAATGTAGTTCGAGAAAGAATTTCACTAAATCACTTTAGTCAGAACCTCTCATTCTTATTATCTCTGCACCCTTCATCTTCACTATCTTATCATCTTGGCCCGCCTTCAACAAGTATTCTCTTGGGTGGATCTAACAAGAACTCTGATGTCTCTTATTTATTTTTTTGCCCACTGACCCTACCCTGCTCCCTGGATATAAATTACATTTATTCTTGTAGTTAGAATCCACCTCTTTTCTGTCCCCATAGTAAGATTCCATTGCGGATGCCCGTGTACCTATTACAGTTAGTGGTCGCTCACTGAACAAAATCTTCCCTGACATGTTTAGTACACATTATACGTATCTTTTCCTTCAACCATACCAAGACTTATTATAAAGCTGGTATACAGAGTGACATTGTGACACATATAAACTTAGAAACTAGTGAGTCAGAAAAGAGAATCCAAGGAAGTCCCTCCCCGCCCCCACCACACACATAGAGACTGAACTTCTCTTAATCTAACATGTCAGAGCATTAGAAAAAGGAATTTGCCTCAAAGAGATGTTGCTGAGTGAATAGAATATCGGTTTATGACAAAGGAAAGCATGACCCTTCCCCCAGTTCAGACATTCACTTAGCCCAACTACAGGTGCATTTCATGGATATAAACACGACAGGAAAATGCTACAACTTTGGGGAGTTAACACAGGAGAAAAGTCATCATGATTTTAGAGTAGGAAACAAGAGACAAGGCTTAAATGAGAAGGTGATAAATCAGACTCCATTCAAATTAAATCTTTTTCATCAAAAGGTTCCTCCCAAGAGGGTAACAAAGGCAAGATGTACACAGGAAAAGATGCTTACAACACATTCATGAAACTCTTGTAGACAAAAAACATAAAGAACTCCTGCAAGTCTTTCAGGAAGCAACTATCAAAAACCATAAGAGAGATGTTAATAGGCAGCCATAAAAGAGGATAACCAATAATAATAAAAAGGTGGTCTGTCTGGTAATTAGGGGTCAGGAAAAAAACTAAATTGACCCTACAATAAACTCACCAGAATGGTTAAAATGAAAGAAATAATAATTCTAAATCTGGAATATATACAAAACCACAAACTTGCATGAGCAGGTGGGAGTGGAAATGGGTGCAACAATTTTGGGAAACTGTTTGGTAGTATATCTATAACGACTTCTCTCTTTGACAGGTACCTAACAGAAATATATGCAGTAGGCACCAAAGGACAGCAACAATAATGTTCCCAGAAGCATTATACAGGGTAGATAGAATATCAAGCACAGCTGCATATTAGACAGGGCTTCACAACAGAATTCAAGGAAGAGATGGGAAAATTCAGCCCCACCAATATTCACAAACTTAAACTGTGAACAAAAGGATCCAAACATACAAAATACAAATACTAACTTTATGCATATAAGGTTAATTCATAAGCACAACTATTTGGGGCACTCAGATCTTCATGTTTATGGGTCAAAGGTATAAGGAAAAGCTAAAAACTGGCTACCATAGAAGCTGTTGTAAATTTTCCCTTCTGTGAGAAGCACGGGGCTGTGATTTGTCAAGAGATGTGTGAATAGTTCCAGGAGCTGGTGATATTCTTTCTTTTAGCTAGAGAGTGCCTACATGGAGTTTTTTTTTTTTTTAAATAATATGCTGGGAGAACAAGAGTGTTCAGCTCTAAATGGGACATTTATATCATACCCTCTCTTTTGGCTCAGAGATCAAAACAGAAGATTCTAAGAGCTAGAAGGAGGTTGGAGGCAAAACAGTATTTGTTGGATACTGACAGGACCCTTACACACGTGAACTCACAGCACTACACTGAATGTACAGGACCTACACAAGCTCAAGCCAGCTAAGACCTCAGTACGGATGAAGGTCACTGCGGCCATCTCCAGTGAGGAGCACTGGCAAGGAATGGCTGTTGGGGGAGACAGAGTCAGTTTTCTCCAGGGATGTGATCCCTGACAGACTGCTCCGTCAACACTACGTGGCCTCAGTGGACTAAAAAACAGAGCACATGAAGTTAGCAGGGAAAGTGGTTGGGAGATAAGGGAGAAAGTGGAAGAGAAGGAATAGGAAGATTTGGTGAAAACACATTATATGCATCTATGAAATTTTCAAACAAACATAACTTGCTGGAATGATTATTATTTACAATAACATGCTACATTTATTATACTTCTGGGTTTTTTCAAGTTAGTAAGGGGAATTTTAAAAATCTAAATGTGGAATATGCACACTTAATTGCATGAGATTATAGGTTTTACAATAAACAAACCTGAGTTCCAATCCTAGCTCCGCTCTTGAAAATGTTAAATTCCAAAGCTCTGTTTCCACACATGCTAAATAAAGTGGTAATATCTACCTATCAAGGCTATAGAAAGGATGGAGGTCCTGTATACAAAGTGCTTAATAGAAAGAACCCCTGGCCTGGCCTATCATAACTCTCAAGAATCTGAAAACCACATAGCTGACAAGGGCTTAACACCCAGGGAATATAAAGAACTCCTATTACACAACAAAACAAAGAACCTGTTTTGTTTTGTTTTGTTTTGTTTTAAAATGAGCAAAACCTGAAACGCAATTTTTCAAATGGTAAAACAAATGGCCAAGAATCATGAAAAAGGGTGTTTGATTGACATCACCAATTACTAGGGAGATGTGAATCAGAGCGATAATTATATTACCGAGTGGGTATATATATATATATATATATATATATATATATATATATGCACATGTATGTGTATATACATTCATGTATACATACATACAGACAGACAGAATAAGAAGTAGGATTCTCAGCATTAACAAATCATAATATTAAGCTGAAAACTTTTGAAGGTGCTGTGCACCAAATACTGAGTCAAAACTTAATTCTTTGCATAAAAACAACTATGTTGCCCCTCTGTAGACCACACAGTCTGAAGGTCCCCGAGAAGATCTGCTGCACCCAGAGCAACAGGCAAGGGACCTGCCCAAATATCCTCAACAGCTAGGACTCCAAAGAGCCTAGTGGGCATAGGATCCCTCCCCTATGCTCAAACTCCACCTCCCTTTTGGCCTGCAATTTCATGGAGGCAGATCATCAGCATGTCTGCCCCTCTGAAGACACAATACTCTGAATTCCTCTCAGGAGAACTGCCGCAGCCAGGAACACAGGTCTCCCAGGAGACCTGCAGCAACCCAGGGACATAGGCAGCAGGCTCCAGACAGAGAAATCAAAGCCAGTTAACACCAGTGAGAACCAGATGGAGAGAGGCAAGCACAAGACCATAAGCAATAGAAGCCAATTTCCTTTGGCACAATCAGAACCCAGTTCTCCCACCACAGCAAGCCTTAGATACCTCAATGCACCTGAAAATAATGCTGCTGACCTTAAATTCTATCTCATGAAGATAATAGAGTCCTTTAATGAGGCTATAAACAACCCACTGAAAGAAATACAGGAAAACACAGGTAAACAGGTAGAAGCCCTTAAAGACGAAACAAATACAGGAAATACACAATCAAACAGGTAAAGGAATTGAACAAAGTGGTCCAAGACCTAAAAATGGAAGTAAAAACAACAATGAAATCACAAATGGAGGCACTCCTGCAGATAGAAAACCTAGGGGAAAGATCAGGAGCTACATACGCAAGCATCACCAACAGTACACAAGAGATAGAAGAAAGAATCTCGTGTAGAAGATATCATAGATGATATTGACAAATGTCAAAGAAAATACAAGGATAAAAAGCTCCTAAACTCCCAAAACCCAGGAAGTCCAGGACACAATGGAAAGAACAAACCTGAGAACAGATGACAGCCTAGATTTCCAGCTCAAAGGACCATAAAACGTCTTCAACAAAATCATGGAATTTGGCCAGACCTTCAAAGAGCTAATACCAACACTCCTCAAACTATTCTATAAAATAGAAACAGAAGGAACACTACCTAATGCATTCTATGAAGCCACAGTTAGTCTGATACATAAACCACACAAAGACCAACAAAGAAATAAAATATCAGACAGATTTTACTTATGAATATCAATGCAAAAATACTCAATAAAATTCTAGCAAACCAAATCCAAGAGCACATCAAAACCATCATTCACCATGACCAAAGAGGCTTCGTCCCGGGGATGCAAGATTGGCTCAATATACAAAAATGAATTAATGTAATCCACTACGTAAACAAAATCAAAGAAAAAAAATTACATGATAATCTCATTAGATGCTGAAAAAGCATTTGACAAAATAAATGCCACTTCATGTTAAAAGTATTGGAGAGATCAGAAATTCAAGGCCCACACCTAAACATAATAAAAGCAAGTTACTGCAAACCAACAGCCAATATCAAAATAAATGGAGACATACTTGAAGCAATTCCACTGAAATCAGTGACAAGAAAAGGCTGCCCACTCTCCCTGTGTCTATTCAATATAGTACTCAAAGTTCTAGCTAGATCAATATGACAACAAGAGGACATCAAGGGGATACAAATTGGCAAAAACGTGAAGGTATCACTATTTGCATATGATATGATAGTATACATAAGTGACCCCCAAATTTCTACCAGAGAACTCGTACAGCTGATGAACAACTTCAGCAAAGTGGCTGGACATAAAATTAACTCAAACAAATCAGTTGCCTTTTTTTATACATATGATAAAAGGGCTGAAAAAGAAAATATGAAAACAACACCCTCCACAATAGTCACCAATAATATAGGGGTAGCTCTAACCAAACAAGTTCTATATGACAAGAACTTCAATCCATGAAGAAAAAATCAAAGAAGACCTCAGAAAATAAAGAAATCTCCCATGTTCATGGATTGGAATGATTAACATAGTAAAATGGACATCCCACCAAAAGCAATCTACAGATTCAGTGCAATCACTATCAAAATTATAATACAATTCTATATAGACATGGAAAGAACAATTCTCAATTTCATATGGAAAAACAAAAAACCCAGGATAGCCAAAACAATTCTTAACAATTAAAGAACTTCTGAGGGAATCACAATTCTTGACTTTAAGCTGCACTACAGAGGAATAAATATTTTTTAGTGATAAAATACCACATGGTATTGGTACAAAGAGAAACAGTTCGATTAACAGGACAGAACTAAAGACTCAGAAATAAACTCACACACTTATGGATACTTGATATTTGACAATGAAGCAAAAAATATACAATGGAAAAAAAGAAAGCATCTTGAATAAATGGTGCTGGTCCAACTGGCAGTCTGTATGTAGAAAAATGAAAATAGATCCATATTTGTCACCTTGTACAAAGCTGGAGTCCAAGTGGATCATGGACCTCAACATAAAGCTAGATACACTGAATCTAATAGAAGAGAAAGTGAGAAAGAGCCTCAATCTCATTGGCATGGGGTAGGGGTGGGGTTCAGGCTCTAAGATCAAGAATTGTTAAATGGGACCTCATGAAACTAAAAAGCTTCTGTAAGGCAAATGACACAGTCAATAGGACAAATAGGCAACCTACAGTGGGAGAAAAGGTTCACTAACCCCACAGCCTATAGAGGGCTAATATCCACAATATATAAAGAATTCAAGAAGTTAACCTCCATAAAACACAGCCGACCCAATTAAACAACCCAACTTTTAAAATGGGGTACAGAGCTAAACAGAAAATTCACAACAAAGGAATCTCAAATGGCCAAGAAGCACTTAAAGAAATGTTCAAAGTCCTTAGTCATCAGGGGAATGCAAATCAAAACGACCTTGAGAGTCCACCTTACACCAATTGGAATGGCTAAGATCAAAAACTCAAGTGGTAGAACATGCTGGCGAGGATGTGGAGAAAGAGGAACACTCCTCCATTGCTGGTGGCACTTCAAACTGGTACAACCACTCTGGAAATCAATCTGGAGGTTCCTCAGAAAATTGGAAATAAATTTTCCTGAAGACCCAGCTATATCACCCTTGGGCATATACCCAAACAATGCCCCACCACACGGCAAGGACACATGCTCCACTATGTTTGTAGGAGTCTTACTTATAATAGCCAGGAGCTGGAAACAACCCAGATGTCCCACAAATGAAAACAGGGTACAGAAGACTTGGTTCATTTACACAATGGAGCACTACTCAGCTACTAAGAACGAGGGTATAAAGAGTTTTGCCCCAAATGGATGGAACTAGAAAATATCATCCTGAGTGAGGTAACTCAGACCCAAAAGGACAAGCATGGCATGTACTCACTAATAAGTGGATATTAGCCGATAAAGTACAGAAGGCCTAGGATATAATCCACAGAACTCAAGAGCATTAAGAAGTAGAAAATATTTAGTTATATCAAAATCTTGCTGGCATATGCAATAGTGTCTGGGTTTGGTGGCTGATTATGAGATGGATCCCTGGGTGGGGTAGTCTCTGGATGGTCCATCCTTTTGTCTTAGCTCCAATCTTTGTCTCTGTAACTCCTTTAATGGGTGTTTTGTTCTCTATTCTAAGAAGGAATGAAGTATCCATGCATTGGCTGTTGATGGTTTAATTATTATTCATATTTTGTTATCATCATGTTGTCTGATAGTCCATGAGCAATTTCTATTAGCTATTTTATCTTTCAAAAGTACATACTAATAGTAATATTGTACATTAAAATTACCTATAGTTAGCCCACAGTGATAACAAGTATTATCAGACTTGTAGGTGTTATATTTGACTGTAGCCTATAGTCCTATAAGGGAAGGTATGCTTCATGTTAGTCAGGTAGAGACTATAACTGATTAGACGACATTGAGATTCCCTGACTCAGTCACTCATCTTGGACTGGTCTGTTACCTGAAGTTCTTGACCTACATAATTAAGGAAGTTAAACTACAGGTCACCCTTTGATGATGCCTGAGTGCTATTTCAGATTTTTTTTTTCAACAGCAATTTCAATGCATGAGTTGCAACTAGAAACTTCTTCTTTCATTTACCAAAGGATCAAAATTTACTCTTAATGGAATTTCTGCACATTTTCAAAAATGCTTATTTATAGGCAATAGGCTTTCCGTTCACATACTAACTTTAGCTCTCAGTTTAAGTAATGAAACCTGATTTCATTTATCTTTCTTTTTTACCTGCTGAGTGGAAGCAACTTTTAAATAATCTCAATAGGACAGGAATCTTGCCTTCAAGGTTGGCTTTAAATGTATGGCTGAATAATGTTTCAAATGCCATTACAAAGCCTTACTTCCTTGAAACAGCAGTCAGCACTCTGTCTCTTCCATAACCTGCTAGAGATTCTGTGAAGGACGCTGGATCCTTGTCCAAAGCTATATTATGACTGTCAAAACCCTAGGTCCATGATTACTGAAAAATGGCTAATAAATGGCACTAAAAGGTGTAACACTGAACACGTTGAATGTGCAGGGCTCGTGGGAGACTGAGCTTACTGTCCCACTTCAGCAGAACAGATTTTTAGAATGCTCGGTGATTCCATCCTATTTTGTAAATTACTAAGCAGGACCAACTCAAAGTGTCTTCTGAAACCCAATTCCCAGGCATTTGGGTTTTGTTCTGGGATTTCCTCAGTTTTCCAGAACTTGGCTTTAAGGGCCCCCTTCTGAGAATAACTGTTGGTTCCGAGAAGTATTTTTATTGAATGTTCCATTAGCATCATTTTGCAATTAATGAAACTTTCAAGACATATTTTCTCTCTCCTTTTTTAGTTTTAAATTCAACTAATTTTTTTCATCTTGCCTTTTGGTTAATTGGGAGCAGGAACACAGTCCCACTAGGAACTAACATAATAACCATGGCAGGGAAGGGACTGGATGCCAGGACAAATGTCATCTGCCCAGCACTGAAAGCCTGTCCCTCAGAAGGAGAGCTTCTCCGTGCCATGTCTAAGGCTGTTTGGTCACTAGCTATCAAATGGATCTTTCTGATTTGAGTTTTTAATCTTCCTTGACAGACACTTAACCTTTTCCTGACTCGTAGATAAACCTTCTCCTGTCTGTGAAACTGTATCATTCTGACAATAAAACAAACCACCTAAAATTTAGCTGCTTATTTCCCCAACCTAAAATGTCTGCATGGTTCACTGAGCGCAAAGCTGCTGTAGCTGCTTTTCTCTTCTCAAGTTCTAAACAAATAGTCACTTCTTAGTCAGCTGGGAAGTCCAGAGATACATTGCCTACTGCATGGAGCAGTAAAGATTATGGAGATCCAACCTAACTCCAGATTCCTCTTTTTCCTGGTGTGAAAGCTGGCTAAATCCCTTCCCATAGGTGACCTCAGAATTTTACATTCAGATATACTCCTAGTAAGTCACAGGGCACCTTTATGTAATGGGATATGTTCTAATTTGCTTTCTACTGATGTAAAACAAAACAAAACAAAACAAAAACAACAAAAACCCACCAACTAAAACAAACTTAGGAAGGAGAGGGCTTATTTTATCTTATACTTTTAGGTAACATTGCATCACTGAGGGGAGTCAGGGAAGAGACTCAAGGCAGGAAACTGAAGGCAGGAACTGAAGCAGAGACCATGCAGGAATGGTGCTTAAAGGCTTCATCAGTCTGCTTGCTTATTCGGTCCAGGTTCATCTGCCCAGGGGTGGCACTGCCTACATTAGTCATTAATCATGAAAATGCTTCACTGACATGCCCACAGGCCAATCTGATAGACGTAGTTTCTCAGCCGAGGCTCATTCCCAGGTGTCTCTAGTTTCTGTCAAATTGGGGAAAAACACAAACACAAAAACAAAAACCCTAAGGAGCACAGATTAAAACCCTGGGTTTGGTTTGGAGGAAACAAAGACTCCTTATATTGTGAGAATGTTACCCTTAGAGGATTCTAGTTTTAGGTAGACCAAGAACACTTTTAAAATAAACTTGGCATCTGCTTCCTGTTCCAAAGGAAAATCTGACCTCAGTCTTAAGTACCAGCTAAGAAGCCTGTCTTTTCTGGATAAACAGCACCCAGCACTGGCAGCCTAACTACAGTAGGAAAATGCAAGGGTAATGGGGTGCCACTGAGTGCTCCCACAGAGGTGACATTAGTGCCCATGGCCTAGGGAGCCTCCGTAGAACTTAAATAACAGCAGTTTCTGCCTCTCCCTCCCCCTCTTCTCCCTCTCCCTTTCTCCCTCCCCCTCTTCTCCCTCCCCCTCCCCTCCCCCCTGCATAGCCTGACTAAACTGCTCTAGTTGTGGGTATTTAGAACTACGGTTTTGGTGGGTTTAATGGAGACCCTTTGAGTCAGAGGGAGGAAGGCAGGACTGAATTGGAGCATATATATGGCCTGCGTCCCTCTAAGGGGATCGATATCAAGGGGGAGTCGGTGCATTAAGACTCCCAGGGTCAGAGGTGCGTCAAATTGGAGGAGATTTCCTGAGAGTCACAATTAGAAGGCCTTTGGCTGGGTGTGCTCTGAGCCATATTCCTAGGCTTCAGTGCAAAGGCCCAGGACACATGTACCTCATACAGCTGCTGCAAACTGTACAACTCGTAAGTGTCCCCAGATATCAACAGGAACTTTAAAATGTTTGTTATTTTGAAATTTTAATTTTAAGCCACTACCTTCATCTTGATAGCTCCAGGAGTAGTTGGAACATTTTATTTTAAATGGCAGGAGGGAGGGGACATTGCTCAGTTAGGAGAGAACTGCTGCAGGGCAGTGGTGGCACATGCCTTTAATCCCAGCACTCGGGA
This sequence comes from Mus minutoides, assembly GCA_902729485.2. Taxonomy (NCBI): domain Eukaryota; kingdom Metazoa; phylum Chordata; class Mammalia; order Rodentia; family Muridae; genus Mus; species Mus minutoides. The sequence goes on along the minus strand of LR749956.1, from coordinate 1,000,081 downwards.
GGCAGAGGCAGGTGGATTTCTGAGTTCGAGGTCAGCATGGTCTACAGAGTGAGTTCCAGGTCAGCCACAGACGGCTACAGAGAGAAACCCTGTCTCGAAAAACCAAAACCAACCAACCAAACAAACAAAAAACAAAAAAAAAAATAAAAGAAAAGAAAGTGGCACACGCCTTTAATTGCCTTTGATCCCAGCACTCGGGAGGCAGAGGCAGGCAGATTTCTGAGTTCGAGGCCAGCCTGGTCTACAAAGTGAGTTCCAGGACAGCCAGGGCTACACAGAGAAACCCTGTCTTGAAAAACGAGAGAGAGAGAGAGAGAGAGAGAGAGAGAGAGAGAGAGAGAGAGAGAGAAAGAGAGAGAGAGAGAGGAGAGAGCTACTACATAGGCAAAAGGACTTGAGTTCTAATCCCTGGCACTAACACAGAACCCAAGTGTGGTGGCACACACTGGTAATCCTAGCCTGAGAAGGCAGAGACAAGAGACCAGAGCTTGCTGGCCAATTAGCCTTGCTTTTGAACTTGTGAACTCCAAGTTCAGAAGACACCTAGTACTGACCTCCACATATGCATGCAAACTTATATGCATGCACATAAGTGAGTGGGTGTGTACACACACACACACACACACATTCTCTCTCTCTCTCTCTCTCTCTCACACACACACACACACACACACACACACTCGTGCTGGCATGAGAAAATCTTGACTACGTTTTGGATTCAATAATTATATTGAGGGGATTGTTGGGTTTTTTTTTTTTTTTTTTTTTTTTTTACTCAAAGCTAACTTTTCTACAGGACCAAGTCAGGCCCATGTAATTATGTCCCGGAGGGTCACAGGGCCTGGTCCCCATTGGTTTTCCTCCAGCAAGGGTGGGTGCTGGCAAAAGCCAGGCATTTAAGGTGTCAGACTTGTTGGCCAGAAGATTCGGGCATCTCAGGAAACAGAGGTCTAAGCCCTGGGGTCCCACCCATAGCTACTCCCCCATCTGCAAGAAGAATTATGGTGAGGTGGGGTTTTGTGAAGCAGTGTGAGGAAGGAGGAACTGGAGGAAGAAATCCATCTAAAGGGAATAACAAAGGTCATGAAGCAGTCGGTTATGTTAGCTTAATCTCTACATACAAACTGAGGAGTTCTCATTCCCACTAAGGACCATTACTCAGGAGACCAGATGCATGGGAAGAACACACCAGGGAGAACGCTGTTCCAACTGGTTCTTTCTCTGGATGACCCATGGCCTTGTGCTTGTAGGGGATGGAAGGGGCCATTGGAATTCTCCTGACATCTCCCCAAGAGCATATGGCCTTTGAGAGAGCTGTACCCGAGGCAGCTGGGACTGTACCCTCTGAATCTTGAGAAAGAAGAACATATGCAAATCCAAAATGGATAGAACTGCTGAGATACTGGACAGGACATGTTCTGTGTGGCCCAGTAACACACTTCTTACACCAGCATGGAATGCCACGATTGAGTTTGACAAACTGGCCTGTTTGCTCTCCTATCAGGCTCTGTGCACTGCAAGCTGACTGTGTGAAGGTGGTGGAAGTTTTCATGTGGGCACAGGGAGAGGGGAGTTCTGCATCCTAGAGCAGGCATGGAAAGTTCTGAACATGCCCTTCACTCAGCATTAGTGAGCATGGCCTGAGGGCCCAGCATTCTGTTGGCGACTGAAACCTGACAGCATACAGACTTGGAGGTTATAGAGGAATGGGTGCGGAGGGGTGGCGTTCCCATCCTGAAAATGGAATGATCCTCTCTCATCTCTCACCTCTCACTTTCTGTGTCAGCAGACAGCCAGGCTTCCCATGTCTTCACCACTTCTGGACCTGTCTAGCCTGGCTTCTAATCCCATGCTCATAAAAGCATCATCATGGGGGTTTGATCACATGACAGCTAATCTGGAAAATTTACAAGTGGAGTAAACCTGTGAAGTGAAAACTATGCGTATGGACAAGGGTGAACACCACTATGTAAGAGAAATGCCTTCTCTGTTCTCTTCACTGTCCTCAGCATTGTCAGGACTACTTAAGAAGTTTACTTCATCAAACGAGCAGGTTTCCCACTGTTCTGGGGGACATTAGAGATGTGAATGAATAATTAAAATATAAACCTATTTGTGGGCTGGGGGTATAGTTCAATTGGTAGAGTCCTTGTTAAACACCAAATAAACCAGGCACAGTGGAACATCCCTGTAAATCCCAGCACATGGGAGGCAGAGGCAGGAGAAACAGAAGTTCAGATATGCCCTTGGCTACATAGTGAGTTTGAGACCAGCTTTGACTACCTGAGGCTCTGTCTCAAAAACAAAAATAAACAACTCTGAAACCTGTTGTACATCTTATAAATACAGAAAGAATGTAAGCAAAAGCTAATTTTGATTAAAGGGGAGTTAAATGTATTTCAAATATGAGATATTCTGGGAGAATGGTGGGGTCGGGGAAGGAAGCAAAAAGAACAGAGCCTACTAGAGGTAGTGAGGTACCAAAAATATGAGAGAAAAATAGCGTAAAGAGTTGGGGCAGTTTGGAGGGAAACTTCAGAAGGGCATAGGATACATAGCCAGAAGTCAACACTGCCTTAGTTCCCAAACACCTAGGCACACTAGGAGCTAGCAACTGCCTCATGGTGCCCTCATGACAGGCCAGAGGAATGACATCACTATGCTCATCACAAATCTGACTTTTCTGACATCCTTCTTAACATGGAGGATCATTCAAAAGACAGCACACACTGCCCAGCCGCAGTGTCCTAAGTCCCCCGAGGAAGGCTGACAGACACTCGACACTGTCACCCCATTTCATAGACCTCCTTCCTTTGCTTTGTCTCTCCTACCCATTTTTGAATCTTCTTTCTTCACCAGAGTTCTAAGCCACCATGTCCCCTCAGAGTGACATTTGCCTGACTGGCAAGACAAGAGGGTCTTCCTCAAAAGTCAACCTCCTTACAAAGTGTCAGAATTCTTTATGTACCTTTTCCAGGGCTGTCCTAGAACTCGTTCTGTAGCCCAGGCTGGCCTTACATTCAGAGATCCACCTGCCTCTGCCTCCCAAGTACTGAAATGAAAAGTGTGTATCACCACTGCCCGGCTTTCTTTATGTGCTTGATGTTATATTCTTGCTCAGTTACACACTTCTAAGAAATGTTAGGCTTGGAGAAACTGCACACTTCCCACTGGGTCCAATACAGATGTGTTCATAACATTCTACATCACAGAGAAAGATAACACATAGACAGGGGACAGGTATTCCAAGACAAGGAGATCAGCTTATGACACTGAAAAATACAACCCATGGTGCACAGAGAGAAGACCAGCAGCCACAGCATAGGGTAGCAAAGTACGGGAGAACAGAAGAACAACAGGAATGAATTTTGAAGAAGTGATAAGTATGTTGCTTCTCCCCAGTCTGGTCATGGTTATTTCTCAAATTCACAAAAGGGGTGCATTTGACTGTATATAAATTTTAAAATAATTTTTGAGGCCAGGGCTGGTATTAGGGTGATAGTTCAGCTGGCAAAGTGCTTCCTTACAAACATGAAGGCCTGAGACTGATGTAAAATTCATATTAAAAGCCTATGATCTTTGGCCTTACACATACACAAACATGTGCACATGCACACATGCATGCATGCACATGCACATGTACACACACACAAATGCACATGCACATACATGCACTGCACACACACACAAATACATAAATAAATAGGCAGATAGATGAGATGGGGAGTCACATGATAGTCAAAAACAATTGAGGAACTAATTCCATAAATGAATTAAAAAATAGAAATAGGGATTGAGCTTGGATATTTTAAAACTGCAATTCAGATGAGGAGGAAGAGTGAAAGACTGTGTGTCCAGATGCTTGATGTCAGTCAGGACCATACAATTCATCCAGGAAAGCTCCATCTGGCAGCGAGAAGACAGTAAAAGACAGTTAAGAGCCTGGGCTTTGTCCCGCTGGGTGATGATGTCATTAGCCAGACAGACAGACAAGGAGGAGCAGGCCCAAACAGGAAGTAGATGAGTTCACTGTGGATATTTTGAATTTGGAACATTTATGTCACCAAGGTTTCTTATTTTAGTTTTGAGGAATTTGAAAACAAAATTGTTGGGTTCTGGCTTTGAAAGCAGCATCTTTCCACCAGCGCAGGCTCCCTGGAGCTGTGATGAGCAGAGCCGGGGCTGCAGAGGCTTTCATGAGGATGGCACATGAGATGATCCTACGTTATCTTGGCTTTGAGACTGACACTCAAAGTCACCAAGGTGATCTGAAGAATGGCCCTGAGCTAGGACAAGTTCTCTGCCGGTTCTCCACTGCTGCACTTGCTACCAATTCTACCTCAACTCCATGCATCTAATCAAACAGCTTTCCTCCCTTGTCAGTAATACTGAACACTTTCAAAACTTTGAAAAGTAATTGTTTTCCACTCTTATTGATGGTAGTTCTAATCTGCCACTCTTCTGTTCAGTGATTTTATTTTATAATATAGTATAAATCACCAAAGGAATACAGGCATTGACTTGCTGACTGTTAATATTTCCATGTTGCAATTTGGGCTGGAATTGGGATACTGTCTATATTTCAGAGGAACTTGGAAAATTGGTTCATTTAGTAGTCACAAACACAAAAATGGAGTACAATTTTCAATATTTTCAAGTGCCACTCATGGGGATATACCAAGATATACCAATCTTATGAATTAGAACCTCAAACTACCAAGAAGACACAATGTTTTGGAAGCAAAATTTAATCACAGACATAAGCTACAGAGATACAACACAGGCAGCATTTAAAATAACTGCTTATTATTTAAGAGCTAAGCAGGGTCTTTCTTTGGTAAATACGGCAGGTCTTAAGACAAATAAAAAGATGTGTGCACCTCTAGTCAGCATGCCAAAGTAATGGATTCACATGCTTAGGAGAGTGCAAGACACATGTAGGCTTATATAACTGCAGAAGAAACGAAGAACAGGAGGAAGGAAGGAAGGAAGGAAGGAAATGAATGAACTAATGAATGAATGTAAAGTAAAATTTGGTAGTTACTGTACATCATTCAGTGAATGTCTCTGAACACTTATGTCCAAGATCTGTAGGCTTAAGCATGGTAATAGATATGCAAACAAATAGGGCACTTTTACACCTAAGGGAGTAGAAGAAAATGTGTAGAAAGCATTTGCATATATCACTCATCATGTGAACACACTTGGCAGGGTGCCATAGCAAGGTTGGAAGTCCCTGAGACAAAGAGTTTGAGGCCAGTCCCATGTTTTCCTATGTCAGGTCAGAAACGATGGGAATTTTAGAGTGTTTAGACAGGAGAAGAATGTTCTGAAATATAAAAAAGGAAAAATTCAAACAAATAAACAACAACAACAAAAACAAAAAACAAAAAACAAAAAAACAAAGCAGAGGTGTCAAGCTGGGTTCCAGAAAGGACCACCTAGATCAGAGGACTTGGGATGGTGCTAGACTCTCTTCATGTGTGTTGAAATGAAAGGCATGCTTAAGCAACACACCACAGATAGTAAAGATTTGACCTGGTAGGAGAGATGGTGCTTAAAAAAATCTGAAGAAGTTTAAGCAAATCTGTTGAAGACATAAGATACACTAGAATAAGGAGGAACTACAGTGGGCTTCTGAAGATCCGAGCTCAAGCTAGGACTGGTGGTCGCTGCAGGATAGTGAAGAAGCAGTGGGTGCAGAGACATGTCCAGAGACGCCAGCAGGCCCTCCTGACTCCCTGCATGGGCAGCTAGAGCAATATACAGGCCAGTACTGAGCTGGGGAACATCAGGAATATGACCGTAACATGAAGAGAAGATGCTGAGTCTGAGAAAGGTTTTTTGGGGGGGCGGGGGGGGGCAATGATGAGTTTAGTGCTGGGCTGAAGAGTTGACAGCATGTTTAATTCCAGTTGCCAACGAGGACGCCAGATAGAAAGGGTCATCAGAAAAGAGCATAAACAGGAATGTGCAGAATCAGCTGCAAATAGTGATAATGAATGAAGTTATGGAAGTGGAGGAGACCATTCACAAGAGAGTCAGAGGAAGAATATGGGAAGTAGGGGGAACGAGTCCAAGTAAGTACTGTTCAGGAAACTTTCAAGTCATTTATCCAACATATGAAAGTGGAAATGGTGGGGACAGCCAGATGGCTTGGTAGATAAAAGGTTGATGTGAGTAAGCTTGGTGGCCTGGTTTCATTCCCACAACCATGTAAAGAGAGGACATAATAGACTCTACAAAATGCTTGTCTGACCTCCTCATGCACATCACGGTACAGGCCCTCCCCTGCACCATGTGTGTTCCCACTCATCCTCATAACAACAAATGATGATGATGATGATGAATATTTTAAAACTAGAAAGATAAGCTTCGTTCCCATATGTTTCATAGCTAAAAAAGAATTCCTGAGGTACCGCTTCAGCTTGCTCACAAGAAGGGCAGCGGCAGCAATGCAGTGTGGGAAAAAGTTAAGCGCCAACCCCACGGTGGGAAGAAACTTCCTGTGAGAGAGCCAGCGCCATGGAAGGAGAGAACACGGCCTCCGGGCACAGCTTTCCTCTCCTAAAGCCAGGATGCGCTTCACTGAACAGAGAAAAACAACCCAGAGCTTCAAGGTGAGCCTCTGTTTCATAGAAGGCAATGGAAAAGAGCAAACCAAGTCAGCGCAGATACACAAAGGAGGGCCGAGACCGGCTATGTGTAGGTGGGCACTTCCTCCACCCACCCGCATCCCACCCGCTCTTTTCCCAGCTCATTACAGACACATTTCAACGCCTCCGGGGTGTAGATAAAGCTCCCCGCATGTACAAACTGAACTTCTCCACAGCAGAGATATCTTCTCTGCACCAACGTTCCCACCTTCGCATGGAACAAAAGCTTCACTTCTGCACTGGCACCCACAGCTGTTTGCCACGAAGAGAAAGCACACACCAGCCTCACTGGCTCTTTGAAGGTACACCATCCTTTTCCTGTGGCCTAATTTAGCTTCAGTTGAAAAGTGTAAAGAAAAAAAAAAGGTCCTTAGCACAAGAGTTCCTTAGCAAGAGGAAGCTGACTTTCTCCCAGTAACACAGGCATGCTTGGTTTCCACTCTGCGTGTCAGTAAATTTCTAAAATGTTCCCAGAATGAATTATTCTTTTGACTGAAGTTCAAGGTTGAAAGTTAAAACAAGCAACAACTTTCTAAAAATGTACATCATTTTCTTTTACAAAAAAAAAAAAAAAGATCAATCTTCTTGCTAGTCTGGAGTATGTGGGGCTATTACCTACTTGGCTATTTGCCCTCATACACGTGGAGCAGCCTCTTGCTCTCCAAGAGAATATCGTGAGCCCTGGACACCAAGAGTCAGAAAGCATCCACTAATCCACAGTCCTGCCCTTGGGGTCATGACAGAGACAGTTAGAGCTGTCACTGGGAGTTTGCTGTTTAATGGAAGAGCACTAATCCAGTGTAGAAACACACATATCCTCATATGCCCAAGCCTGCAGAGATAAAGCAACGTTCTTTGTCTGGTTGAAACAGGTTACTTGTCTCCCCACCAAACATGGTCCTGTGCACCCATGGGTATTCTATGGGGTTTTGTAGTTTGTTTTGTTTTGTTTTTTAATAAAATGGAAATATTTGCTGAAAGAATATTTTTGGTGCATCTCTTTCTTGTGTCAGGAAGATGGAGACAGGACCAGCATCCAGTTGTGCCTTTTCCTGAGGTCTTATATTCTTAGACAAAGGCATGCTTAGAAGACAGATTATGGTGAGCCTGAAGAGATGGCTCAATAGTTAAGAGTATGTACCTTGCATAGGACCCAAGTTTATTCCCTAGCACTTCCACTCACAACTTCCTACACTCCAGCTCCAGGGGCATTCCAGGCCTCCAGCTATCATGGACACCTGCACTAACATGTGCATACCCACCTTAGAGGCACACACCTACACATCATTTAAAATAATACTTTTAAAAAAGATAGCTTAGGGAAGTGGATACTTGCTTAGAACTGAAGTTCCAATGGAGTCCAAGAAAGCTAGAAACTTCTTAGCAGGGTTGGGCTTACAAGTCCTATACTAGATGGTAAAATATACAATTATCCTGGTAATTAAAATTGTCAATCTAATAAATTAAAGTAAATATCCAATCAAAACACTGTTATAAAAGCTTCCATTCTGAGCAATTTAGATTAGGCATTGGATTGTGATAACAAGAGAAAGAAAACAATCGTGTGTGATGGAGCCAATCAGGTGCTCTGTAAGTAGACTGCATGAAACAGTCTTTGGACCGTGTTAACCCACAGCTCACATAGATGGTTCTTCAGCTATAAGAACAACATGGAGGGCAGGTGTAGCATTTCTCCTGAAGTCTACGGGTACGGCAGGCATGGGGGCAGGGCTGTCAGAAAGGTCAACTGTAGCACAGAACTCACTAAAGCATCCTCATAGTCGTAGGATTAAGGAAGAGATTTAGGGGCTCTCCTGGATGCAGTAAGCATCCGCACATCCTTCCTTCTGTTGTTGACAACAACACAAAGACCTGGACGCCCCAACCTCTCCCTCTTGAAGACATGCTCTGAGAGGGCAGTGCAGAAGAGTCCTGCCACATGCAAGCTGGGCAGCGTCAGCCCTCACTCTGTACCCCTAGCCAGAGTCTCAGAGCAGCATCTCCACATCACCCAACAGCAGTGAAGGGAATGAGGTCTAATAGCACAAAACTCTCCTCAGGCACAGAGCACCATGTCCAGGATGAAATTTTCTCCAAGCCATTAAACCTTTTAAACCAAATTGTACTCTGCTCAAACCCTGAACATAAGACTCAGCAAGACTCTCTTTTTCAGCCTTGTGAAGAGAGGGCAGGTGCTACACAGAATAACAACAGTCAGGGCAGGAAAACCCTGCACACTGAAGCTGACACCTGCTTCATATATTCTCGCAAGCAAGTCAAATGATTACACAGAATTCTTTAGGACCACCCTTCCTGGGTGAAGAGAGATTGAAGAGCTGGCCACAAAGCAAAGGTATTACACAGGGTGGTGGATACATGACTGTAATGCACTGAATGTACACTCGCAAAAGAACAACAGGCTCTGGAGAAGAGCAACATAAAGATCATGGAACACCCTGGACATTTAGTGGATATCTTTGTTCCATCTTTATGCATGGAAGAAGCAGACATAGAGGAACAGCAGAAGCAATTTTTCCTCCAATACACATTCTAACATAAAAGGGAAGGGGATCAAATAATAGTAGGCAACTTGAAATCTTATTTCATACTCAAAATTAGATTTTCAAATGGAATATGCTTTAATTAGACTTATGGAAATTTCTAGAAACACTTCCTCACCCTACTTCTGATCTTTCCAGGTTCCAATCATGAAATAGTTCATTTTTAGGTCCTTTTAAAGAGCTAACTGGCTCCCAGAGACCTTCACTTTGGTGCTTTTCATTTATTTATTTATTTATTTTTCTGAACTCTGGCTTCTCCATTCCCTGTGAAGCATTGTTTACAGAGACGGCAAAGCAAACACCTGTCATTCTTAAAACACGAGGAGCATAATTCAGCACCTTTTCTGCGATCACAGAATGCAATTAATCCTCTGGCTGCCTTGGTATGTAGACCAAACCTTCTGCCACAGTGTTTTGGGATGCTGCCGTCTAGGGTGGCTCTGCCAATCTCTTCATTCCAACAGAAAGCCTGCCAGGCTTCTCCGTGCTAAACAAAGAATAATGAGGCAGAAGAGGGTGCCTAGGGCCTCACAGAGGGAATGTGCCCCTGAGATGACTCACTTTCCACAACACAAAGCTACCTTAATATTCAAGTACTTTTGTTGCCCTGAACATAGGAAACTCAATTAAAATATTTCCTTTAAGAAGGAAGAGCAGCAAAACTCTTCTGCCATTTATCTCTAGCTGGGAAACGTTTTAATCTATACAAGTATAGGGTGGATTGAATAGTTTTAGACAAAGAACAAGCTGTGAGTTTCTAAAGCATATGATGAGTGTGTGTGTAGCGGGTAAGAACCTTGGTGATAGCAGACTAATGATATGTGGGAGAAATAATTAGAACTCAGAAAATGTCAGGAGGTCAGAGTAAGCTCAAAAAGACAGGCAGAGAACCATGCTTCTAGGTCTCACACTCCAACCGCTATGTTTTGGTCACAGTCATAAAGGAATTCTACATAAGCCTGTGTTCCATCAGGGACATGTGAACAGTCCAAGCCAATGGTCACATGAACCACACATCACTCTGCTAGATGACAGAAGGAAGGGCAGTGAGAGCCAAAAGCTCTCTGCTGTGATTGGTAGCTTATTAGCATTCTCTTTGTTGATTCTCTAGCCTTCAAAAGGCATGTATTCAAAATGATGAGAGACTCTCTAACCCAACTCCATCAATTGATCAAAAAGAAACAGAAAGTCTATAACTTGTTTCAACAGTGTGGACCTGGTGAAGCTAGGGAGACACTCGCAATATCCTGGGCCTCCGTGCCTTCAACAACTATACACATCTTTCCTGCCTGACAGACACAGCCTTTCTCTTCCCCAGAACTGTACCTCTCCATGTTTAGGCCACCTCTCAAGTCAAGTGACTTCCTGGTTACAATTCACTGCCTTGAAGTTCCAGGCAACTTGCCTTGTCATTCTGTATCATGGATGACTGAATCTCAATCAGAGCTACTCAGCCATGCCTTATAATGCCGAGAACTTGACCTGAGAAGAGGATATCTGCTAACAGTGACAATGCACCTGCTACCCTGACCTTGCTCTTCCCTAATGAGCCTACAAACCCAACAGAAGTTGTACCTTAAATCTGAGCATCAGCTAAAATCTTGGATGGCTATGTCATATTAGCCAGCTGTAGACAAGTACACACACACACACACACACACACACACACACACACAATGAAGCTCTCTGATATGTTACCTAAATATATAACCTGCATACACGTCTGAATGGACTGTGTTTGCACAATAGCCTTTGGTAAAGAAAAATGTCCATATGGAGAAACTTTAGTATATTTTCTAACAGCTTTCTATCCAATTGAGATAGAAGTTCAAAGGCTAGAATTCTATTCGCAGCTCAGCTCTAATTCTGTAGATCGGCAAGTCACTTTGACTCTGCATCTTCCTCTATAAGAAAAGGCAAAGCCTGCATGACTACTTCAGTGGACAGATAGTGAAATAAATATAGATAGGAACATACTCTGAGATGGGGTATATAGGATGCTGCAAACATCTAAACTAGACCCCATTTGTGGAAAAAGAAAGGCCATCTTATACAATTCTATATAATTCCCAAACACCAAAGTGAGAAGGTGATTACATTGTATACTGAGATGCTAGAGGTCTCCTCTAATGCTGCCCAACAGAAACACAATGGGAGCTATATATACCATGTCAATCCTTCTAGTGGCCATATTGAATGTGTTTTATTTATATTATCTTTTTAAAAAGCAGTTAATATAAAAATTATATACAAATATGTTTCTATAAATATGAACATTTCTGAATTCATTCGTTTGATGCCAAGAGTCTTTGAAACTTGGTACATGATTTACATGCTCAACCATCTGAAATGAGACTCACCACACTCATACAGTCAACACGCGCAGGGGACAGCTATCACGCCGGAAGTGGAAAGGCTACAGCCAGAGTACCGCAATTTCACATTTAGGAGGAGAATATGTTAATTTCTTTTCAATACCTACTGCAGTGCTTATAGCAGATAAATAATACATGTGCAATGAATAAATGATATACACTGTGGCACTGAAACATTTGGGGGAGAAGAGCAAAAATAAAGGACTTTGAAAATGCATTAGTCTGTGTTGACCTTCTCCTGTTCCCCACACATGTAAATCATGGCCTATGGCTGCAGACAGAGAAGCTGCTAATCCCAGGCATAGATAGCATCCACTGATGGAGGAAGCCAGGACCTCCCAGCCTTCTTTAACCTGCTTCACTGGATATGCCTCCTCTCTCCAAAGTAACCAAACCAAAAAGCCCAGGAACACGGCTAAAAACAGATGAGCATGGGCGCCTGGGCCCTGAATTACTGAGAAATCATTTGCATTCTATTATACAAATTTGCATAAAATCTGGAACCAAGGGAGCTTGGCTGGGTTTGCAAGCCTCACTCTCTTCTCCATGATGCTATGACCACCACTATTTGTCACCATTTACAAGGTGGTCTAGCAAGATAGACCCCCCTGTTAGAGTCAACATGAAAGTAGAATCTTCTCATGCCCACTTGGAAATTGGCATCCTCTGGGTAAAGGGGTAGGGGGCCCAGACATATCATATGGCTGCTGCATCGTTTGTTATGATAAGAGTTAATTTACAAGACTCTGACCTATGGCAAGAAAATACTGCTTCCGGGGATGTCCTAATGAGCCATGACTGTACACATGCCTATGTGCCAGGGAGCTCAGATCTGGGCCTCCAGAACCCTGGAAAACCAAACCCATTACTCCTCATTCCAGAAAGCCCTGGGCTTCCATCCCCAGGGAAACACTGGGTCTGAGTTACTTCCTCCTCTCTGCTGGGTGCATTGAGGTGCAAATTCAAGGTGACTGATGGCCTCTAAACCCGCTGAGCCATCTTTCTTTTTCTGGACCAAAGGATGCACCAGTTAAATGAAGTAACACTCAACGTGACAGCTGAACAAAGTAAATCACTCAAGGCCAAGTGTACAAGTGTAGAAGAGAGAACAGAACACAATCAGACACTATTTTATATTGGTTATTTTTAATCTCACCCGCCCAGTTCTCTCTAAGGCTATTCCCCAGGGAAATTCCATTTTCATTACAAAACTGGTTTATTGTGCCAGGGGAAAGGCTGTGCTGTTGTTATCATTACCATTGTTATTTCTGCTAAGGTCATCTCAGATGCTCTGTCTACATGAGATAGATGGTTTCCTAAACAAGCATTCTGTGGCTGCTCATGTTTGCCCCGAGTCCTCATATCCAAGGCCTTGAGAGAAGCAGCTTTCTGGAAACTCAAGTCTGGAGCAACAGCAATACTGTGTCTACTAGAACACAAGCTACTCTGATGCTGGTGAAGCTCAACCCCAGCTTCACCCTGCAATCACTGCCATTAGTCACCTCCCCAGACCACTTCCTTTCAGGATAGCTCACAGGTCTGTAATCTACTTCTTTGTTTCTCCATCATAGGCAATGTTGGTATCAGGAACCAGCCTTACGGTTGCAGGTTGCCTCCGGTGATGTCACCCATAGACAACAGGGACCCATACATCCGTTGACATGGCAATCCCTATAGATTCCCAGCACCCATCTGGTTTACCTCCCATGCTGCAAGCGGTCACAGACTAAATAAAAGGCAGACCCTCTTGAACTTTGCCCTCTCTTTTCTCTCTTCTCCCTTCATCTCTGTCACTCTATTTGCCCTCTTCCCTCACAATAAACATCTCTCATTGGCCTGGTGTGGTATGTCCGGACTCCAGCCACAATTCTATCACAACAGGCAAGGCCTCCAACCAGGCCAGATGCCATCATACCCTACTGTCCAAAATAGTGGTTAAGGGTCAGTCTGTGTGAAGTAGCCTCCCCAGAGCCACTCTAGCTGACACAGAATGCCAATGACCCTTATAAGTATGGGACTTTATACACGGAAAAAGATATAGATTCAATGGTAAAGCTACAACTCCCCCTATAAACCGCTGTATGCCCACTTGAGATTTCTCACCTAACTCTCCACTCTAAAGTAAGGTAGGAAAAGAGAAAGCATAAAGCAGGTCAGCAAACGCTGACTTAAACTCTGCTTCCCGCCCACCATCTCTTTCACAGGGAGTTGAAATGTATCATCTCCCTAAGTGGAGTTTTCAGATGGCTAAAGCCTAAACTTTCAAAAAAATGTTAACCGATTAGAATGGAGGGGTTTCTGCAAATCATTACCTTTTTTTTTCCTGGATTTTCCACCTGTTGCTGTTGCTGTAAGCAACTCCCTTGTCTGGAGACCTCTGTGCTGACTTGGGTAGGAGATGAAAAGAACCTCTAGGGTCCTGAGTCTGCTCCATACACAGGGCTGCAGAAGATCATCCTTTTCAGCTACCAGGCTGCCCGTCACAGCACAGTGACATCAGTTTTGATTGACAACTCGCTTGGACTGAGAAGTGCCTAGGAGTTATTTAAAGCGTAGCTCTAGCATTTCCACAGACAGTTTTAGTGTGAGGGTTCTGACCTCATCAATGGTGTCACCCATTGAATGGGCTGTTGGGAAATAGTGAAAGGCGAGGCGTGGCTGAAGGGAGCAGGCCACGGAGGGTAGGATTTGGAAGAATATCTTGCTGCAGCTTCTTCCTCTTTCTGTTCTGCTTCCTGTCATGAGATGAACAGCTTCTTTCTCCTCTCTTCTGCTGCCATGATACTCAACAACACCATCAGCCCAGAACCAGTGCGGTCAAGAACAATGAGCTAAACTCTTTGAACCTGACAGTGAAAGTCACTCTTGCCCTGTTTAGTTGTTTCTGTTAGATAGTTGGCTACACAGCAAGAAAAAACACCATCAGACTGTAAAAACAATTGTTTTAATAATGTGTAGATCTCTATTATTCAACTTGGTTTTGGTTTAATGCATTTGCTGTCATGATTGGCTGATAGAAAAAAAAACATCAATACTCTTGTGAGAAAATGCCTTGTGACTACAAATTGGCTAAATTGTTATTCTGCTTTGAAAAGGTGTGGTGTTCTGATATATGCTTTATCATGCATAAGCAAAATATGTTGGGTATAGAAGGACAAACACTGTGTGATACCACTGCCACACAGTAAGTGGAATAATCAGGTTTATAGGCAGAGAAAGCAGAGGTTGTTCCCCAGAAAAGGAAAAAAAAAATCAGAGTTATTATTTGATGGGAGGAGACTTTCTTTGGGGATCACACAAGTCCTAGTGATGGAAAGTGATGGCAACTGTACAGCACTAAAGAACATTGTTAAAATGACATGGGGCTCAGTGGCAGAGGGCACACTTAGCGTGGTGGTTTGAATAAGAAGGCCTCCCATAGGCTCATTAGCCACTGGAGAGCGAAACTGTTTAAGAAAGATTAGAAGGATTAGGAGGTGTGGCCTTGTTGGAGGAAGTATGTCACTGGTGGACTTTGAGATCTCAAAAGCCTAAGCCAGGCCAAGTGGCTCTCTCTGCCTCTGTCTGTCTGTCTGTCTGTCTGTCTCCGTCTGTCTCTGTCTCTCGCTGTCTCTCTCTGCCTGCTGCCGGTGCATTGGGACGCACACTCTCAGCTACTGCTCCAGCATCATATCTATCTCCCTGTTGCTATACTCCTGCCATAATAATAATGAATTTAACCTTCTAAAACTTTAAGCAAGTACCCAAATAAATTATCTCTTTTATAAAAGCTGCTATGGTTGTGGTGTCTTTTCACAACAATAGAAGAGGCACTTAGGTACTTAGTATACTTGAAGCCTCTGGTTCAATACCAAGTACCACAAAAACTAACAAAATATGACTTTTAGCTAGGTATGGTAAGTCAGGCCATTAACTCCAGTACTAAAGAGGTGAATACAGGAGGGTCTATACAACCTCAAGTATAGCTTCTACAGTACTCAGAACAGTACAGATAAGTTCTAGAACCATCTAAGGTACAGAGGGAAAACCTGTCTCAAAACAACAAAACCTAGCAAACTTGGTAAATTCTAATACACATACACACACCGGTTCTTTGCAAGTTCGCTAGGGAATGGTGACCGAGTCCACAGTAGCTCTGGATGTAAATGCTAGCAAGCTCACCCTGCACAGCTGCTGTTGTATGGCATGGCCACCAGTGAGCAGAGATTGCTGACGACATTAATGTGTCTGTAGTTCTGAACGCTTCACACTCACAGATTACAGTTCTGGGACAAAAGGTTGCTGTTTCTAGGGTACATCAGGAAGAACCCCCAAGAGAACTGAGGTCAAAGCCTGGGACTTTCTTCCTTCACACCAAAGCCAAACTCCTCCCCTATCCTTAAAGCAGTACTTGTGACACAAACTCTACTAAAAGACAGGAGACACTGATAGTGGGAATTCACTGGGATAGTAAGGGTTTAAAAAAAATACAGCAGCCTTTCAATACTACATTGTTGGGTTATTCCTTATAAATTAAAACAAGAATAAACAGTTGGCTAGTTCAGTCCCACTGCAGAGGCTGGGCATTCGAGGAGCCTCATGTTGAACTCAGTCTTGCTTAATGAAAGGTTATTATTTTCACTGGACCTAAATAACAATTTCTCTTCCTTTTTTTTTTTTTGCGTCTTATGAAATACTATGCTATTCTGCTCTTAGAAGTGTTAACATTAGTCATGCTTGGAAAAAACATTTAATTTTGTATTTGTCTATGCTTTACTAAAACTATAATACATGTGATTCTTTTTGTTGACTCTTGAGTTTTACATTTTGCATGTGAACTTGAAGTTATTTAAAAATTCAACTCATCTATGCTCAGCAATGAAGAAATATATCAATTTAAGAAGAGAGAGAGAGAGAAGAAAAGAGACATTTGGGCAGATGTGGTGGTCTGCACCTTTAATCCTAGTACATGGTGGGTAGAGGCAGGCAGACCTCTGAGTTTGAGGCCAGCCTGGTCTACATGACAAGTTCCACATTGGTCAAAGATACATACAGAGACCATATCTCAGACAAAACATAACAAAAACATTTAATAAGAAAGCAGGAAGAATGTCCTCACTAGTCAGAGTTTGGTGTCTACATTTCATTGAAGAAAAGCATTTCCCACCCTACACTGGCGCTCCCTGAGCCCTGTAATTCAGCACAGTGCATGCACCCCATTCAAGAGTTAATATGGAAGTACCGTTGAGTTCTGGGACGCAGGCATGGAAACCTCATCTGGCCGAAGGTAGGTTTATTTCTGAGTAGAAGAAAATTTACAGCTAACTTTAAAAGGAGATACATCATCTCCTTGTAAATGTGAGCAACATGTCATTCCACCCCTGGACTCTGGAAAAAACACACACACAAAGGTCTAGCCTAAAAAAAGAATGGCCAGGGAGTCAGGAGGACAGCGGACCTAAAGCCACAGACCTTCCCACCTTTTTATTAAAGGCATTAGGCAGGTTACAATTTGCTGGTGAAGTCACTGCCTGGATTGAGGACAGCACGGGGTGGGGAGGGGGGGTTGTTATTCCGAATATGGTGACCCCTGGAAGAGCATAGCAGTCAGGTGTCTGGCCCTGGACAAAACAATGGTGATCACTTATTTTTCCAAAAGCTGCACAGATACTGGAGCCAGAGAAGAAAGAAACAGAAAAGACTCCTTTAAAAGCTTCATTTTTTTTTCTCAGCTCTGTGAAAGACTTTTTGGACCCTTAAAGTGAGAAAGATATCATCTCCTTGTTACTGAAATGCAGATGACTAAGTGGCTTCTTAAAGAAAAAAAAACAAAAACAAAAACCTCACATGTATCAATTTGTCATTCTGAATGGATCTATGTTTAAACACTTACATTTTTCTTTAAGTTCCAGAGGTCATTGGTTAGCAGTGGGGTTGCCTGAATGTAAAAGCTGGTCTTGCCTCTCAGTGGAGAAGTCGCATGGGTTTCTAAATCTCTAATGCTGCTTCCCACTCTTGGGAGGTTACTAAGGTTAAAGGTAGGCTCTCGCACTTATGGGAGTTCAATAAGTGCTCATGTCCTTTCTTCCTTATGCTTAATGCCCAGTCCAATAGCCCGTGCTACAATAAATAGAAAGGGGTGAGACCAACAAGAGAGCCAGAAGTGGAGGGGTGCTTCAAGCACGGAATCCAAAAATAGTAGCTCTCTTTAATTAATGTTGCTGCATAGTAACTGACTGCAAACTGATGGTAAATTTAAGGGTAGAACACTACATTTGGGGTGGTTTATGAACAAAGGCCTTTATCCTTTGCTGGGTGAACTGCAATGATTCTCCAAAACACACAAGTCCACCGTGCCTCAGGCACACCGGCCTCACACACCTTTCCTGAGTCTGTGGCTCTCCTGTTATTCATGCACAGCTCTGACTTCCCCGTGCTGTAGGATTCGAGGGCTGTAGGAAAAAGAGCTACTGAACATTGTATTTTCAGCTCTGGTCTCCTAGAACAGCATCTGGTACACGGTTTGTTTTGCCTTGTTGTTGTTTACCATGTGACTCTGGGCATGCTATATAGACCAGGCTGGCCTCATATCAAAAGACACCTGCCTGTCTCCACTTTTCTTAAATACTGAGATTAACGGTTTATATCAGCAGTCCAGGTTGACCTTGAACTGCAAGTAATCCTCCAGCCTCAGTCTTGAGTGCTGGAATTGCAGACATGAGCTACCATGACCAACAGTAAGAATTTTTTGAGATGTTCTGGATGGAGCCTCACACCAATGGGCAAATACCACTGCCTCGCAATGACCTCATAAATGCTTCCTTGAAGGGAAGGAGTAGGGTCCATGGCCCTTTTAGCACTTCTGTACTACCTAATGATGAAAGCTCTACTATTCTTTTTTAATTTAATGAATGTGTGCCTATTGTTATACTGTTTACCTAGATATGAGCCCATTTTTAAATGCAAATAAAAACTATAGTTGCTGGTTATGTAGTGACAGCCAAGGCCACCATCTGGGCTGATCGCCAGGTTTTGCTGTCTCTCTGTTGAGGTGTGTGTGTGTGTGTGTGTGTGTGTGTGTGTGTGTGTGTGTGTGGTGGTTTATAGAATTGTTTCATGTAGTAATATAGAAGTCTCCAATTAGCCCTTTAGTACTGTTCTTTTAGAGCCAAGACCACCTGGCTCATAAGTCTCCACAGGGTTCTGAGCTCCTATATGGACATCAGGCATTCTATTAGTGTGTGTGTGTGTGTGTGTGTGTGTGTGTATTTGGCCTTGAATCAGTCACAGGTTAGGCACACATTCTATCATTAAGCCACATTTTAACTTTTGTGATTTATTTATTTTGCAATAGAAAGCAGTAGAGGATACATATTTCCAAAATTAAATAAGGTTGATTAAATTCCTATTAAGTAATCCCGTGTCTTAGGACAGTGGTTCTCAGCTTCCTAACACTGTGACCCTTTCATACAGTGTCTCACGTTGTGATGACTCACCAACCAGAAAATGATTTTCACTGCTACTCCATAACTGCAATTTTGCTACGGTTATGAATCATAACGTAAATATCTGTGCTTTCTAATAGTCGTAGGCTACCCCTGTGAAATGGTCCTAAAGGGGTTGCAACCCACAGGGAGAGGACAGGGGTGGATGCAGTCTTAGGAAACCATACCAGGAAGGTGAGTGATCTACTGGGGCCAAGAGCAGCACCTCTGTAGCTTCCTGGTTCTAAAACACTGCCAGCAGGTTTCCTCCTCCAGACATACACAGAAGTGTGGGCTGGATCGCTGTCTGCGGTACCTGCCTTTCTTAGGGCCCAACACAGGGAATCCATAGAATAGCTTTGTTCGTTGTTTTCACACAGAAGAAAATTCTGTGACAGCTGCCTTCCATAACTGAATTCTCCTCAAAGAAATGTTGATGGACTAATCTTTTAAAAGGGGGTTATTCCACTGTGAACTCTAGGCCTTCGACCAGACACTGCTGGTTTAAGAGACTATGAGATGAGGCAAGACTCACAAAGAACTAAAACAACAGCCACGGCTGCTTAAAAACAGGTAGAGAGAAGGTCACTGTAGTTTAAAAAGAAAAGGGATGGTACATGAAATACTTGGTCCACTGCTCCACCTTCCTCAATCTCTGTATCCTCTCCCTGCATCTGCTCTGCTGGTCTCGATGTCAGGCACAGGGCCCTCTCACTGCCCACTCATACCTTCCCAGTCCCATCGACATCAATTGTGTGAGGGTCTCAGATGGGCCTGTGCGGAAAGAGCCCTTGCAGGCTGCGCGTCTCTAGCATCCTCTCTCTGATCCAGCTGGCTTGCGTTCTCTGTGCCAGCCATGCTGGGCTCCCCGGTCCCTATTACCTTCATCAGCTGGCCCCACATTTCCCTCTTCATTAGGCTAACTCAGCCCTTCCTTCAGGCTTCATTCTACTCCCTGGGGGTATCTTCCTGACCTCACAAATACCTCTGCTATAGCTGCATTCTTCTCCCACAGCACTAAGCATACTTGTCTGTGCTTTCTGATTCTGGATCCCCTATATCTCCCAGACTGAAAGTCAGACAACTGTCTTACTCCAGGACCTGGCCAATATACAAATGTTATCATCTGAATATGAAATGTCTCCCCACAGGCCCATATTTATTTTATTTATGTGCATGAGTGTTTTCCCTGTAAGTATGTCTGTGAACCACTTTCATGACCAGTGCTAGATGAAGCGAAAAGAGGTCATCAGACCCACTGGAACTGGAGTCACAGATGGTTACTGGCCACCATGTGGGTGCTGGGAACTAAATCCAATTCTTCTGGAAGAGTTAGCTGGTGCTCTTAACCACAGAACCATCTTTTGAGCCCAGGATCGAATTTTAAATAATTTGACCCTATCTGGAAAATTCAGCAGGTGGGTGATAGTTGGAAGAAGTAGATAATGTGGGTTGGGTCAGCTCTTGAGGGCATCTCACCCTGCCACTCCGATCTGCCAAGAACAGCATCCACCATAAACTCCACACCATGATGCTTTGACCAAGGACCTGGGCCATGCAACTACAACTGAACCTTCTAAAACCATGAGGCCTCCAAACCTTCCTCCCTTCTGTGGTTCCTGTCAGGTACCACAGTTAATATTATATAAACATAATTAGTACACTATGATGTGAAAAACTCATATAGAAATTAATAGTTGATTTATTGTTTTATGTTCAGTAAATGATGGCCAACTTAAAAAAAATGTTCACTTAATACCAAATGCAAGAAAATGAAGAAAAAAATACGAGTTGATCTTTAGCAATGACAAGCAAGATATAGTCCTTTCCAACATTTTACTGTACCAAACAGGTAGAGGTTTTTAAGGCAAAGTCAAACATCTCCACTCACATTAGCCCTCCCCTTAATTTGCCATGTTTTTAAACCACTAATTTACTCATTGGTCATGCCCTTGAAATATTTCTTACAAAAGGCATTTTCAGATTCCAATGACATGGACTTTCCTCAGTTAATTTTTAATCGAGCCAAATATTAAACACTCACATTAACCAGATACAGCTACTGATTTGCAGTGACAGCTTGTGTTATTCTCACACACAGGCCAAGCATGAAATAGAAAACTAATAAACCTTCACTGTATTCTCAAAGTATCATTGATGGGAAAGAAAACTACATTCAAAGACAACTTGTGCAATGGCTGTCATTGCTTCCCCTGTGCTGCAAGCTGTTGCAGAGCAGGCGAGCTCATTTTCTCACGATGTGGGCAAGCTTAAGATCCCTCTGTCAGTGGATGTATTCATTAAGAAGGAATCTGGCAGTTGGACAGGGGACAGATAGTTTGGAGACCAGGCCAATTATCTGGGTGTCCTTTATAATTTGAAGTTTCTGAATTCACTCAAAGATAAGCCACTTGAAGAGGGGCTGGCAGTGGGAAAAAGGCACAGATGGCCATAGAAGAAGAGAGGGAGGGAGGAGGAGGGGAGTCGGAAGAGAATTTGTGGTTTCATTCATTGGGACAAATCTGCAAGTTGACACATCCGTCTTTTTAAAAGCCCCTAGAGAAGTATGGTCAACCTTCATTACAAGTAAACAAATCATCTGATCTTTCTCAAACAGATGATGAACGATGAACAACAAGGCTTTAAAGTTGCTTTATGCCAAGGGTTCTCAAAACACAAATTCCTCCAGATCTCAAAGCCACAGATAGGCTGTGAGTCTGGCTTAAACCAGAACAGACCAAATGTAGCCAAAGCTACTCAGCCAATACTGTTACTGGTGACAGCCCTGGTGGTTTTCTGGTTGGTCATTATCTTTAGAAATGAAACCTTTAAGTTCTGTAAACTTTGGTAATGCTGACCCAAACTGACTTCCAGCTTCAATGGGCTGCTGGATTTTATCATTTTTCTTCATGACTTCGGTGCAATTCTCTTAATATTTCAGTGAGCACAGTAATCAGAGCTCAAATGCACCTTGTTCCCTCCTCGAGAGCCTTGCACAAGCCTTACTTTCTTTAATGATAAGGTGATGAAAATCACAGACATCAAGGCAGGCACAGTTTGGGTTAGATCTGAAACAGGAGGAGAGCGAAAAGAAAGTACATGTGTGGAATCTGCATGCATATCACCTTCGTATAAACAGATGTTGGCACGGAAAGAGTAATATCTGAGGAATGTTTGGTGCAAAGCAAAATCCACAGTGATAAATCTATATTTATATTATCCTTTAAAAATTTAAAGTTAAAAATCTAAAAACTAAAAATGTAAAAATCTATATTTATATTATACTTAATTCAAAGAAAAAGATACAAGGAAATTATAAGTATGTTGTCTTCTTTTGTTTTTAATAAATATTAATTAAGAAGAAGGATGTGACTGTTGGGGATAGATCACTCATTAAGAGACTAAGACTGGCCAATTAGGATGAGCTAAATACCAAGACTGGGTCACTAGAATCACTTCACTAATTCATTCTTTTCATAAACCTACTGTTTATTATAAAACACTTATTGCTCACATATTCATGATTCCATCTTGAATTTACTGGGATAAATTACTTTACAAGGAAGTTGCAGGGACTCCCGAAGTCCCTTGAATTTAGACCACAAATGGGGGGCCTTAGCAGCTTGCAGGACAATACTAGTTCAGCTCAAGTTAAATTACATAGCTTAGGCACAAAGGCAGTTAATTTTTCACCCTCTTTCCCCTGGAGCACCTGATCTGTAGGTCTCACCGCTTCCTTGGCTCTTCCACTTGGACATCCTCATAAGGGCCCAAGATGAATTAGTTTAAAGTCAGTCTTGTTACATTTACCCACCATGCAACATGGCAAGTGGGCCTTCCCTTCTCTGGAAGACAGTGCCTTTCTCTTTTCCAACCAGCTGATATACTTCTCAAGTCCTCTGATTCTTTTTGTCCTTCATTCCTCCTGGAATCCAAATCTTTTGGTACTTCTGGTCTTCCCAGCCTTTCCCACTTCCCCATTCCCATGAATTTGCTCTACATACCTACCTAGCATCACCAGTCCAGTCTTTCTCTAACATATACATCCTGCTCTGTTGCAGGACCCTTTCAACATCTACCAAGCTATATACACCTGTGATGGCTATTCCCAGTTGTTACCTGGACTACATTGGGAATGGACTGCAATCCAGAAATAGACGGCACACCTGTGATCCAGATTTTGAGGCTGGAAGATACAGGCTTTTTGGTCCAGATCTTGAGGAACAGTGGCCAAGAAAAGCTTAGGCCCAGGCAAGGTGGTACATACCTTTAATCTGGACCATACCTTCTGCTGGAGCCCTACATAAGGATGATGGAAGAAGGAAAGCTCACTCTTCTTGTTTGCACTTACTTGCCAGCACATCAGTTGGAACCTACTTCTTCAGTATCCCAGCTTATATAGGAGACCAGCTGAAACACCTAGCCCTCGTGGGACTGAGCAACTACTCGATTCTCAGACTTTCCACTCATAGCTGCCCATTGTTGGGTTAGGTGGGTTGAAGATTGTAAGTCATTCCAATAATTTCCCTTCATAAGTTCTGTGACTCTAGAGATCCCTGATTAATACAACACCTCTCTCAGTTTAGGACAGAAGGCTAAATTCTCAAATTAGGTGAGCCCTATAACAGTCTTGCTGCCAAAATCCAGCCAGAGCTCCCAGTTCAATACACAATTCTCACATCCTTGCCTGCTTGGTAGCTCTGGGTCCCACTGCCTTAAATACTCCCTCCCCACACCGCTTTCCTATTTGTTCTTCAAAATTTGCTTCAAAACTATCTCCCACATGGAACTCTCCTGGGGTCCCTTCTAACTAGAGTAGTTCTCTGTCAGCTAAAACCAATGATAACATGGCTACTGACAGAATAGTCCCAGTACAAAAGTTTGTTCTTTTTTTTTTTTTTTAAATAACTTATTTAACCAAAACACCTAGCGCTAATCTTTGTGTATGTAGGTTTCTAATAGACATTTTCCTCTGTGAACAAAAAAAGTTAGTGTGTGTATTTCCCTAAATAACAAGATCCTTTGAACCCATCCGTGCCCACCATCCTGGAACCTTGAGGTTAAAATTCGTGGGCAGCTGCTCGTTTTTCTTAATGCTTCCTTGGATAACCTTACTCTTGTGCTATTGTTTCAATGTTTAGTAAGTGGCTCTGCCTTGATATACTTGTACTTTTGTTGTAAAATACTCTCAAACCTCTGTTCTCAGTGGGGGGGGGGGACGCTGGCAAGAATACAAAGAGGAAGAGGTTAGGTGCTAGCCCTGGAGCTGTAAACATAGAGGTGCCAGAGCTGCCGTCCTGCATGGAACTCTCTCTCCCTACCCCAAGAGGTGAATCGACATGTCCAGCTGATGACATGGCTCAGGTTGATTTTATTTCTATCCTAACTGTAATACGGATATGTACTATATCCTACAAAAGCACTGAATCAAGAGACCTAAGCATTTGTCCTCCCACCTTGGAAATTTCAAATGTAGCATAGAGGGGAATGGTTGGCTGTGATTCAACTTCAGACTTAATAACATAGATATAAAATTCACCATGCCGCAAAGCAGACATCTTAGCTATATACTATGGAGAGCTGAAAAGAGAGCAAAACCCAACCTGTAACTCAAACCCCTTGTTTGGGGCACTACATATTAACACCTGTAAACAGCCCGTTTTTCTTTACAGCTGAGCTGTCTTCTTGATAGCTTGAAATGGAGAAATACACAATTGGAACTGTCATAAGAGAAGACATATTGGTCTCAATGGGAAAAAAAAAGATCTCCCTTGAAAAATTCAAGTTTCTCTTGACATAGTGGGCTCTCCATTTGTTTTCAGGAGATGTAATAAAGAGCAGAGTGGAGCAGGTCATAAGCTTCTGAGTCATGATGCCGAAATCCCAGAGAGCAGATTATTAACTAAAAAGAGAATGGTCTCTAGACCCAAAATACTGAACACAAAACAAACAGCCAGACAGAAATGTATGGCTGCCTAATGGTTTGCTGTTGAAGTTCATGTTCACAGGCGACATGTACAAGAGGGTGTGTTCAATTCCATGGTTAGCCTCTTATGAGATAAGCTGCATCACCCAAGAAAACTACCCAAGATGCAATCCAGGGTGGCTACACCAGCATGTCTTCGAGATGCCCTTTCAAGTATGCTGATGGGTGGGGTTCCGGAAGAGATCCTTACACTAGGTTATCCTAGTTACCTTAATCAAGGCATTTGCCCACTGGAATCACACATTGCAGGGATCCCTGCAAGAAAAAAACACCTAGGCCAGCTGATACTGTCCTCTGCGTGGGTTGGGATTACGATCTCTGGAGTCAAGGGGCAGCACCTGCCAACAGAACTTTTACCTGCCTTTCTGCCTGTGGCAAGATTCGAGTCTCCTATACTTTAGTAAAATCTCAGGACTTTCTACCTCCTGGAAGAATCTAGATGAAATGCCAAGCTTTCCATGTGAATCCTACCCCTCAACTGTTGCATGGTGACAAGGAGCTAACCCAAGGTGCCAATGAGAGAATCTACAAAGCCTTAGGGAGAGAAACCATCATTAAAATCATTAAAGCCTCATGCTCACCAGAGGTCAATGCTTGGCACTGTACCACTGGCTCCTATCAAACAGCCACCTGCAAGAAGACCTTGTTAGAAGGGAAAGAACTGTTTAATTTTAAAACTTTCCCCATCTGCATTTAAAGGAAGAGGCCCACGGGTACCATACACTGTTGCTTAGGAACATAGTGAGAGTATAGTACGGATCCCTGCAAATTGTGAATCACATTTCAGAAGGGAAACATCTGATAACAGAAAAGTACCAGGACTGAAACCAAAGCAAGAGAAGCTTTGTCTTCCTCTCTAAGGTGGGGGGGGGGGTGTCTCTTGTCTGGCTCAAAACATACTTGCATCTTTCTGGGTACGAGAAGGAATTATTTAAGACACGTCTTCAAGTTACTGTGTTCTAATTAGTGCAAGCCTCGATTGTCTTTCTTTTAAAACCCTTTAATGAAATTCTTTTAAAACTGTAGATTAGTGTTTATTAAGTCTACTCAATGTGAAAAACAGTGTTTAGTTGATTACTATTTAAATAGGGAACTCCCCTCCACCTTTCAGTTCTGTTAATCCTATGTCTATGTTAAGTAGTTATTTTTTTTTAATTATTACCTGCATTTGGCCCCTTATTTAAATGAGCCCTAATGCACACTCGAACAACCATATGGCTAGAAATAACCTTACGACTTCAGCACATGCAAAACAACATACTTCTTGTGTTTTTCTTTCTAAGTCCAGGATCTCGCTTGCTCAGCTCCTGGGTACCACACTATGACACCAAGGATCCCAGCCTGTGATCTCTGCAGGCTGCAGGGGGAGTTTTTTCCCCTGTGTCCCCAACCTAATTCAGGGCCTGGCACATGTGAAACTTGCCATGTTGTTCTGCTAGAAACTCAGTCCTTGAAATGATTAACCTGCTCAGACCTTAAGTGTGTGTCGGAATTAAACCAAGAAGAGTGAAAGACATACTTCATAGGAAGATGAACTCAGAGTGGTCTTTATGAAAGGTCACTGCTGTACCTGAAAAAGGTAATATCAGATTACCTTAAAAAGGTTTAGCAGAACCTTTGACTCACATACAATACACCTCTGGGATGGGGGGGGGGCACTTTGTGCTTGTACACAACAAAGACAGTGTTGTTTTCTTGTACAAATGTACTCCTTTGCCAACCTGCTGTGAACACAGTGAGTGTCCTTAAAGCAAGTGAGATGGCGCACCATGGGGAGACCCAACGCACTCAAAGACCCATGTTGTTGCTTGCCTACGGTTATCATCCGTCTGGGATATGAAACAAAAAAAAGACAAGGAGAAGAGGATAGAAAGGGCATGATTTTGTTCCCCCCCCCTCGGTGGATTTCTGCTATGTGGTAGGTATGTGTGGTCTATGGCCTTTAAACAATATGACATGTACCAGTTCAATCAAGGGTTGCTAAAATGAACAAGCTGCTCTTTTTAGAAAGCACGACTAAAAGAACAGGACACAGAAATCTTTCAGTTAATGCTAAATAGCCACAAAAACTCCAGCTCAGAAAGGAGGACGGCGGGAACTAGATTCATATGAAGTTCCAGAAAGACAGTCAACAGCACATGACTAAGAACTCGAAGACCAATAACACGGTTTTTTTTCCTTACAAAATAAATTATTGAAAGTGGTCATGAGATTCCTAGCAGACAGAGATACACAGTTTCCCAAGGAAAGTTCATCAGGGAATGTATTATTTAAGACTGGATCATCACAATGCTATTTTTAATACTATCAGTTTGCTGCCAAAATTGGCCATGGCTGCTGATACTGGCCACTGGAAAAATGATGCTCTTTCATGCCGTTCATCCACTGACATGAGAGTGGTAATGCGAACTGTATGCAGAGGGGAAATCTACTTGCTAGCTAACTACCTACGACAAAGGGAGCTGACCTCTACTGGGTACAGAGACATGAGCTTCCCTTTAGCTTACGAGGGAAATCTATCACACTTTAATGGCCTCAGTACTGCCAAGGCAAACTCCATAACCACCACGAGAAGCACCCCTGAGAGGAGTACGATTGGGCTTATTTAACTTCTCTTTTGCCTTTGTTCTCTACTCCTGTTGTGGGATAAGATTGCTGTAGTGGACGCCTGAGAAACAGGATTCCAGGTAACATTCTCCATCAGGAGCCCACCAAAAGAGGTCAAGAGAATCCATGTCAGGATTGACCCTTCAAAAACAAAACACAACAAACAACAAGAAACCACCCATATCTAGAAAGGATTAAATGGCAGCCAGCACCCTCAGACTCAACTGTACATACAAACCAAAGACTGTGACTCAGTAGTACAGAGTGAAGCCTGGGATTCTCTGCCCAAGAAGGTCCCCGGGGACACCCGTGCTACTGATCTGTAGGGCTTCAGATGTTTTTTCTAGAATTACTGCTGTCTCACTACTCTCTCTTCCTTGCCTTTCTCTAGATGGCACAAAGCCCTCAATTCAGACGTGGGGCCAAGTCATACTCTACTTTAAACCCAATTACTTCTTTATTCTATTTAACTTGCAGGGCCCTCTATCAGAAGCTGGTCCTTCCAAGGACTGTTTTCTCTGTAATGAAACATGGAACAATGTCTTCCCCAGGCACTCTGACTTTGGAGCAGAAAACAAAAAATGATTTCCAGTGTAAAGCTCCAAGCGTTCTCCGTAGGTCTACAGTCAAGCTGCTCCACTAACCATGGGAAATTATGTCCACCATTCCCATTATTATCTCACGTCAAGAAGCTCTCAGCTGAAACGTAGCTGTGGT
Source organism: Mus minutoides (assembly GCA_902729485.2). Lineage (NCBI taxonomy): Eukaryota > Metazoa > Chordata > Mammalia > Rodentia > Muridae > Mus > Mus minutoides. Next base: position 971,716 of record LR749956.1, on the reverse strand, counting down.
TATTAAAATGTCACCGCAGTATGCATCATGTTAGAGATGAAATCCTGACTAACTAAAATTAAAGGGAAAGCTATATGCCAAGTGCCTAAAACAAACATTTACATTAATAAGACACTTGAAACCATAGGCTGATATAGACCAATCACTAAGAATTCTCAAATACTACCACGTTCATTCCACAGTGCTCACATTTGATTCCATTTTCTGACACATAATCTTGACAATGTGCATTCTTTTCCCGCATAGTCATCCATTTATGTGTTGTTCTGAAAACTATTAGACTTTTTCTCCATCATCCATTTATGTGTTGTTCTGTATGGCTTACATGTACTATAAGAGGCTTTGTTTAAAAAAAAAAGTTTTTATCATCTCTTCCAATATTCTATTGTGGTTTGGCTTCATAACATGAAGACTGTGCATTTATCAACCTCAGATACCTGCTGACCACAAAGATAGGCCCTACAACAAAAACTTGATGGTGAACACAGAAGAAAAGAGACGCTCCATTTATAGAGAAACCTCGGCTGTCTGACGTGTTAACACATTGCAGGTCGACACCAAAGGTCAGTTTGTTTCTGAAGCCCTGTTTCCCATCTTTTTATTAACTTGATAGTCAATATCACACATTCACTGCTGTGGATTTCTTTCAAAAAGAAAGAAATGTTTTTAATAAAAATATGAAATAATAAACCTAAATCAGTTTTATTTTGACTTTAAAACTGTCTGGATCCTGAAGTTCCCATCTCTTTGAATACAGTGGCTAAAATATCAAACCCCCTACTTAACTAAACATCTTACAAAATAGTTTCTATCCTTCAGCCAAGTCTTCCAGCATTGCTTACAGTCTGATCCTGTGGGATGTCAACAAACAAGCTATTCACAAAGAGCATGTGAATTTCAAGCATTTAAACTCTGATATTTGAATTAATTTTACTTTTAAACACTGAACAGTGCCACCAATATTTTGTCAACTTTGGTCAAATAAGATCAGATGTTCACATCAATCATCTATTTTTCTTGGCTTTTTCAGGGCCTATGAATATTAGCATATCTTGCAAACTGTAGTAGAAACATAATGTGCTTCTAGATATTTGGTTCACATTCGGTCAGTTACAGACTTTTTGTTCCTGTTAAGTTCTATTAAAAAAACAAAAACAAAAACAAAAACACCTCATTCTCTTTATACTACCAAGGAGTATAAAGGACTAAAATGAAAACCCTTTTCATTAAAACAAGGTCTTTTAAGAATGTCAGACAATAACTGTTGCTTTCTCATAACTTAATTGTTTTAGGTATAACAAGCCTTAAGTCTGCTCTCTGTCCCTAAAGAACCAGAGAAAAGCTTAAATCATACGGTAAAATATGGGAGCTTGACCTCCCAAGATACCAGAAAACAATCACCCCATAGATGCTCACCAGTGTAAAGGATACTAATCATTTTAACTTGTCAGGGCTAGAGACTCCACAGCTAAGTGGACTCCATTTCTCCTTTCATAGGCACCCTAGGTGCAAGTCCATTCAGCAGCAGAGATCGCAAAACTATATAGAATGTAGGTAGAGAAAAGACATATAGTGGATGCAGACTTCTAAATCCCCGCATATTCGCTGATGGACATGTTCAAGGTGCACACCCACCATGCCCACTGGGGACTATGGCATAGACGACTGGATTCCACAAACATCCATGAATACCTACCTAAGCTTACCTTGTTTTTTTTTTTTTTTTTTTTTTTTTACAAGCTTAGCTATGATTTCCAGGAAAAGGAGCTGTATTGTTTTTCTTTGAGAAAATGTTCCCAAGTGAGTTAGAAAAGGTTTGCCTGCATCCTCGGGTGGAGCCTGCATGTCTAGATGGATCTTTTTCAGTTTGTTAGTCCACCAGAGGAGCTAAAGATGCACAGGTCAGGAGGAAGTGCTGGAGGTCTGGTTCCTACACAGGACCCAGAACACCTGCAGCAAGCTACTTAGACTAACTAACTCTGAGAGTCATTGGAGGGATGCTATTTATCTCCAGATCCTACTGGATCAAAAATGCTGAACCTTTGCTCCCTCACAGCCAGCGGGCAGCAGTTAACATAGTGCTGGCAGGGGGTGGTGTACCCAGAGGAAGAGTGAGATGGCAGGGGAGCAAAGCTACAAACTCGATTTTATTTCATCGGCTCAATGGCCCGTTTTTGACCCAGAATCCACTCACACCCCAAACTGTGCATCTTGGCCTTGAGATCAAAGCCCAGACTCATTCAACCAGACATGCACCTACCCAGCCTCCGTTATCCTGGATCCAGGTGTGCAGATGCCGGTTCAGGTACTCAGTCATCCACAGGGCGATGTTGTCCACCAGGGGTGACATCTCCCTGTTGACGCTCTCCACACACATGACCCCACCGAACTCAAAGAAGGCCACAATCCTCCCCCAGTTCACCCCATCCCTGAAGAGTTCCTCCACCACCGTGGCAAAGCGTCCCCTCGCGGTGAAGGGCGTCAGGTGCAGCTGACTGGACATCTCTGCAAAGTCACGACGGTAGCGACGAGAGAAGTCATCCCCAGCCCGGCGGAGGGTCAGGTGGACCACAGGTGGCACAGGGCTGAGCGCAGGCCCAGCGGTGGCAACGAGGGGCCGTAGAGGAGACGTCCTGGCAGCCGTGTCCCTGGCAGCCGTGTCCCGGTGCTCAGCGGGCGTTGGGTTGCTCTCAGGCTGGAAGGAGAAGATGCCAGGGGTGGGGGCAGGCCCCAGGGGCGCTGCGTCCGCATCTCCAGCATCCCACTCGTAGCCCCTCTGAGACAGTTTATAATGTATGTACTTCATTACGATCTCCCGGTTATCATACCCTGTTCTCCCGGCTTGTGCCATCCTTCCCCGAAAAGAAGCTGCAGGTACCAACGGCACTTCACGTCCCGACTCCCGCCCCACTGCCCCGAAAGTAAAAAAAAAGAATAGTTATAATCCAGCTCTTTTATTGGATGTGCTTTGCATTCTTGGATGAAGGGGTGTCTTTAGTTACGCCGAACACTTGATTCTGGTGTTTCCCCCTTGGCACGAGATGCAGGAAATTTTTATTCAAATTCCTTTCTGCTTTTTATTTCATGAGGCACATTATTTATTAAGCTTTGTTAATATCAGTCTACTTCCTCCGCAATGCTGAAAGGTGAGGAGGCGGGACGACCTAGGAAGTTAAAATCAGGTGTGTTTTCCTTTATATATTTAGGGTAAGAAAGGTATATCCGCTACAAGTTACACGTTTAAAAATGCATTAAACTGTCTGGAAATGAAATTTGCTTGAATGCACTTGAAGTAAAAAATATTTCAAACACGTCCATGGAAAGTTACATTAAACCAAATTCCTGTGCAAAGAACTTACTGTATTTTCTAAGGACGGCATGATCTTCTGTCAAGTTTCCCCTTTTTTGGTAAAACCCAAACAAATGCATAAGGCAACTACACCATCGATCTTCAGAAGTCTCCTTGTATAAGCTTCTTTGAAACTTGCAATGAATCGGGAGTTGGGGTCTGTGGGCTAGGTGGAGGAAAAATCAGGAGGGTTTCCAGACTGGGTCCTCACGCTCCTGCTTCACTGAGAATGTCAATCCGTAGGAATCCCAACCAGAGATCTCAAGAGCACCGCAGCGGGGCAAAAAAGCAGCGGCGGCAGCGGCAGATGAATTACAATTTTTTCAGTCCAGCATTTGCAGAAGTCCTGTGATTCTCCCCCTCTTCTCAGCAATTTACACTCGCACACACACGCTGGAGCGCAGGCATGGATCCGTATCCACCGGACCGCTTCAGACCTCCAGGGCAGAGAGAGACACGCCAAGGGGACGATGGAGGAGCTGGGGGACGGGGACCGGAATCCTCTTCTGATTAAACTCCGATGGGCCAACGCGCTTTCCGAAGGGGGGGGGGGGGGGAAAGCAGCTTGCTAAACGCAGGCAGGGACGCGCTGGGGCCGCCGGTGCCCAAGGAGCAGCCCGCGCACTGTGTGTGGTGCGCTGCGGGAGAAGGAGGTGGTGGGGGAGGGTTTGCCCCCCCTCTTTTTCCTAAAAAGGATGACTGCTACGAAGTCCCCCCCCCTGGCCCCCTCTTCCGCTGCACCCCACCGGCGCACCCCGCCTCCGGGCTGCGCACCCTTTCTCCTCCTCCGCTGCGGGCGGCGCTGGCGGCCGCCTCCTCGTGCTCGCGCCGCGCAGCCCGTTCCAACGGTGACGGCTGCGGCTGGGGAGGGCCGGGACACCTCGGTGTTGGCGGCGGCGGCTCGGCGGGGACCCGGACGCGGGGCGGGAGGACGGGCCGGGGAGGAAGGGGGCGGGCGCGGGGCGGGGGGCCCGGCCTCTTACTTCATTCTCCGCCGGAGCGCCTGGTTTCCTGTACGTACGTCACCGTTCATTCAAAAAAAAGAAGAAAGAAAGAGCCCTCCTCTGAGCGCCCGCCCGCCGCCTCCTCCCGCCGCCCGCCAGCCGGCCGGGTTAAAGGCGCCGCGGCCGCCCCGGGGAGCGCGCGCCCGGCCGCGGCCGCTGGCCTGGGTGGCGGCCACCCGCGGCCTACGCTGGGCCCCGGACCGTGGGTGGCGCGGGCCTCCCGGGCGGTAGTGGCTCAGTGGGCGTGTGAGGGGCCTCTTCGGGCCTGCGGGGCTGGCTGCTGGCTGGAAGCGCCTATAGCCAGGGCCAGGGAATTTTCTAACAGGGTGTTCACGATTGCATGGATCTTTTTCAACGTGTACAGTGTGCAGGACCGCATGGACCTTTTCTATGTAGCATGTGCAGATCACATGGATCCTTTCTAACCGCACGGAAAGTGTGTACACAGTCGCTGTGTGTGTGTGTGGGTGTGTGGGTGTGTTTGTTTGTGTGTATGTAGTGTATCTATAATCACATGGACCCTTTAAACAGTGTAGTATGCACAACCACACCTAGTGTATAAAACAGACCCTCAGCTAACCATGTGAACAAACCCCAAAACACTATGCTATCAACTCTCAGCACCCAGAGAGATTGACTCCTAAGTAGTGAGTGGTACCAGTGAAGAGAAGCAACTCCCAGCAGTCTCCAGGATATTAATTACAAATGAAAATACTTAGAATAACCAAGTTAGCATGCTTGTTTCTAGGCCTTTTTGTCCAGACAGCACAAGCTGTGTAACTCAGGTCTGAGTATCCCTCTGCTGTGAAAAGCGCGTGATGTCCACAACCAGCAAGGGCGGGCCTCAGAGGCTGGTCTTTCCTTGTCTCTTCTTAGTCAGATAGTGGCAGACTGGTGGCAGTCACTGATGCTCTTGGCTTGTTAAAGAATAGTCAAAGTGGTATGCACCTTGGAGGTGTCCAAGCAGATACCACATGAACACTCAGGTGCTTTTAGCCTCTATCCAGGCATACCCAACTTGGTGACCAAGGCCAGACCTAACTCTCAGTGGGCCAGTGAAGAGAAGCGTGGAGAACAGCAGCATTGAGAGTTTCAGGAACTGTTTTTCTCTGCTCCTAATGCTCCCAGCATTGGGCTGAGGCTGGACCTCAGGGAAAGAGATCTGCTACCTTTCAAGGCCATGATCCTAACATGGCATAGGTATGGTTTTGGATATCCTCAGCTCTGACCAGCAGCCAGCCTGAGATGGCTTCAGAAGATGCAGCCATACAGATAATGTGTCTATGTACCTACAGACTCACAGTGCCACTGTCACTCATATGAACTGTGACAGAAACAATCAAGCTGAGAGATAGATAAATAAAACACCAAGAAAAACTGTTCATTCAGTGCTGGAGACATGGCTCAGCGGTTAAGAGCACTGACTGCTCTTCCAGGGGCCCTGAGTTCAAGTGTCAGTAACCACATGGTGGCTCACAACCACCTGTAATGGGATCTGATACCCTCTTCTAATGTGTCTGAAGACAGCTACAATGTACTCACATACATTAAACAAACAAGCTGTTCATTCACAGAATAGCAGGTTGCTATATGGGGCTCAAGAACAAACCACATGTGTATGGTGGACAAGTTCCACAGGCTTGCTGGATTACTGTAGTAACAACAGCACATGCAGCCACCATCTTTACCTCATTCCAAATCTAAAAGGGTGTACTTTGTGTGTACATGATATGGGTTGGTGGAGAGTACATGCCATGGCATGAAATGTCATAAGACAGCACCGTGGAGCCATTCTCCCCTTCCACCTTTTTTGATTGGAGGCAGGGTCTCATGTAGCCCAGGTGGGCCTTGGATTTGCTATGTAACAAAGGATAAACTTAATGATTTTTCCTTCCTCTACTTTCAGAGTGCCAGGATTATAGGCATGCATAATGACCCATTTGTGTGGTGTTGGGGAGTGAAATTAGGGCAACACTAGGCAAGTGCTGTACCAACTGATCTACATCCTTAGCTCACAAAGCATCTATTAATATATATGCGCGCGCGCACACACACACACACACACACACACACACACACAGCACTATTTTTTTTTTTTTTTGCTTTTTTACTTCTCACCCTGTTAGCCATGAGACCACACTCTGTCCTTTGAGAATGGGTGCTTTCCTAGGAGTCTGTTACTAAGGGGATGAAGGCGACCTCTCCTTCACAGCTCTCTGATGGCACGGACAGTGCTGGAGAGGTGGCCTGCACTGGAGGGAGGGACTGAGGTATGTGTTCACAGAAATGGAACTGGCACTGATGGTACAAAAACGGCTCAGGGATCCTCCTAGGACCACGCTTTAACCTCCCACGTTTCTTCAAAGGAATCCAAAGACTTTGCACGGTTAATGCTCTGCATTTCTGGGCTGAAAGAAACAAGAGAGCAGGAATGGGGTGGGCAGTAGTTGTGTGCTTCTGCAAAGGAACAGCCAGAATGAAAGCATCCCCTATTCCCAGACACAGAAATGCTCCCTGACTTTTCCTTAAGGGTCTTCCCAGACCCTTCTGTGGCATCTTGGCCATGACCAACTTGGCTTAGATACAAGTAACTGAGACCTTCTGGACCAATGTACCGTGGCCTTTCACTTCCCAAGGTGGCTTCTACCTCCTCAGAGTCCAGGGGCCAGCGTTTGGTGCCTCTGATGGGTAGCATCCAGCCACAAGGGAAAAGGGCCAGCCACAGAGAAGGCTGACATAACAAGGGTCTGAAAGGCCCTTCTTCATTCTCTGAACAGAAAGCTTTCGTTGTGAGGTTCGCCACCTGCTGGTTGGTGCTTTGCAGCATTATTCGGGAAGTTCTCTTGAAAATCAATGTGAAAGTTTCCCAAGTTTATAAAACTGAAGAAGAATATTCTAAAATGAGCATAGAACTGGTTAGTGTTGAGTATGGATATCAAATCCTTCCAGCTATGGAATTTTTAACTGAAATGAGGGAAAAGACTCTTCACTGAGGAAAAAAAAGTAATAGAAAGACACATTTTAAAAGAAACTGTGGGTTATTTCAGGTTAAAATCTGTAAGCAGATGGAATAGAAATAAATCTGTAAACAAAATGAAGAGGGGGAGGAGAGCTGAGACTGTTACTCCATGTAACCTGAATAAAACGAACTATTTTTAAAAATTAACATTTCACAGGCCTGGGTGTGAAAAGCACTGGCTTTTGATTTCACAGGTCCTGTGTGGGCACCATGGGCTCCTGTGCGGAGCGGTGTGTAGGCATTGGTGGACAAACACTGCATGAGCCCCACTGGCGGTGCTTCCAGAACATTCTGGCTCAGACATTTCTTCCCAAGACTGGTCACATTATTTTTGTCTTTTCTGTGCTGTCCAGCCATTTTTGTCATAACTGGGAAACACCGTCATCAGATCAAAACGAAATAAGCTTTAACCTAACCTAGAAACTCACCTGACTAGCTTATGGTAGAGCCTAAGCCTCACTAATCCATTACAGTAAGAAGCCACAACCTCTACCATGAGGCATGAATGAGAAATCAGCCACACTGGAGTGCAAAGTTAACAGTGCGCAAGCAAGGACCTGGGGTGAAAGTGGCCCGGCCTGTGTGAGGCTTTGGGTTCAATGCCCAGCACCAGAGGGGCAACGTAGAAAAGGTGCTCACTTTTGGTTTACAAAAGAAAGCATAAAGAACTGACTTTTTCCTGCCTTTCAAATGAATGGCTTAACATTTAAGGTGAAGTAGGCCAAGGAGGGGAACCTGTCTGGCAGTTTTCAAAGCCTGTTCATTTCTGGATAGCAACTGAAGCGGTTGAACAAACACGTGCGAAGCCACCACCCATAGCAAGAGGGCAGAGAAGAATTTACATTCCTTTCCGTGACTATACTCATTTGCTATTTAGCAGACCTCACAGTGTCTCCTGATACTAACTACAAATTAAAATAGTTAAATAGCAACGTTAGCATGCTTGTGTCCAGACACCACTTCAGGCTCTATGACTTAAAACAGGTCTGAGTACTCCTGTGCTATGGAAGGGGGAAGTTCGTAACCAGCAAGGGATGTTCCTCAGGGCTGAAGTCTTTCCTTGTCTCTTCTTAGTTAGCCGGTGGCAGGCTGATGGCAGTCAGTGATGCCCCCCACTCCCGTTTCTGCTGTCACTCCTCCCCACCTTGGCCCGTGCAGCTTCCCTTTTCCCTATTCTTACAAGGTCATTGGCCGTTCTGTTTAAGGCTAACGAGGACACCAATACCAACCCTATTCCCAAGTCCAAGCACTTTAGCATCTTTTGAGGTGACATTTCCACCAGCAGTGTGTCTTTAACAGGGTTCCTCTCAAACACACTAAGATTGTGTGCTACAATATCCCTACAGCCTAGGCAACATTAAAACTGAATTCCAAGGGATACCACACCCTTTTCAAACTCAAATCTTGCTATTTCTTTTCTGGTCCATCGAGTTCAAAAGCTGGAGTCTCATCCTTATGACTCAATCTGCCCAAGCCTGCTTCCTTCCCACTTACCCTTCCCAGAGCTGTGTAAACTTCTGATGGCTCTCTTGTTTTTCTTTTTCCTTTGGCAGTAGACGGGATCAAACCTGTCACATGCCAGGCAAGAACTCACCGCTGAGCTGTGTCTGAAATGTCTTCTTAGCATCTTTTGCCCCCACATCTGTTCCTCTCTCTAAACACACCTAACTTTCCACTTTGGAAATTCTGATCAGTTCTTTAAGCTTCAGCTCAAACACTTGTGTGAAACCAGCCCCGACTTCTCCAGGAAGCCTCCATACTCCACCCAGACAGCTTAGATGTAATTAGTTTTGGAGGCTAAGAGATGAAAATAAAAATAAACAAACAAATAAAAACAAAACAAAACAAAACAAAACAGAAGCCCCAGGTGGAATCCTGGCTCCATGGAACTGACAGACAGCTGTGACCTTGAGATGGTGAATGAACATCTCTGTCTCTCGGAGCCTGTTCCCTAATTTATAAGCAGAGGTGTGATGACCACTACCCATCCTGTGCATGTATACTTTGAGTTAAAACACACAAAGTGCTCAACAGTACCTTGAACCGATCTGTTCTATATTCGTTAACATGGCTTAATCCCACCTCCTCTCAATCACAGTACACTTTCTGGCTATTCTCTGCTAGATTACGGACCACTTGAGGGAACAGACATCTTTGATACACTCCTTGCGTACAAAAACACTTGGCATTCACATCTTTGTGTCATAAAACTCAAAGGTCTCCAGCCAAAGATGTGGGTGGATGCAGGAGGCTGCGAATGGAGGAAATGCATATGAGGCTACAGCAAAGACAACAAAGGGGTGGAGAATGGAGAGGAAGGTGCAAGGCTTGAGGTCATCAGGAGGGAGAAGTACAGGTCTTTACCCCTGGAGCCCGCCTAGGAGGCTCATCACCAAAACTCAAGCAATATATGTAAAATGAGGAAAAATGGGGGTTAATACGCTCATTAATAGAGTGGAAAGAAATAACTTTTCTTTTAAACACCCAAACATACAAATTAGAGAAGCGATATCACATGCCATTTAAATATAAAATTTCCAAATTTAAAGAAAAGTTTGGCTTGCAATTCAAGATGCTTCCAAAATGAAATGTCTTAATGAAATATCTTTATAAAACTCACCATTGAGTACAACGAATAAAAGCAATTTAAAGGTATAAACAAAAAAAATCATATAATCAACATAGAGATGAAGAAAACATACAATAAAATTTAACAGAGACCTATTAATAAAAAAACTCTCAGCAAACAGGAAATGAGGAATTGTCAACCTAAGAAATGGGCTCTATGAAAATCTTACAAGTAGCCGTCTATGTTCTAGTGAGATGTCCGAGCATTTCTCCTTAGGAGCGCAGACAAGCAGCAAGGGAAGACCTATGGTGAAAAACGTGTTTAAGGAATGTCTCCTCAGGATGAGCAAACATTTCTGCTTACAAGAAACCAAGATGTTCTCTCACCCACTTCTTGTTGTCAAAACTTAGACATGGCTCACAAAATAAGCAGGAATAAGGGTCAGAAAATCTATTTGCATATGAAATGTAACTGTTCAAAAAGCTTTATTATATTCTATATTTCTTAGGCTTCTTTTACTCATACAGACAGCATACTTGAAATAAATGTTCAGATTCCTAAGTATGTATTGTAAAAATACTACTTCCTAAAAATAATAAAAATCAGGCCTTATGAAATGCCTAGGAAGCCAAATAGAGACAATGCTATAAAAGGCTTTTATAGCTTGATTAAGTATCTTTAAAATGACAAATTTCTAGAAAAATAAATCTTCAGATCAGTAAAGCTTGTTCCCTAGTCTGTATGTGTAATTCAGAAATACAAGATATGAAAATCCTATTACAGTAGTGCTATGATACAATACCGCCACAAAAGCTTCTAAAGTAGAAACGCTGTCCTAATATGTATCAAAATAGCTGTGTGTTCTCTGCCAATGTCAAAACACCATAAGAGTTCACACCACAAATAAGTATAAAATATAATGGCACCTCTCTAATTTTCAAAAATCAAACCCATAAGCCTCCATTAACCCAGAAAGATCAGAACAGCAAGACCTAGTCCAGAACTGGAGGGTGACAGTCAGCAGGGGCCTTTCGAGCTGGGGTCCTAAGGACTAAGGGCGATAAGAAAGTGTGAATATTAACTGTGGTCTTCAGCAAGACACATTTCAATTAGAATACAATATAATAAGCTTAAGTACCACAACATAATTCATTGCACGGCCTTCTACAAGGACAAATGCATAGGATTCTTTGAGTGGAGCAAATGGTATAGAAATGTTCTCATCATCTAACAGAAAGTCATCTTAAAGGTTCTGCTTTCAGGAATCAATTATATGATTTAACAGATCCAGATAAATACACACCACTAAATTATACAGAAAGAGACCAAAACAACATCCCAAGTGTCAATTGTATAAATTACTAAAATCTGAAATGATAGGAGAGGACAATTTTAATAAAGAATGTTTTTGGACTGGGATAAGGAATCAAACCCAGGGTCCCAAGCATGCTAGGCAAGCATCCTCCAATGAAACACTTCCCCAGCCCGTGACATTATCTTTTTCTTCTTTTAATAAATAAATAAATGATTGCCTCTTATTCTTTCTCAGTTATGAAGCGTCCTTAACTTTATATAGCAGAATATTAATTTTCAAATAAACACAGGGATATATTAAAATAAAATAATACAACCTGACTATCAGAGCAGGCATTCAGCACTGAAACCCCAGAAGCCCTTGGTCACACAGAGGGAATGGTACAAAGGAACTGTAAGCCCCAGCACCCCTCAGCCTTAGCTTGTGGTGAAGAATGTATAGTATTAACTCTCTGGGGGAAAAAAAGCTGATAATTTTCCTAACGATGGGACTGTCCACATCACCTCCCCCAGCCCCAAACATTCTTTTCCTAAGCAGAAAACTATAGTTTTCTACCTCCCAGCCCCCAGCCCCAAACATTCTTTTCCTAAGCAGAAAACTGTAGTTTTCTACCTCATCTGGGATGAACGTGTGACTTTCAGGGGTACTGCTTCAATGTTGCATTCCAAGCAGGAGTCTCGAGGGTTCCTCTGTTAAAGGTAATGTGGAACACACGCACTGAGAGGCAAGATGCTTGCTGGGAGTCTGGTAAAGTTAACAGGCAGGCACGCTGTGCTGATGTGACAGGAATAAAAACAGTATTCTCACATCAAGTTCATCTGGGACTATGGTATCAACTGCAGAAGAAAAGGAAAGCTCACTCCAAACTTTTGTGAATCAGGGTGTTGGGGCCTCTAATGCCAAGGCATTACAGTCTCTGCAAACCTGAGTTTAAAGTGGGTTAGGGCCAGCATCGCCCACCATGAAACAAGGCTTTTCAATGTATGTCAGGCATTATCTACACAGCCATCCTCTGGCCGAGGAATGTTTGGAAATAGTATAATGGGAAAAGTTAATTGTACTGTGTCAGATGCCATCTGGGATTAGATCTTAACAGGTAAGAGTAGAAAGTGCCAGCTGTCTGGGGACATTTAAAAGAAAATAAAATTGGAAACTGTCCAGTTCTTCCCTCTGAATTGGGAAGCGGTCCCTACTGTCCCACCTCAGCAGCTGTCCAATATGACACAAGTTGCAGACTTTGGCTAGGCTGGACTGAAGGGGTGTTGGAACTATTTTGGCCTTGTCAACCTGCTCCTGTAAACAGTAACGCATATAATAAAAAATGTCTTCTATAACAATATTTTAAGTGTTTTCAGACTTTGATAAAAATGGAGCCATTAAATATCTTATTAAATAAAAACTAAGCCACCATAAAGTCAAGAGCTTAAAAAAAAAACTCAAAGCGCAAAAACTCGTTGGCTCATTGGCCATGGTGGAGCAAAGCTGTACTACCAGGATTCAGGTGCCTGAGGCAAAGACCACACAATAAAACTCATCTTAAAAAAAAGAAAGAAAAAAGAAAAGCAAAGAACAAATATTTACCAGGGCAATCATTTCTAAATTTTCAAACCCTTTTGTTGTTTGTTGGGGTTTTTTTGTTTGTTTTGTTTTCTGTCTTCTGTTTTTTTAACAGTAAAGTTTTTTTTCTTTCAAAGTAGTAGTATTTTCCCGGTGGAATGAACTGAAATGTAGTATTTTGTATACAAGGAGAATAGGGTAAAATATCAAGACAAAGAAAACTGTCCTGGAGTCTGGGGAACAATAAATAGGATGAGTGGGATACAGGCAGGACTCATCAGAGGCACTTGTTGCAGGCTCGCCCATGGAACCACAGTCTTGCGCATGTGCACAGGCTGCCATCGGAGGAGTCCTTACCATGCTGAAGATACTGCTCAGAGTCAGTGCAGGAGACAGAGCCGCTCAACACCCAACCTCCAAAATGAGCGTCTTCAAACCTGACCATCTTTTAATAGTAAGACTGAAAAGTACACAACCAGCTACCTTCCCTAAAGCTCCATTTTATGCTCTGAGAGTGAGAATGTCATACTTTTAACTTTTTTATTTTAATGAATTCATGGATTAATTTAAAAAGTCAAGTCAAAAACATTTGCACTGATCGCCATCTTATTTTTCTTCCTTCCTTCCTTTCTTTTACAAAAATATTACAGTAGCATAAGCAGAACTAGGAAGAGCGATAAGAAGCACTAGAAACTGAGCTGAAATGGAATGTGAGCTTCAGGTCATCATGGCTACTGAAGAAACTGTAAACTTTTAAGCTTCTATGAGATTTTATTTCTCTTCAGAAAACACGTAGAGGCTGCCTTTCCCCCTGAATAAAAATTAAAACGTTGTAAGCATCAGTCTAAGAAGACAAGGAAGGTTTGCCGTCACAAAGGACTCGTCCCTTGCCTTCTTCTGCGCTGCTCTCTCATCCCCCTCCAATTTTATGGGATCAAAGAGAGAGAAACCAGCTTCCCTACAGCAGTGAGTCCCAGGCACAGCCAGATATGCTGACTCAGGCTCACTGGCTACTCGCAAGACACACCTTGAATAACATACACTTAAAAAATTACAAAAAAGAAAAAAAAAAAGACTAATAAAAACCCAGACCATCTTTCATGAAAAGTTAAAACCCAAAATCAAAACAAAACAAAACAAAACAAAACAAAACAAAAAACCTCAGAAATGCCACAAAGTACATTTCTTGATCTCTATGGAGAGGATGGGAGATTAACCAAAAAGCTGAATTTACCGTTCTGGAATGCTATTCTTTATCCTGTTTCCTGTCATTAGTTCTCACACTATCACCCCTAAAGCCCAGAAAATCAAAGATGTCCTGGTCCATATTTGCATAGTGTTAACAGTTGTACAGATGGCCTCATGTCCTTCTGCTTACAGCCAGATTCCTGAAGAGCACAGGATCCAATCTCACATTCAAAAACAAGACACAAAAGTCTGGAGGCCAAAGCTTGTGTTCCATTAGCAGCACACTGTTCAAATCACTGGATTCAGTCTTTCATCCAAGGGGCAAGATTTAGGCAGTTTTGTCTACAACTTCAGTTTTTGCTTTCTGCACCATGCAGCGGCGAACTATATTATCAAAACTTCCGAGGTAAAACAAGGCAATTGTTCGGAAAAGGCCCATGGTGACCACCTGCAAGATAAAGGGAGACCTTTTAGCTCATCCAACAGGACAGTACAATAGCCCATTTTATAGTAGTTGAGTCTCTTCTAAACAGTTTCTAGGACACATCTAATCTGCTCCAAGAACAAGTATAATGAAAACTTTGTAAATGCCAGTAATTCTCAAGAATAGAACATGTCTGCTTTGTACACTGGATAGCACAGCCACACAGACAACAATATTTGTCTGAATTAACAAATTCCAAACATAAAAAGAACAAACTAGGCATTCTTAGAAGACAGGGTTATAACTCCTAGGCACAGTACAATCCCGCATGCCAGATAGCTAGACTACAATCAAGACATCCTCGGCTAGAATTTTTGTTCTGAGTATTAAGCCCTTTTGCTGGGTGCTCAGGACCATGACGTGAGAAACATACATTCCTCTCCCACCTGAACTGATCTGTTTATTTACTGAGGCAAAGTCTCACTATGCGGCTCAGACTGTTCTTGGCACCTAGTCACCAGGGATCCTCTGGCCTCAGCCTTCTACGTAGCTGCGACTACGGGTGGGCATACGATTGGCTTGTAGTGGAAAGATAACCAAATAAGAAAGCAACCATTCTGGAGGCAAGGCAGCAATTATCCATAGCCATGTACCCTTCCCAGTGATAGTCTCTCATTAAAGCAACTCCAAATGGCATCATGGAAAGATACACGTTTTTCAGATACATGAGGAGATGAGGAGAGCAAAGGGAGAGAGAAGAAGTGGCAGCAGGCTGTGGCCGGTGCTGTGTACTGGATTTCAAGCTTCATCCAGAGCCCCAGGGAGCCACTTCATGTAAGGTAGAGCTGTATTTCACAAACACAGCAAAGAAAGTCTCTCAGCATCTGTACCAGTGGCCGGCATGGGGGGGTTAGGTCACAGGGACTGGGAAGGGGTTATGCTCTATTCTATGGGAGTGACTGCCATCTTTTCCTGTTGAGAAAGCAGCCTGATGAGGTAGACCTCTAAATGTCCCCCAAAATGTCTCAAATTTGGATTTTTTTTTTGTTTTGCAACATCTGATTTTGCAACAATTTTATTTAAATGTACACACTCTTGGAGTTTGGCTCACACTCATATCTCAGTGCTAGGGAGGGTGGCAGGGGAGAGTCAGTGTAAGGAGAGTAGCTTCTATCAGATGGACTACAACGTCACTTTCATGTTCTAGCTCACAACATATGTGGATCTGGTAAAGGACCGTGTCCTTGGTCTCAACTCTGGGATCATCAGCAGAGATGTAGAATGTGGGGGAGAGAGAGAGGTCTGAAGAGCAAGGTGATGAGTGGGACCAGAGCCTGAAAGAAGCTGAAGCAGGGTGGTCAGGGATCACAGTCCAACACTGGCTTGGGCATCAGCACTCAGCCTAGCACCCAGCCTAGACTGAGTTTTAGACTTGGCATCACTGTGTGAAGGGGCAAGACAGGTGGACAGGTGCGGACTCTGTACTCTCATCCAAACCTCCTGTGTTGTGTAGGTGCTGGCTGCTGGGGTCCAGTGACAAGCAAGAGTGACTTAGGCCCTGTCCCCAAAGATCTTATCCGTAACAAGGTCAAGCAAATCATGATGGGGAGGAAAGAGACAGGTTAGGAAAGGGCCCGAGAAAGAAGAACTAGGAATTATATGAATGCACCTCACACAGACACCTACAGACCAGGGCTTTCTCAGCCATGATGCTTAGCTTTGTTCCCAAAGGTTCCTTCCATTACAGCTCTAATGACATGGCTGACATTAGCACTGTCCACCAATCTTAGCACTCCACGGCAGACTCCTTAAGGGTTAGTGAACCCTCTTACACCTAACCATCCAGGGAACACAGACCCTTATCAACAGGAGTAAACTTTCAGGCCTAAGAGATGGTTCAGAGGTCAATAGCATATGCTCTTCTTCCAGAGGGCTTGAACTCGATTCCTAGCCCCTAGTTGGCAGCTTATTCTCTGTAACACCAGTTCCAGGGAATCCAACGTTTCCTTCTGCCCTTCATGGGTGCTGCACACACGTGGTGTACAGACATACAAGGGGGAAAGAACTCATGCACCTATCTTTTGTGATCATTGCTAGGCTCACAGACTGATGGATTGGCTGGCTCACAAACTCTGGGGATCTGCCACACAGGGCTTGGGTCACAGACAGGAGCGACCACACTGGCGTTTTATGACAGTGCTGGCAATCTGGATGGAACTATCATGGGCAAGGTGCATCTGGTCCGCTCTCTGAGTCTCCTTCAGCTTAGCTACTGGAGGGCTTGATGAGCTAGAAAATGGTTTCTTAGCGAATACTTCACTGGTTGTGGACAGTGCTGCCACAATTCTAGACCAAGTGTTCCTTTTTGAACACTTTAGAGCAAAGATTCTTTTCTGAAAAGCTAGGTGAGCACCCAACAACAGCTCCTCATCTGCGTGTGGCCTGGTACCTCACTTCCACCCAGGACATATCCTTAACCTGCTTGTCTACTTACTGTTGGCAGAGAGAGAAACAAACTTTATTTTAAAACTACTGCACTCTAGTCTTCATCTTTTTCTCACAGAAGTTGGACACTGTAATTCTTGTTTTGTTAGTCTAGCTGTCTGTATGTCTACCTGTTGCTGGCTAAGAAAGGGCTTACCTGGTTGCTGGCTAAGAAAGGGCTTACCTGGTTGCTGGCTAAGAAAGGGCTTACCTGCTGGAGTCCTTCAGTGATGGAAGTCACTGGGGCCATCCCACAGGTCAGGGAGGACAGCATGTACCCATCTGAGCCAATAGAGCTGTTAAAATTTCCTTGCTAGGAAAGAAGCAAGCAAAAAAGAGTGGTATGGAGTAAGTTTACAGGAATCAGTTCAACACTGGAGAAGCAGTGAAGTATGTTCCTTCACTTTATAAGGGACAACACAGCAACTAAGAATATACCAGAACTAAAAAAAGGGACACATAGACTTAAAGGTCTGAAAGTACAAGTCCATAGATCCCTGTGGGTTCCTGACCCTTTCAGGGTCTCTAGGAACAATGACACCGTCAAATAACACTGAGACATTAGCTGCTCTCCCACTGACCTTTGAGCATATGGACAAAAGTGCCAAAGCACAAATGAGTTTCTGAGAGTGTGGCCCTAATGCAGCCAGTGCCACCACCACCACAGCAACAGACAGGCGTGCGCGCGTGCACACACACACACACACACACACACACACACACACACACGCATGCACAAACACACACACACACACACACTCTAAAAAAGTCTTTAAGAACCCGAAAGTTGCACTGTATTTAAAAACACATGATACAACAGAGAATTTCCTCATTTTATTAAGTAGTAATCTGGAGGTCAACGCTCCTCCCCTCATGTACCTGCTGTCACCCAAGGTCTGAGAAGGCTAACTGGGACCTCCCAGAAAGAAGTGGTTCAGAAGTGGCCAACTGTGTGCTGTCTGCACGATACACCAGCATCTTGAGCTGTCTAGCTCTGCCCCACGTGGGATATGTATCACTTCTTTGTTCCTCAATATAACCAGAGGCCTAATCCATTCATTAAACAGGTTTGGGGTTTGTTTTTGAGGCAGGATTTCAGGCTGCCCTTGAGCTCACTTTGTAACTGAGGATGACCTTGAATTTCGATCCTCTCTTCTCTACTCCACAAGTATTAATAGGCATGTGTTCTCATACTCAGTTTACATGGTACTAGGGAGGAACCAGGGCGTCATGCATATTAGGCTATTACTCTACTAACTGAGCTCCATCCCCCGCTAGGCTATTTCACAGGTATATACATAGGAGAGTACACATAGCATCATGCCCAGGAACCAGCAGCACCTGACATCTTAGGCTGGTTGTGGTCCATCTGCTGGAGGACGCTGGGAAGAAGACTCCTGTTCTCAGGTGACAAAAAGGAAATTCACTGCGAGTACTTTAGCTTAACTGGGAACACACCTTGAGGAAAAGTCCTCATGGAACACCTCAGAGCTGAGCTTCCTGACAAAGCTATTTTCCTGTTAACAACTATTTACCAGCAGGCTAGAACATTCCAACTTGGGCTTGAGGCACAAATAGGGAAGACAAATGAACTGAACTTGTGGCTTGCAAGAAGACCACAGATTATATATGTGCATGGGGGAAAATTAAGATTCATGAAAACTTTATCCATCAGCATGAGACAGTTGGCTTCCTGATATTTCCCTCATCTCTGATGAATGTGACTTTTGATAACTCACAGATTCCATATTTTCCAAGTGATTAATGCATGTTTTCAAATGATGAATGAGTGAAAGATCCATTCAATATAGAAACGGGACATGCAATTCAGTGTCACCGAGAACAAAAGCTCACTGGTGCGTGGTTTCTAATTTCATACTGCAACCAACCTTTAAGAAACCCCTAATTGTCAAGATGAGGGTTAATTAAAAAAAAAAAAAAAAGAACATTATGCCCATAATTATCCGTAAAGCCTGTGAAAACTTTAATCCCCTCCCAACTATGTATCTGTTTAAAGACAGATTTTCTTCAAATTAACAGATTGGCTACAGAAGCAGACACAAGAAAGCAGCTGGCATCCATTAGTGTGGACTTTGTAGAGGCTGGTGAAAATACAGTGCCACTCTTCCTGATGAATTTCTGTTTGAAAATAGCTATGTTTGAGCCACACATAGTAGTAATATCAGCACTTGAGAAGTGGGAGAAGGGGCAGTAGTTCAAGGTCACCCTCAGCTGCAACTGAGGCTGAAGCTACTGGAGCCCCATATGAAGAGAAACTGAGAAAAGGCATGGCTCAGCAGACAAGAGCTCTTGCCACTTGAGTCTGATGATCTAAGTCTGATCCCAGAACCCCAGTGAAGGAAATAATGACTCCTCAAATCTGTTCTCTGACTGTTACACACACACATACACACACACACACACACACACACACACACACACACACAAATTAAAAAGAAACCATGGGGCTGGTGAGATGGCTCAGCGGGTTAGAGCACCCGACTGCTCTTCTGAAGGTGATGAGTTTAAATCCCAGCAACCACATGGTGGCTTACAACCACCCGTAACAAGATCTGACGCCCTCCTCTGGTGTGTCTGAAGTCAGCTACAGTGTACTTATGAAGAATAATAAGAAATTAATCCTTGGACTGGAGAGACCAACCGGAGCAAGCCAGGCTGTCAGGAGAGAGCAGAGCCGAACGGGGACGGCTGGAGCAAGCAGGGACGCCGGAGCTAGCAGGGCCGGAGCGAGTGGGGCCGAACGGGGACTGCCGGAACGAGCGGGGCCAAACCGGAGCAAGCGGAGCCGATCGGAGCGAGCGGGGCTGGCTGGAACAAGCAGGGGCCCGTACGGGGGCGGCCGGAGCGAGCAGGGTCAAGCAGAGCGAGCGGGGTTGACCGGAACAAGGGAAAAAAAAAAAAAAAGAAACCATGAAGAGAGGGGACAGTGCCTATACATCCAGTCCAAGGGATGTGGTGCTCTCCTGGCCTCTGCAGGCATTGTACATACATACATACATACATACATACATACACTCAGGCACAAATATACATTAAAAGAACAAGTAAAGCTGTTTAAAAATAGAGTTAAAAATGTATTTAAGTTTTATTATTTCTCTTTCTCTCTCTCTCTCTCTCTCTCCTCTCTCTCTCTCTCTCTCTCTCTCTCTCTCTCTCTGTGTGTGTGTGTGTGTGTGTGTGTGTGTGTGTGTGTGTGTTGACTGCATGCATGTCTGGGTACAACATGACACCTGAGGAACTGCAGAGCCTCCATGTGGTGGTGGGAAATGAATCTAGAGCCTTTACAAGAACAAGTGCTTTTAACCACTGTGGCAATTCCCCAGTCTCAATTTGATTTCAAATGACTTTATCTCTTAACTCTCTTCCCCATCTTCTGCTGGTAATGGAACCCAACACCATCTTAAGATGGCAGCAGCAGCAGCACCATGAGGGTGCTTCAACACCACCACCACTATCTTGAGGGTGCTTGTTCTGACTTGAGGGAAAAGCAAATTAGCTTTTCATGCCTCTATGCAACTGCTTCGAGCCTCTAAAGGAAACCAGGACAAACTACATGTCTGTGGGCACATGTGTGGGGATCAAAGGTCAATGTTGGGTGTCTACCTCAATCACTCTACACCTTATCTTTTGTGAACAGGTCTCGAAACGACCCTGGCTAGGCTCAGAAACTGGATGGGTTGGCTGGCTCACAAGATCTGGGGATCTGCCAGTCTGTCCACATAGGACTTGGGTTACAGACAGGAACAACCACACTGGCTTACTGGCTTTTATGATACTGCTAGGAACTCAGTTCTTTTGTTGTTGTTTTAAGATTTAAAACGTATGTATGTGCATGTGTGGGTGCCTGAATGTATGCATGTGCACCATGTATGTGATGGTGCAGTATCCAAGAAGGCCAGAAAGGGGTGGGGGAAGGGCTCATGTGGCTTCTGAAGTGGGGTTCTGTGCTTGTAGAACTTACCAAGCCACCTTTGCAGGCCTGTTCTTTTTTAAAAATATATATTTATTTACTTGTGTATATGTATGTATCACAACATGTATGTAGAGGCCAGAGGACAAATGAGGGAGTCAGTTCTCTCCTTCCACTACTGCGGTCTGAAGAACTTGGGTTGTTAGGATTGGTGGCAGGTCCCTTTAACCGCTGAGCTGTCTCACCAGGTCTTTGAGTCTGTTGATGAGGCTGCTATTACTGTGTTCTGCTAACTTTAGCACAGCACCCCTTTTGCCACTTAGAAGCTGCACCCTGTTATCTGGGTGCAGACTTTCCAAAGTCATGTAGGTGACTAAGTTTATGCACATCCCTCAGATTGAACCTTGTTCTACAAGTGGGTTAATCAGAATGTGGTCAAAAGAACTGTAGTATGCAGTGTTCTATATAACGCTTGATATGGTTTCAAAAGCTGACTCCCCACAAACTAAGTGGGTGAGGAGGTACATCGAGGGGGACGGTGGGGCCAGCAGCCTGGTGCTTCACGTCGTCTTGTTGTGAACCAGAGAAAAGTGGTAACAGGAAACAGGAAGGGAAAGATAAACCCATCCTGAGCCTGGCAACCGAGTACCTTAGATGGTCTCAAACCCTGGGAAAGGACAAGGCAGGGCCCGAGGCCGGGAACAGTGGGTAAGCATGGACACCAAGCCTAATGACCTGATTTCAATGCCCTGGACCCACGTGGTAGACGAGAGAACCCTTCTTGTAAGAAGGTGACATTCACACCCACACAATAAGTAAAATTACAAATCAAAATTAAAAGACGGTATCTCTCGTCACGTAGTGGTCATCTGCTTTCCTAGAGCTTCAGCTCTCTTACAATACCGTGACCCTATCTCTCAGATTAATGCTCAATCCACAGGAAGTGTGAGGAGATTGTGGAGGCTGACGTCAGACAAACCCCACCTAAAGCCAAATGCTTTGCTCTGATGTCAGTCCTTACATGCTTTTCAGGAACACAGTACAAATACAGGAGTACAGAAAGCCACACAAGGGCATTTACTTACTATGGCATCTTTGACAATTTGTTTGGCCACCTGCTCTGGTTTGCAAATAGCTGTGGTCTCTGAGATAAGCCGGGTCTCCAGGGGCTGCAAGTGGGAGAAATATACAAATTAAAATAATTCCACTAAATTAAAATAAACGTCTTATAGACCGATCACAAACAATTATCATTTTTCTACCTTCGGACAAATCCTTTTGTTTAAGACAAAGATCAATCTAGATCCTAAATCAGTGTCTACCTGTGGGATGTTTATCTCCATCGGCAGAGCATGCTAAGAAGGTGCTTGCTGTTCTCTGTGATGCAAGCTCGGCTCTAGTGAGGCCTCCCAGAGCTGGAGTTAGTAGACCAGTCTGTCAGTCACAGTGAGGAAGGGCCCCTTCTCTTACTGGCCAGACAACTGCCAGACAGTATGTGCATAGAGGCTCGTCCCTGTGACTGAGCAAACGTAATCCATCGTAGGACAGTGCCTCCATGCTGAACAGAGTCCCCTTGAGCAGATGAATGATGCTGGGGACAGATGGAAAGCCCTAGTAGAGGACAGTCTGGGCCTAGGCCCCAGTGAAGAACTCGATCTATTTGCTGAAGGACGAGCAGAGGAGGCAAAGACACGAGCCGTTTGAGAAGCAACACTGCCTCGTGCCTAGTTTGGCTGAGAGGTAGTTACAGGACCGAGGCACCAATTCCCAAATCACAGGCTTCTGTTCCTCAAGAGACAGATAAAGGTCTGTCAGACTCACACTTAGCTCAGAACACCCTTCCTAATTCCTTGCTTCTGTGTCTCGGTTTCTCTCTCTCCTCCCCCCTTCCTCTCCCTCTCTCCTCTCCTCTCCTTCATTTCTGCATTAATTCACGTTATAGCTACTTCTGTATTCTCACTTTGTGTCCTAATTTACTTGTGAGCGGCAACTTTTTTCATCTGTTCCCATTGGCTTTTCTGAGTAGCATTCTACCCACACATCCAAACATTCTTCAAAAGAAAAGTTTCAAACTGGAGCCTTAAGCCACAGGAGACTAAATGTGACTATGTAAGATTGAGGAGGAAAGCCTAGAACACACTTTTTCCTCCATGTCTGGTTTTGTGAGTCAGGGTCTCACCATGTAGCCCAAGCAGGCTTGTGACTCGATCTGCCGCCTCCTGAACACTGTGACTATAGAAACATGACAAACGTTTCACAAAAGTTGGGGCTTGTTTTTTTTTTTTTTTTTTTTTTTTTTAAGAATCTGAGAAGGCAAATATCCCACTGATTTGCTCTTCCTCCACACCAGGTGGGTAAGGACAGGCAGGATGCCCTGAGTTAGAAGAGTGTCTGCTGCCCCCTACTGGGCTCACAGATCAATGCAGGTTCCAGTCACCAGAAATCAGTCCAAAATTTTACTGGAGGCTAAACAAAATCAAAACCACCAAATCTCAGGGAAGTCACTACTTCACTGGCTTCGGACTTACGGAGTATGCAGCAAATATTAATGCTTGCTTAGCAGGTCTGAAGCAGGAGGTTTGGTTTCAAGTTATTTCTTTAAAGCAAAAAGAAATTATAAAATTGGCTGAACTCAAAAGAAAATGAAGAGGTTGTTTCTACATAAATAACCTTTTTTTTTTTTTTTTTGGCAAACAAAAACAGGATACATAAACATCCAAAATCTATGCTACAGAGATCCACATACACTCTAAGAGGAAAAAAATACATAAAATAATTGGGTCTAAAACTAGGTTACCCTCAGTGTGAGGTGGTGTTTCCGTCGGTTTCCTTCAGCCCCACTTTACCTGTTTATGTTTTGTTTGTTTGTATCATGGCAAAGGGAAAGACGGGGAACCAGGTGAACAGAGAGTGAAGCCTACACTCAGCTCAGGACTACTCAGTCATTTCCTAGAACCTGCACGCATGCCCAAGGGAGACAGATGCCACTGGGGCTGAAATGACCAGTCCCATGCCATCTGTCCATATATACAGAACAGTAACTAAGACAAATCCATGACCGACAGATCTAAGCTTTAAAAAAAAAAATCAGTAGAAATAAGAATTTCAACGCAAAGTTGAAGAAGAAACCAACAGCGAGTAAGAGAGAAGGTGACGAGGTCAGCTGGAAGAGTGTGGCTGGCTCCTGAGCCACAAGTGCATAAAAGAATGCTTCCAAGTGTTCTGGATAGAAAACAAGGACCACAATGTTCCAGAGCTGAGTGCATGAGAGAACAAAGGGGCTATCCTGAGTATCTAGCATATAAAACACTTCACAGCAAATGGCATTCTAAAAGATAAAAAAGGAAAAAGAGTGTCCACACTAAACCCCACCAGCAGTACACAGCTCCCATGTGTATGAGGGGCTGCTCAGTCCCTGACGCATGCTTGGCCCGAGAGTATTACTGGAAGGTGGGGAAAGGTAAGGGCTGAAGCCCAGCTGGAGGAATGTGTTGCTAAGGCTATGGCTCACCTGGCTCTCGGCTGTACCCCCTTTTTCTGCTTCCTTTAAGGAGCACTGATCTGCCTGGCCAGCTCTCCCTGTCCTGACGATGGGTTTCTCTGAACCACGAGCCACGAGTTGCTTTTCTCAGGCATCTCAGGTCAGTGGGGTCCCCAGGAAACCCTAGAAGCTAGAACTCAGTGAGAAATGCCTGCAAAGCTATGAGGACCGTCATTTTCAACTGTCACCCAGTAAAACACCCTACCACACACAAGAATGAAAAATAGGAAAAGGAAGATGCATTCTTGTTAACCAGATTCTAAACAAATGTTGCCTCTCATGTGCCTTTCTCTGGAATGACTAAAGAGCCACCAAAGTGAGCAGAGAAATGACAGCAGTGGAAGGCACAGACCCCAGCAAGGGACAGAGAAGGGAAGCCCAGCACGAGGGAGTGCAGAGGATGTCATCCCAGGAGGCCTGTGTCCTGTCAGGAGGTGGAGCTCCATGACAAGGGGCTTGGAGGGAAGAAGAATGAAAGTAACGGAAACGTCAGGGGTTCAGATGACCAAAAGACGTTCAGTTCTCCCCAGTGAAGGATCTACAAATGCTCACAGTTAAACAAAGACACACAAGAAAGGAAATGCCATTAGAGGGGATCAACTTTAATAACTTTCAGAAAATTACATATAAACAGAATCTGACTCCATCAGAGGTAACAGTGGAAGAACAAAGTAGATCTGAGGCCCAAATTTTACCTTCCCTAGTTAAAACACGACTTTGTATATAGGTACATATGAGTGTATGTGCATATGTGTATACTTTATGCATGCATGTAGGTGCATACACTGTTTATGCATGGAGGTATGTATGCATGTATGGATTGGTTTTAACACATGGGTGAAATGGCTTCCCCTGGAGGTCAGGGGTCAGAAGTGGGAGTGATAAGGCCACAGGCAGCATTAGATAACTACGTCATATGAGAGAATACTGAGGTCATATGAGAGAATACTGAGCTAAAGTTGGAAACAAGTAAGTTCAACATTAAGAAAAGGAGACTGAAGAGCAGAAAAGGGAGGAGGAAGCTCTGCCTGGAAGGTCAATCCTGGCTCAGCACCCTGCACCCAACAGACCCACTAACTGGCCAGGACCTAAAGTAGGATAAATTCATAAAATTACACTGAAGATTCAGAACAGAGCTAGGGAGATAAAGTGCCTGTCTGGCCTCTGAGCACACGCCAGAGGTTGCAAATAGAAAAATAGCCAGTCCGAGGAGACAGAGACCAGAGAACTCCTGGGCCTGCTTGACAGTTCCAGAACAGTAGGAGACCCTGCCTCAAGACCAAGGACACCACCTGAGGAAGAATACCCAAGGGTGTTCTCTGATCTCCATACACAGCTGCACACTCCCAAACACATACACACACACACATACATGCACACATACGCCCAAACATGTACACACATACCACACAAACCCAAATACGCACAACGCCCCCATATATCACATATACACATCACACACACACACCCAAACATGAACAACTCCCTCCATAGTCACAAATACAAACTATATACACACCACCACACACGTGCACACTCACACACACACATCACATACACACCTCACTCAGAACACTTAATACCATATCATACACATCATCCATCACACACATA
This sequence comes from Mus minutoides, assembly GCA_902729485.2. Taxonomy (NCBI): domain Eukaryota; kingdom Metazoa; phylum Chordata; class Mammalia; order Rodentia; family Muridae; genus Mus; species Mus minutoides. The sequence continues at coordinate 945,721 of LR749956.1, read as the reverse complement.
CAATACATAACAGAGACAGTACACATGTACCACACAGATGTGTATCATACACACAACACATTTCACATGCAACATGCATATCACACACACAACACACATCACACACAACATGTATTTCACACACACAACACATATTACACACACAAAATGCTTCACACAGCACACACATAACACACACAGACACAGACACAGACACACACACACACACACACACACACACACACACACACATGCGTGCACGCCATCACACACCATCACACGCTCCTCTCAGAAGGCATTATGTAGGAATACTGACCTTCGTTTTGTTTTCCTCAGCCAGCCCCGGCGTGTCAGTGTCTGGTGGGTAGGCCACAGTGACGTACACATTATAAGGCTTCACCTGGTCGGTCACACAACAAGGCATGCACTCAGTAAACAGAGCACTTTGTATTCATCCCTGTAACTTGTCTCAGCTATCTTGATTCTTAGAACAGCGGTTCCAACCTGTGGGCCACAGCCCTTTTTTTGGGGGGGGGGGTTATATATCAGATATTTACATTGATTTATAATAGTAGCAACATTACAGTTATAAAATAGCAACTAACAACCTTATGGTTGGGGGTCACCACAACATGAGGTGTATTAATGGGTCACAGCATTAGGAAGGCTGAGAACACTGCCTTAGAAGGTGATGCCTGTCAGGCCCACGAAGTGGCTATCAGTAAACAGGCACCAAATGTCCTGGGGACCCCTCTTCATGAAAATGACTTAGAAACAGTAACAAGAGCTCCCCTGACCTATGTCAGAAAGTGGCTGGCTCTAAAGTGTGTCAAGCCCTCTCCTAGGCCAGTTCTTCCTGCTGCTGACCAAGCAGAGGCTCAGAGCTGCCCAGGGAGAACTACAGATGCTGTGGAATGACAGTATGCTCATTCATCACAGACTCTGCCCATGAACTGAACAGCTCAAGGCAGAAGGCAGGTCTATGCCTTCCAGGCTGCTTTAATACAGTAATGTTCATTTCAATTGCAAAACACTGTCTCTCGGTGCCTACCCAGATGCGCATTACTGTGCCTGAATCCAGATTTGGAACTCTAGCCATCCCTGTAGAAGTCCCTGCACAACCACCCACCTAGCATCAGGAGAAAGCATCTTCATCCTGGGTAGACCAGCCAAGCCACTCCCCTGTAAACAGCCCCAACCACTATTTATACATAGAAGCTCTTCCCTCCGCCCTTTTTAACAGTAAAATCTCTCTAGCCCAGGCTAGTCTGACCTGGTCATCTGTCTGCCATGGTCTCCCAAATACTTGGGATACAAGCGTGCACCACTATGCCCAGATCTCCCTGGCTTTCTTTATAGGTACTATGCCTATTATAACCTCTAGTTCTTCCAACACTGTCTGCCTTCCACTTTCTCTTCCCAGTCAACTCCTCTACTGATGAAGACACCCCAACAATTCCAGTGGCCCTTCTTTTCAAGGGTCAGTCTCCCAAAACTGTCCAACAGCAGCCTGGTCGCTGTCGCCTGTTCCTTTCTTGCCTGGTAATCAGTGATGCAAAGGCTCAGACCACTAAGTTCACTTTGGCATGCTTTTTTATTTACTGCTGGCTTGTGTCTCTGTCCTCATAAAGACATCTGGGTATTTGGAAGGGACGGCAACAAGTCTAGTGCTGAGAATCTTAAAGAAGAAATCTGACAGTGTTCCCCAGCCCCACCCGTCTACCAGGGTGCCAGCCCCTTAGCTCCCAGATCCTGTTAGTGACACAGCTAAGAAGGCTCGGGAGAGCAACATGGGTCAAGAGAACAAAGCCGTAGGTACTGTGAACCCATCCAAGTAATCACAAGAATGAAAGCTGGTTCCATTCCAGGGCGTCCAAGTCATGAGGGTTTCATGGCTTGGCCTTGCCAGGGAGTGCTTGCTGTCTTCTAGGCCAATCAGGCGAGCCAGCTGGAACAATGATGAGCAAGTGACTTCTCTCACACTTGCTTTTGAGATGGTGACTTAATAAAATGTCTCTTGTATTCTTGTCTGGTCCTGTATTGGACCAGAGAAAAATGGCTTAAAAAAAAAAAGTGACTGAGTGATAACTGGTCAAGTCACACAGGCTGGCTTCTCCAGCCCACTCCGAACTGCCTGCCCCACTGCTCTGCCCCCACAGTGAGGGCTGTGCTGCTTATGACCATCAAAACCATGTTTCAAAGTAGTGTCTCTCAAACTCAAGGTCATGACCGGGTTACTAACAGTTTTCTCACAGGGAGGGACTAGAAAGAGCAAGGTGGAGAGGAACCAGTGAGTCGCCTTTGGAGCCAACACTGTTTTTGCAATCACCAAGCACGATTATTCTGCTGGTCTATGGGTGGATGCTCCCAGCAAATGCTTTTTAAATTACTACTGGATGCCAGCATAGACTTACATACAGGAATGAACTGAACGGACAATTCTCTGTCCATAACCCAGTTCCTGGTCTCCTGATACTCTTGTTCACATAATTTGCAAAAATCAGGACATACAAAATTATTCTTACACCTCTCTCTGTTAATATTATAACCCAACCAAAAAGGGAGAGCTTAGCTTACATTCACCTGTTCTGGGTTATGACCAGTGTTACAATGAGTGTTACACCTGATCTCACTGAATCATGCCTAGCTGAATTGTTTCTCCCAGGCCCTGGGAAACAGCCATTTTCTATTCTCCTGATCTGCCTTTCTCCCACCTGTCTTCTTACTCTCCCCTCTACTTGGCACCAGCCTCGGACAGGTAAGACAATGGATGGTTTGTGAAGGATGAGTTTATCATTAAAAAAACAAACAAACAAACAAACAACAAAAAAAAACCAGTGCCACTTAAGAGCTGTTTTATTAAAACAAGAACACTGGGTCTGGAGAGGGAACCCCAGCTGCTCAAATCAAATTAAAGAATCCCAGCTGCAGCTTACTGGTCTACCATGGTGGGAAGAGATGAGGGGAGGGGCCAGGTGTGGTCTGGGTAAGAAAGCAGGAGGAACCCTGGATGGGGATTCTTGTTTCGTTATGGTTGAATCTTGAATCTCTGGCTATAACTGACTTCAGAAATACACTTTCAAAGAGATCAACTTTTTGGAAAAAAAAAAAAATTCTTTAAACATTAAATTTGTATTTAAAAGACCAAAAAAGAAAATCAAATTCAAAATATCAACAAAGCATTCAAGTATATACTGTGCCCACATTTTCAGAGTTTATACTTTGTTAGAGGTAGTAGGGTGGTAACTAGAAAGACTTAAAAGGTTAATTAAACCAAAAAGTTTACCCAAAGCATCAAGCATTTAAGCAAATATGTTGGTTTAACTCATAAAAAACTGACCAAATTATCTAGATTTCAATAAACAATTATTAGTTGATAAGGAAATCTTGGTTTGAGTCAAATTTTGCTACAAAAAAAGTTGGATTCAAAAGCCTGAATTTACTTAATCCAAATAAAATAGCAGTCTTTTCAGATGGTACGTGTGTTTGTTTATTTAAGTAACAACACTTTTAATGCTTAGAAGTCAAGGCGACTTAGCCCAGCCAGCTTCGGGCAGTGTGAAAGATCACTCTTGACATCAAGAAGCTGAGCGACTGTGTTGCAGCCGCTGGGTCACTGTTCCCTCTGAAATGAAAACCAGGGCTCCCAGAGATACACTTGGCCCTTAATTTGTGGATGGCACTGTCCGACCTCAGGAAAGGCCTTAACGGGCATACATTTTTATCTCTAAACTCTGCTCCCACATGGATTTGAAGCCCCAAAACCCAAACTGGATAAAGCAGCTACCAGATGCACATGCAGATTACAAATTAGATCCCAAATTACAGATATATCCTCTGCTGCAAAAGCCCAGTGGGCTTGCAGTCACAGGGCTAGGCCTTGTTCTTCCTGTCACCAAGTCACTATATGAGTCTAAGTAACTGACTGAATTCACTAAAAGCTCAGAAAGTGGTATGAAGACGCTTCTGCACACACTTCACACATACAGACCTATACACACACAGCAACATGGTTATTTGTGAAGCATCCTTAAGAGTAACTACAACAGAATCACCAGGATCCTCTTGCAACTTCACAGCTTAACTGAGCATGCCTGTGCAAAGGCCTAAGCCTAATGTTGAGGTTGTCTTAATGATCCTCTACCTTATTCTTTGAGGTAGGCCTCGCAGTTTGACTCATACTGAGTACTGGTCTAGCTCGTTAGCCTCACAGCTTTGGGCTCCCATCTTCACCTTCTGAGCACTAGAATTACAGGCAGACAGGTCCAACATGTACGTGAGTTCTGGAGAGCCAGACTCTGTTACCCAACCTGTACAACAAGCATTTTTCCCCAGAACTACCTCCAGAGCTTTTAGAAAGTTGTCTATATAATGAATGATATCCCTGTTCACTTAAGCAGAAGCAGACCAACACCAGGAAGGGATTTCAAGTAAAAAAGTCCAGTAGACAATCCCTCCAACCTCAGAGTCATTTGGCCTCTGTCCTAAGTATAATTTTAACAATAAGAAGTATTAAAACGCAGATCTTTTTGTTTTGTTTTTATAGATACCACCTTTGTAAGCCTTTAGCTTACAAAGTGATGTAGGCTAAGAAGCTAGAAAATGACAGAGCTCTCTGCTGGTCCGAGAAGAAGAAATACAGATATAAATGAATCTTTTACCTCCATCTGCAGAGCTTCTGCCAATCCTCTTATGGCAAACTTGGATGAAGAGTAGGCTGTGAAACCAAACAGCCCCAGCTGTCCTGCCTGAGAGGACACGAAGACAATCCTGCCCACCCGTCGCTCCTTCATGGTGGTGATTACTGCCCTGCTGGGGTACACGCTGCCCAGGTAATTTATGCTCATTAGTTTCTGCAAGAAACAAAGAGGCCAGATGAGGTGGGAACAAGGACAAAAGCCTAAGCTCTGCTAAGGGGAGTTTGTCTCTTCCCAGGACTAACTTATTTAAGAGAGACCCTATGGTAGTTTGCATATATATTTTTAGGCCTTTGGTAGTTTGCATATATATTTTTAGGCCTGGTTCCTACTTGATTTAACAGTTTGGAAGGATTAGGTGGAGGGGGGCCTTGTTGGAGGAGGTGTGTTTCTGGGGGTATGCTGAGGTTTCAAAAGTCCACAGTAGGCCCAGTGTCTGTCTGTGTTTCTGTCTGTGTTCTCGTGTTTTCCCTCTCTCTCTCTCTCTCTCTCTCTCTCTCTCTCTCTCTCTCTCTCTCTCTCTCCCTCCCTCCCTCCCTCCCTTCTTCCCTCCCTCCCTCTTCCCTCTCTCTCCTCCCCTCCCTTTTTTCTCTCCTGTCTGTGGACCAGGATGTAAAGCTCTCAGCTACTGGTCTAGCATTATGCCTGTCTGCTTCCCACCATGATGATAATGTACTGAGCCTCTGAACCTGTAAGCATGCCCCAATTAATTGCTTTCCTTTATAAGAGTTGCATTGGTCAGTGTCTCTTCAAAGCAATAGAATAGCAACTAAAAAAAAGCCCAGGGGACAGGGAGCCTGGGTGTAGCAGATTTGCTGAATATTGTACGGGGAAGTGAACGAATGTAGTAGATACTATGACACTCAGGACCTAGCCTCTGGAGACTAGTTTAAAGACAATTCTCAAAGTGACAGCAGTTCCATCTTTGATACAAATGTCAAAATTAGGGCTAGGCACAAGGTTGAGTTAGGAAAGTCCTTTGTGTGCAAGCATATGGACTTGAGTTTGGATCCCCAGCACCATGCAAAAACTCTACTGGGCATCAGGGCACACACCTCTAACCCAAGTACCGGGAGCAAGAAGGCAGAAACAGGCAGATCCCAGCAGCTTACTGGACAGTCTCAGCCAGTGTAACCAAAATAGTGACATCTAGGTTTAGTGAGAGATTGTGCCTCAAAAATAGGGAGGGGGGTATTGGAGGGAGGGAGGGAGGGAGGGAGGGAGAGAGAGAGAGAGAGAGAGAGAGAGAGAGAGAGAGAGAGCGAACGCTAGCATTAACCTCTGCCCCAACTGTGCACAAACACAAATGGTCACAATTAGTGTTCTACTAGAAAAGTACTTATTGTAGGTAATGCTTTATAACGGTATTTTATGTGTATGGGTTTTTGCCTTAAAATATTTCTGTGTACCATATGTGTGCAGTGCCCACAGAGGCCAGAATGGGGTACTGGATCTTCTGAACTGGAATTAAAGACAGTTGTAAGATGCTGGCGACTAAACCTGGGTCCTCTGCCAGAGTGACCAGAACTCTTCTTAATCCCTAAGCTATCTTTCTAGGTCCTTATAGGTAGTAATTCTTGAAGGACAGTTTTAGGAGAAAGCTTCGAAATATTTCTGGCTCTGTTCAAGGACTATACAGAGAATGCGGTACCAGTTAACAGTAGAGCTGTGCCTTCATGTGCCACCCACCCCTGATCTTGTGAGACTGTTCTCAGCTGGCCATTTCCTCAGGTGAAAATGGGGTTAATCTCGGCATTACCTCAGGATGCTTCAGGGATTACATGGGAAAACACAAGCTAAGTACAAGCCCAGATCCTGCTGCCCTGCACAGTGAGAACTCAGTATCTGCTGGAAAGTGCCCGCAGAGACATTCCCAGCTTCTCATCCCAGAACTCTGGAAACCCACGTCCACCCTGAGAACCTGAGGATGCAGAGTGACAGGTTTATACACCGGAAGGAAGGCTACACAGTGGCAGGTTTATACATTGGAAGGCTATTCTCCTTACCCTGAGAAGCTACACAGCCCAGTCAGGGCATACACGCAACCATGATGGCAGTGCAGCAGAATACTAAGAAACTTTAAGAAATGAGAACTGAAAACACAGGAGTGAGGGGAAAAATTTAAGCCCTCTGACCTTCTGCAGGCCTGTGTGCATCTCTGAGTATATGGTGTTGACTACAGCCTGACACTGGTCCAGCATTCGCACTTTCTATAAGATAGGAGAGCAGTTTAACTTCAGAGTCGAGCTTTCAAAACCCATCACCCCGGTGAAAGAGGACACTAAAGATAAGACTGCCGTATTGCCAAGGTCAAAACACTTAAGAGTTCACATCTAATGCCCACTTCCTCAGTGCTGAGTTCTTGGCTTGGCAGGCCTGTTTTAACATAGAAGACATTATCTTGACAACATTGTCGCTCACCTCAAAGCTACTAACTTCAAGTTCTTCAAACTTTCCTGACAAAGAGGTGCCTGCACAGTTGACCAGCATGTCCACAGGACCCAGCTTCTCTTGTGCCTGGAGGAATATTCCAGAACATTACATATCATTCCAAACACTACATCAGAGAATGGAAGACAAGGTCAATAAAGTCCATCGAACCACTAAGCCTATAGAGAAGAGTTGTCAAACTCTTGGCAAGAACCCAACCAGAGTCAGGCAGCGAACGGAAATCACCCCTCCTCTTACCTGCTTTATGACATTCTCCACTTGGTTATAGTCTTGAGACACATCAACCGAGATACACAGCACCACCTGTTCAAAAGAAGAAAAAGGGAGGAACGGGTTCAGGACCTGCGAGACAGCTCACCAGGTAAGGGTGCTCACCACCAAGCCTGCTGACCTGGGACTCACAAAACGACATCTTTGGGATATTCTAACCTACACACACACACACACACACACACACACACACACACACACACACACGGTCCTGAACTTCCGTCTAGAATAACTTGGGCTCACAGCTATCCTCCTGTTTCAGCCTTCCAAATACTGAGATTACTAAGATTATAAGTACATGCCAAAATGTTGTTCTACCAAAACTATTTATAAAGGTGTTTTTTTAAAAAAAAAAAAACAAAAAAAAAAACCAAGTCTTTCTAATAATAAAGGCCAACTTAGCCACAGACACCTACGAAGTGTTTCATTTCTGACCCCAGGATGGGGGATGGAGGTATATATTTTATATACCAAAGCAGATCTGGCTTCCAGGTTCTCCTAGCACCCCTCAGTCCCTACCTGGCATACCCTGCCCCAACCCTGAACTTTCCAGCCCAGGAGCTGGGCTGCCCTTCCCCAGAGAGTCCTCTTCCCTCTCTGTGTGTGCTACTTCTCTTTCTCTCTCCCTCCCCTCCTCCCCCCTCCCTTCTTCCCCATCCCTCCACCCTTTTCCTATGGTGACTTCCCTGGCCTTGGGCCTCGGAGCCAGTGAACTCACTTCACCCACCTGAGAGCAGCTTCCCAATAAACCAGCATTTAATCTAATCTAATCTGGCTTAAATTGGCTCATTCACCGGTGGTGGAAAAAGAACCTATCAGATGTCGCTGAACTGGAGGGAAACTGAGTCCCCAGTTCCAAGGTCCTGGTATTTCCTGGCCATGTGGGAACGAACCAATCTGTTCTTCTACCCCTCTCCACTGAAATACAGCATTTCTTCTGACTCTGTGGGTACCCTTCCCCAGCTATTTCCTATCTGGGTCTAGGATCCTTGGAGCTTTCTCGGCTGAGTCACGGCTACATTAGAGTTCACCCCATCTGAACAAAGACCAGGTCTTTGTTTTGGGGGAACCTTTGATACAGCCTTATCTGAGGTTACTACACTTCTGCATAAACCATTTGATCTCAGACTATTAATTGGGATGCCAATTCAACAGTGTTGGGATCTCCAGTGAATGCTGGGATGATGGGTGCCATGGGATCTAAAAAAAAAAAATTTATTCGAATTGGTCTGAATTCCGTGTCCAGCTTTTTGGAGGCTGTGCTCTCCCACTCTCCCTTCGCCACACTGAGCACAGGGCTCCAGGTGCCACCTAGCCCAGTCTTCCCCCCTCCCACTCTCCTTCCGGTGACAGCAGCAGCTGCAGCAGCACTGATTACAACAGTGCTGGTGAACTAATAAGGTACACACACGGGGCAAACAGCACGACTGGTCACCATCCTGACTTTGGAATCAAGAGGGTTGAATTATGGCTTCACCACCATCTTTCCTAAGGGCATCACTGAAGTCATGTTGAGAGCTGGTGCAGTTAATTACTTAAGCGTTATTTAGCCTCCTGTTTCACGTCTGCTAGGTGTACAGATAACTAGAAACAGACGCAGACTGACTAACACACATATGCTTAGTAGGTACGGGCCTCAAACCTGTCAGAGACCTGCTGAGGAGGACATTTAAAATCTTAAACTTAATGCTTAAAATGACAGAGACTCCCAAATCCTAGTAGTGACACCCCCGAGGTCTCCAAGAAGATCCAGAGACAACAGGAAAGGACTCCACCTGAATTGTACAATAACCATTGAGAAAGGTTGTTCCACTGCCTGAGCTGCTGAGGTCTGACCTGAACCTGTGGACAAACAGGGACACAGACATGTCTCATGTTGGCTAAGTCAAAGCAAGGTCAGTTTCCCAATTTCCTCCTCCACAGGAAGGCCTCTCAGATTTGTTGAGCCTGGCAGCCTAAGATGAATCTGGATCTGTGTCCTGAACAAAGTCATTGACATAAAAGGAACCTAGTGGTGTAACTGGGAAATGGGTAAGTCTGTCATTCTAATTGACACATAGGACATATAGATGCATTCTCAGGTTTCTGAGGGCTTCAAATCTAGTGATCAACCATCCGTGTCTCATGGTAAATAACTGGATAGGAAAAGTTTACTTAAGATCTGAGGATATAAAGGCTTCTAAGAAACTGTCTGGAGGTCTAGGAAGGGGTTTTGAAGTGGATAAATGAAGTTGTAAAGGATTTATCTTTTTGTAAACTTAAAAAGATTCTTGTAAGCCTCAGGGAATCCACTCAACTCCACCTTCCACAGCCAAATGGACTCCAGATAAGTACTGTCAATTAACAGTCTGTTTCCTTCCCCACCTGCCCATTCCTGAGGGTGTGATCTCTTCCCCTATCCCTGGTCATGCCCCCACCCCTTCTCCAACTCCCATGACCATGAGCATAAGAGTTTCAAATGTATAACCCCCCAAAAGTTTTTCTCCCTAAGGTGTTCTCTCAGAATCTGCATCCAGAACAAACAGTTGCTCACAGGTGCTCTGCCCCAGCCTCACAGACTGTTCTAACTGGGCCTACACACTCCTCCCTCCATATGGTCCCACAGCCTGGGCGGCAGTGAGGCAACCAGCTCTTCCTGGACTTGCCCCACATTCCAGCATTTTCCCACATTCAAAACTGTACCCCAGTGTCAGCAGGAAGCAGTCATGTATGATTATGGAGTTTCTTATTCTTTTATAAGCAACAAAAGACTGAGATGTTTGGTTTTGGACCCTGAACAAGAGACTGAGGTGCATATTTTACATACCACAGCAGACCTGGCCTCTAGGTTGTATCAGCATCCCTCAGTCCCTACCTGACATACCCTGGCCCCAACCTTGAATTTTTCAACCCAGGGGCTGGGCTGCCCTTCCTCCAGAGGCTCCTCTCTATATAATGTAGACATTTTGCATGCTCTCTCCCCTTCTTCTCCCGATCTGGGTGCATGCCTCTTCTCTCTTCCTCCCCTCCCCTACCTCCCCATGGCTACTTCCCTGGCCTCAGTCTTTGGGGCCAGTGAACTCACCCACCAAAGGGAGAGCAGCTTCCCAATAAACCTGCCTTTAATACACTCTAATCTGGCTTAAATGGGCTCATTTCACTGGCAGCCAAAAACCAGCCTATCACAAAGCAGAAGGTCTACATGGGGTGGTGGCAAGGAACTTGGTGATGGGTGCCAGAGCAAACAGGCAGGCATCTGGAATGTCTTGTACTAAAATTTGTATTCCCAATGCCAACATGTTAAAGGGTTAATACACTGGCATTATTGGAAGGTGGTGAAGCCTTTAAAAGGTAGGGCATAATAAAAAGAATTTAGGTCCCAAAGGAATGCCATTCAAGGACACAGAAGATACTGAGGAAAGTTCCTCAACTCCCGCTCCCCATTTCCCAGAGTTGAGCAACCTTGCTTTCCCTTGTCAAAGTCCCCAAAGCAACAGAATCATTTTGATCATGTGCACAAAGAAAAGCTGCCATGACAACAACCAGCAATAAACACAGAAATATGGGAGCAAATTAAATAGTTATGATTGACAGAACAGGTAAGTGAAAGTACTTTATACATACAACTACATGATATGTATCAATAATAAACTTAAGTGAACGTAGGAAAATGGCGTATGCCTATTGCAATCCTGTTAACAAGCTGAGACAGGAGCATCATTTGAGTCCCACGTAGGGAGTTGGTCTGATGGTGCTTGTATTCTAATGCTAATACTGCTAGGTCCTCAAGACCCAATTGCCCCAGAGAGGAGAGTCCACACATAGACCCAAGTGATGCTATGTGACCTTATCCCCAAGTTATTTCTGATTGGTAAATAAAGATGCTGACAGCCATCAGCTGAGCAGAAGAGACACAGGTGGGGTTTAGGGTTCCAGGGCTTGGGGGTTGGAGGAGAACCTCTGATGGGGGGAAGAAGGGCAAGAGAAAGACACCATGGGTTAGGAGTCAAGAAAACAGCTATGAGGCTGGCCAACTGGAGCTAGGAGCAGCCCAGATAAAGCACAGTAAGTAATAACTCGGGGTTATCAATAGGAAAGTAGATTCTAATAGCAGGGAGGACAGATATCTGCCCAGCTCTTGTGTTGTTTAAAGCTTATTATAAATAATAAAAGTGTGTCTTTTATCTGGGAACTGAATGATCAAAGGCAGGGTAGAAATCCCGGATTTCGATTAAAACTTTCTAAAACAGGATTTGAGTCTTTCCTGGGATTTGAGTCTAGCTGGACACACACCCATAGAAAGAATCTCAAAAATACATACATACATACATACATACATACATTAAAAAGAAAAGACCACATGAGTTATTTTATTCAGCAGCACAGATGAATTTTAAAAATAATATAGAATGAAGAAATAAGGTTGCAGAACACTGCATAAGAATGTCCATCAGTCTATCAAATTATAAAGGTTATTAGTACTTGGCTAGGGCTAGGAGAAGCAGGGCAGGAATGGGTGTGGCTGCTAATGGCAGTATGGAGACTTCGGGGTTGGACGATTTCCAAATTGATTGTGATTATGGTTGTACAACTTTGTGAAAACTCAGGAAATGGGTGTCTTAAAGATAACTACATACTGTGTGCGAGGTCTCATTAAGGCAGTTCAGGAACACAGTAACAATGCCAAAGGTCAAAAAGATACAACACACACACACAGACACACACAGACACACACAGACACACACAGACACACACACACACACACACACACACACACACACACACACAATTTAGGTGCTAAGATGACTATCTGGCAAGGTGCTAGCAGGAGGAGGCCCTGGATTTAGATCCCCAGCAGGCTCACCAAAAGAGCCTATTTTTAAAAAATAATATGGAGAGATTACAAAAGACACCCAATGTCGGCCTGTGGCTTCTCGAGCATGTACACATACATGCATGCATATCAGGACAGTTGTACACACAGGTGCACACACATACTCATATAAAATACTATACACATGACCAGAGATGGTAAAATCTTAAAGAAAAGCAAAGAATGAACGAACAACATCAGAGTCGGGTTTAAGGTGGCCTCTAAGAACAAGAGGCTGGTACTAAGCCCAAAGGCAGGAGAGAGGGTTCAGAAACTCCTTTATAACTTCCATTTCTTTAGATTAGATGATGGATCTGTAGTAGTTAACCAGTCATTGAGTTGCACATTAAAATATACATTACATTGTCTGTATCATTTTAGTGCCCCAAATCATACATCTTTTCAAACATCCTTTCCATCTAAGTCATTGTGTAAATTGTCCTAGTAATTGAAATGAAACCATTTTCTCATACAACACTGCTTGGCTATCTTCAGGTATGTGTGATAGTCCATACCTTCTGGTTTCTGTACTGAGACCTGAATCCTAGTCATTTCAAATAATGTCATCTTTTAGAAAGCAGATTAAAATGTATCTTAACTGGGAAAAATCATAAATGCCTTCAGTGATCTAGTTGCAGTGGAAACAACATCTTTCCTCTCCTTTCAACAACCATCTATCAGGAAAGAAAATTTGTCCTCCGGCCCCACTTTACCTGTTTATCGTTAATAGAGTGCTTTTCAATTTCTTTCTTCGCCTGCAGTAGCTTGTCCTAAAAGCAATACAGAAAAAAATTATGTCTGTCTGTACTTGTTAAAAAGAAAAGAAAAAGCAACATTTGAACAGACACTGCATTCTATAAAACAGAACTGTGGGCTTGAGGAAGAAAGAGGCAAAACATGTAAGAGCCCAGGTAAGTCACAGCAGGGCTTACTTAAGTCCATTGCAGAGAACGGGAAGAAGAAAGGAAGCTCAAATCCCTCTTAGCAGCATTCATGTTGCGGGTCAGCCTGTGGACGCCAACTGACATTTTCATTCCCACCAGTGAGCAGGGGCACAGTGTAAACACATGACCAACCACAAATGCTCTGGAAGGCTAAAGGCATGCGGTTGAGGAAGGGCTTTACTAGATAATATCAGCAGTTTACTCCTTTCAATACAACCTCAAGTAAAAATCAATCACTTCTTTTTTTTTTTTCAATCACTTCTTATAAAGAGGAGAAAGAAAAATCTATAACTGGCTACTTTCAAAAATACCCCAGACCTACAAACCTATCCAGATAACTGCAAAGTTTTCCCATGTCCTCCATTTTGTTTTGCTTATTCTCATAAAAACAGATGAGCTTACAGAACCTTAATTTTTCATAAATTTAAATAAAATTTGGGAACTATAGAAGAACAAAGAAGGTTCTAGCATGCAGGGCACCCTGAGATCAATCCCTAGGAAGGCTAAAACCAAGCCTGGAAGAAGCCAGGTATCTGGCACGGACATCCTCTGCTAGAGTTCCAGGCTAGCCCATGATACTCGAGACCTTGTCTCATAGAGGGGTGGGGGTGGGCCAATAGGTGTCTTCAAAGAACAAGTAGAATTTACAAACATGAATGCCCATGACAAAATAGTACAATGCTATCAAATGAAGGGAAATGAATATGGACTGCAATGAAAAGTTACATGAGAAACTAAAGAACAGCTTCAGGCCAGAAAGCTCTCGGGATACTCACTCCCAGACGGCCCTGCATGAGTTCCTACCCACCAGCTGTGATGCCAGCCCAAACATGGCCCTGCAAGTTCCTGCCAGCTGTTGACACCAGCGCCCCCACCCAAATACTAGCCCTGCTAAAAACTCAAAAGTGGCCTTTTCCTAAATCTGTGGTTCTGTTCGAGTATGGTGACTTTAAAGTGTGTACAAGCAAGCCATAATTTCTTTTAAAAACCATTTTCTTGTTCTTTAAGGAAATGATGGATATGTTAACCTAATTCTGGATCATTATTGTTATGTATTTTCTCCAGAGATCCTTTCTAGCCTGTCTTATCCACTAGCCCCTTTTCAACTAACCACTCTATGTAGTCAGTTAACCCCTCAAGCGTATCTCACTTCTTTTTCTTCCCTGTCCCTGAATACAGGGCCTCATAAAAGTCAGGCTAGACTTTCCTTAGCTGTAGAGCAAGGGATGACTTTGAACTTCTGATCCTTCTCCGTCCACCTCCCTAAGGCTAGGGTTCTCATGCCCCTTCTTGGAGTACTCTGTGGATTTGATCCATTCACCCTGGGTAAGTGCTGAGTCCACTCACTGAGCAGCACCCCAAGCCCCTCTTCTTTCATTTCATCACTCAACAGGATATCTGCTATCTGCTCCGCGGCAAGCAAGGCCGACCTCTTGCCCATGAAGCCAGGGTCTCTGCTCCAGACCCTGAAGAGGAACAAAGGGCGTCTTCAGTCACAGCTTCATGCTCTGAATGCAATTCTGCAAGATGGCAGACCTCAATACAAATAAAAACAGACCCCTGATTGCTTAGAACAGGAAAAACTACTTTGCGACACATACTGGAAAGGATGAAACTCTCCTGGGGCATGGGGACTGTGGCAAAGTTGCCTATCATGTCATCAGCAAATGACAGAGAAAAATGACAGATAAGACACCTCGTTCCCATACAGCTGTGAGCACCAAGACCGGTCTCTTGGACTTCCCGCATTAGTGCGTTTGTCATGAGGAGTCTAGATCGCTTACCTCATTTCGTGCAACCAGAGTTATAAATGCTCCTTGTTTGTAGCACTCAATAGCAATGCACTTCCCGATGCCACTGGAGCCTCCTGTGACCTATGAAGAACATCAGAAAGACCATCTTAGACCATCTTAGCACTTGCCATGTCTCCTCTGTACAGAGTCTTCTTGAAATATTTGTGTTGGGAGTAGTAAGGGTGTAGCTCAGTGCAGGCGCCTGCCTAGGATTCATGACTCCCCAGGTTGGATCTCCAGTACTGCATAGGACTATGACATAATTCTGAGTTTTAAAAATTCCCCAAGAGCATGTCTGCAGGGGATGAGGAGGTCAAGGCTGAAGTCATTCAATCTCACGGACAGTTTCATGGTACTGGCTAGGACTACATGGGGATCTGTCTCAGAAACAAAACGTCTCCAAGAACCACAACCTCCTCATACCAGGTTTGTCACTTGGAACTTGGAATGCAGTGTAAGCATCAAAGATCACACTCTCAGCAGAGCCTCCTAGCCTTATAACCGCCCCCCCTCCCCCCAGTGCTGAGCTATAAACTGTTCATCTAAAATCGTTTCAGGTCACCAAAGGGAACGTGCCCTACAATTTTAGCTAAGAGATAATACATTAGTGCTGCTGATACAACCACAAATGAATCTCATTTCCTTCCAGCACATCTATGTAAGTCTAGGTCTATGTAAAAACGTGTTAGAGAGTTAAGGATGTAGGTCAGCGGTAGAGCTCTCTTACCCAGCACAGGCAAGGCCTTGGACTTGATCTTAATATGTGTGTGTGTGTGTGTGTGTGTGTGTGTGTGTGTGTGTGTGTGAGAGAGAGAGAGAGAGAGAGAGAGAGAGAGAAAGAGAGAGAGAGAGAGAGAGAATATGCTGTCAATGTTGAAAACTAAAAGGCTTCACAATGCTGTATTTAAAGAGCTCCATCTAGGCCAGGCATAGTAGTGATGGCATACACCTTAATATTAGAACTCTGGAGGCAGAGGCAGGCCATCTGTCCAAATCCAAGCCATTCTGATCTACACAGTAAAGTCCAAGCCAGCATAGCTATATAGTGAGTCCCTGTATCAAAAACAAAAGTAAAACAAAAATCTCACCTGTCAAAACCTAGCCATTTTCCAGTCAGACATTTGGATTACTTTGAATATTTTATTATTCTAAAGCCATGCAGAAAGAACATCTCCCACACTATAATGTTCATATTGCCATGAAACCCTCCAAGCATAGATGCGTTTCTGTGTTCTTGAGAATATGTCACTTCCCTTTAGTCTCACCTTGGTTCTAGTGGAGAGGTTTACTTGATAGATCATTAACCAAATGTCTACTGAGGATGATTATAGAAGGATACCTATTGCCTTGGCTGAATGTTATCTCTGTGGCTTCTGATATCAGGTATCTTATGGGCTGTTTTAGTTTATGAACTTTTACTCTTCATAGTACTTGGCAGAGCTTCTAAAACATTCCCTTACATGTGTTACAATGCTGCCTTAAGCTGTTTAGCTTCCCTGGATCACACATCACCCCACACAGTTCCTCCACACCCTATGGGAACCTTTCCTGAACACATCAGTCAGTTCTCCTGGCTGGTCACCATGTAGTTTGCACTCAATTTGGATATATCTTGGCTCCCTGGCTGAACTCATGACTCCTATGGACAAACACCAAGCCAGCCTGTCTCACTCATCACAGGCCATACCAGCCCCCTGCACAAACAGGCACTAAATAAATACTTTCCTCAGTTTGCAGAATGTTCTCCTATGTCATTTCCATGAAAACAAAATGTCAAAGCTTACAAATATAAGTCTCCGTATTTATTGTTCAGTAAGCTGATGGAGGTAGGAACGAGGTTAGTAAGACATCTTTTATGCTTCATTGTATTATGTGAACAAAAGCCAGGGGGTTCAGGAAAGCAAACTGTGTCACTTTCTCACAATAGGGATGAGACCTGGTTTTCGGATCAAGGTGCATTCAAAAGGATCTAGCCAATGTAGCCAACTCTTGAGTGGCTAATTCTGGAATATGTTCTTCTGGATGCTATAAGAACTGTCATGGGTTTTTCACAATGGCTGAGAAAATGTTAAACGTATACTATTATCTAAACAGAGGGCACCAAAGAGAACCATTTACTTTTCCTTCCTTGACCACACTCCTTCTTACTGATCACTACAAATACCACTTAAATGATACTGTCTCTTTAACCACAGCATGCAGGTCCTACTAAGGGCACCAGCAACTTTCCCGCTGCTAGGAAATCCAGAAGGAGGAACACTGAAACAATCGCCTACTGGGTGAGAAGACCAGCAAAGCTTCGCCGCTCTGGTCAGACACAGGCCACCAGCATATGTAAACTGCTCGAAAAACGAAGCAGTGTAAGAGTTTGGCCCACTCTCCTGATCCCAGATCGCAGCTAAATCACATTTTACTCTCCTTTGGATATTAAAAAGGGCAGATAGGGACACCATATGAATAAGTCATACTATGTTGCTTATACCAGTATCCATCCATCCATGCATACATACATACATACATGCATAGAGATGATTAGTTCTTATTGCATTAAAGCAGGATCGTGGGAGGGCTGGGAAGTGAGTGTGTTGGGATGCGGTACGTAAAATTCCGAAAGGATCAATAAAAATATTATGTTGGGAAAAAGAATGTGACTATTGAAACAGCCGTCACCCACCCCCACCCCCCTCCCCACGAAAGAGACAGGCACTGGGGACACAAGAACAAGTACCAAGGTTAGTTGTGAGTACCTTGTAAATGTTGAATTAGTTTTCATTCTGACTTTGGCTCTCCTCCCTTGCCCCACGGCTGAGCTACTCTATACAAGCACAAGTTGATCCAGCTTTGTGTATGCAGGTGCACCCCTGCAGAGGCTAACAGTCAGTGTCTGGCATTTCAGTCACCCTGCACCTTAATTTTTGCAGACAAGGCTTCTCCCTGAACCTGAAGCTCACTCATGTGTCTAGGCAAGCTGGCCAGCGAGCTCCAGGGATCCACAGGTTGTGGCCCCAGTGCTGAAGTTAGAGGCATAGGCCCAGTGAACATGGGGGTGCTAGGGACCCTAACTCAGGACAGGATGCACGGCGAGCACTTTACCAACTGAGCCATTTCCCGAGCCCGCAAGTTCAACTGTTTCGTCACGATTTTGAAGAAGTTCTCTTGTGGGTGTAAAACTTTAACAACTTGGCATGATCGTAAAGTTTGGCTTTCTCTTTCTAATAACTCCACATCATGCATAGCAGCAGCTGGAAATCAGTAATTTTACAAAAGACAAATTAATAGAAACACATGTTGTCATCTACAAATCCTTGTTTGGGATAAATCTTACAAAGATAAATAACCACCTTATCTTGTAACAACTCAGTGGGGACTCACTTGGATGCACTCATGTAAGTCACCTAAGGGCACCAAGGAGATGCGCGGCCGGTTTGGATACTACCTGTCCTTAATCACAACTCCTCGCCTCAGTGTGCCTCGGGTTTTGGGTCTATATAGGACACCGATGAGAAATGCTAGCGTTGAGGGGTCTGATCTGTGGGGCAGAGTGGAGGCATTGCCAAGCCTGCACATAAGAATGTGCGAGCTTCCGGACATTAACAAACGGAACCACTCATATCTCCTTCCATCTTAAGCTTCTAACCAAGCTGGTTAGCTCATCCTTCTGACGCCAGTAAGACCGCAAAGGATTGCACCTGAGCAGTACTCAGCAGACCCTGGCTGAGATAAGAGACAAGCCTGCTGCCCAAACCTGCCAGGCCACCCCTCAGGTGTATCACTTCCGAGAACCCTCTGGTGGCTCTTTGTCACTTGCACATGACACCCTACAGTCTCAGCTGCCTGGGCCAGCCCCAGAGGCCCAGACCCCTCTTTGCTGTGGGCTCCTTAGGATTCCGTGACTGTGGCTACTCCCATCCGGGTTTGCGCCCTTATCCTGCTAGTCACCGAGTGCCATGTCCTTGGCAAAGTTTCTCAGTGTCTCTGTTGACTCATTGGGAAAACTGAAGATCCAAACAGTAGCAGACGGGATCGGCGAGCAGCAGAGCCCCTGAGTCCTGGAAACTCGGCTGGCGCCTTCCCCACCACACTGCCCTGTAGCCCGGCGCCTCGGAGGGCGGGTTCCTGAGGTCGGACAGGGCAGGGCAATGCCTGGGCTAAGGCAGCAGGTAACCCGCCCCACTCAACCGTTCCTTTCCGGGACCGTGGTCTCGGTGGCCCAAGCCGGCCAAGCAGCCCTGGGCAAGCTCAGCAACAGGAGGCCACTCACCACTACGTGCGCGCCGGGCAGCGCGAGGGGCTTGGGGCTGATGAGCGGCGACACCATGTAGAGGAGCAGCACGAAGGCCACGAGGCCGGCGGCGGCCAGCAGCAACATCTCTGCCCGGGCGACTACTGGGAGATCACGTGCACCAGCAGCCGGGAGTGTTTGGGTTTGCGGGCGAGGGCGGGACCGCGGCGAAGGGAAGAGGAGGAGCCTGGGCGGGGCGGTCTCTGCTGTCGGACTGGCTCCCCGGCCCGCGCCGCTTCGGCTTCAGGCTGCGGCTGCGCAGGCTGTGCGTGCGTAGGCTCCGGGTACTCAGCCTCCCCGTGGGCCCGCCCGCCAACGTCGTGGGAGGCTTGCAAACGGTGGCTTTCAGATCCACGGATTTTGTTCTGTGCCGAAGTCCTGCTATTCCACTTTGAAATCACAGATTCCAGCTCGTGTATTTCTGGCACACTTAGAAAATGGTCACTGCTCCCTTTCGCTTTGCGCCTTGACTGATAATTGAGTTTCGCTGAAAACTGTACATACACCCTGTAACCAAGGCAGATGCGAACGCGGGGGCGCGGGGAGCCACCGTTGTAGAGATTTAATTCCAACATCTGATCCACCGACTTAAAGTAGTTTTAGTTTAGTGTCTAAAGTATCGCCACAGTCTTTTGTTGCCCTACACAGCAACCCTTTAGTCATTAACAGTCACAGTTCATTCTCTCTCTCTCTCTCTCTCTCTCTCTTTTCTTTTTTTTTTCTCCCGTTTTTCGAGACAGGGTTTCTCTGTGTAGCCCTGGCTATCCTGGAACTCACTTTGTAGACCAGGCTGGCCTCATTTTCTCTTAAATGGTGCAGTTCAGTTATAGGCAATCACAAAGCTCTCTGGACTTGCCTATTCATACAAATGGAGTTCTAATAATATGCCCTCTGCAGTGTCTAGCTTCTTTGACTTAGCATACTAAGATTCTTCCATACTGTATCTATCAGTATTTAATTTATTGCCGATAATATCCTAGTGAAAGCTAGATTATATTTTCACTCATCACTTTTTGATCAACACAATAACAAAATCAAAAACGAAAGCAACAACAACAAAAAAAACCAATGCTACTGGGTCCAAAGGAAGCGCTTTTGCTAGCAAGCTTTAAGTCCTGTGTTAGATGCCTCTGCCTCCACAAGACAGATTGTCCTTTGACCTCCACTAGTGTGTCCTGGTGTTCACCAGCACCATCACACTCACTGAATAAATTTATCCTAAGGTCATGTATGGCCACCCTCCTTTAAACAAAGTCATTCCTATTAAACCTCCCCAAAGCAAAGAAAGAACTTACTTTCTGGATTAGGGTGATAGGAAGCTAACATCTAGCCTTTGGCCAAAGCTCACTTGAGCAAAACAAACCCCCAACACTTGGAGAGTTCATTGGGGAGCTAGAGGTTTTAAACTCTATTTCTCAATATATTTGGCTATCCAAAGAGTATTATAATCTCAACAAAGAACAGCCTGTGCTATTGTGTCACAGTAAGGTATTAAATCCCAAATCTATGTACTTTCACATACAAGCTTTTGTGTGCGCATGCTTTGCTCTCTGTCAATTGCTGGCCCTCAAGCCACCCTGTGACAGCATTCGAAGGGCTGTGCCAGACAATTTTCTTTAGTAGCATAACTTTTCACTCAGCTATGTCAATCCCAGACTTTCCAACCCCCTACTCCAAAACTCATTTCCTCAGGATTGTTAAAACCTTTCCATAGTGGGTTGGGTTTTTTTTGGTAAATATTTTTCTTTTTTTTTTTTCTTCAAGAAAAGTAGTTGTGTTTACCAACAGCAAAAGGAATTAAATCTTTTTCTTTCATTGATCTGTGCCCAGTGTTAGTTAATAGATTGGAGGGAACAATTCCCAGGACTTATAAAACTAGTTGGAAGTTGAAGGGCTCCCAAACCCTCTGGTTGAAGGGAAGTTTGTTGGATGGACTCCTAGCACTCCAGAAAAGCCGTCACACTCATGGTTATGTTTATCACAGGGAAAGGACAAAGATCAGTCCACCAAGAAACAGTGCCCTGGGCAGGCGGGAGGGTTCCAACACAAAGCTACTGTTGTAGCCTCCCATAGACTTGGTGTGCTGCTTTTATAGCTCCTCTTGAAGTGTCCTTCTTTGAGACCTGGAGTCCAAGGGGGATCTATGAGCCTAAAGTGGTATCATTCTGACAGATAACTTTGACCATGTGATGATGAACTGGACTGGATAGAGCTGGAATCTAGCATTGAGCCCCCCCGCTTTTGTTTTTTTTTCAAGACAGGGTTTTTCTGTATAGCCCTGGCTGTACTGGAACTTTGTAGACCAGGCTGGCCTCGAACTCACAAATCCGCCTGCCTCTGCCTCAAGAAGGGCTGAAATTAAAGGCCTGTGCCACCACGCCCTGCGAGCCCCAGTCTTTTGACTCCTTTTATTGCTGTTCCTTTTCAGAGAGAAGCTCTAATGCAGTTCTGGCAGGCCTGATATATAGCAATGTGCTTAATGTTGTAGCCAAGGAAACTTACCTGCACTTCCATGTTCAGAATTTTGATTGGGACCTAAGTATTTATCCTTGACTGAAAGAAGTCAATATAGTGGGAGTCCATCTCTAAACAAACTCTAATGCACTAAAAGAACCACCTAAATAACTCTGCTCATCTTGCTGGAATCATCAGCCCCACCCCAAAGTCCTGTTTGGCCAGCCTCTCTTAAACAAAGACACCCTTATTAAGCCTCCCCAAAACAAAGAAAGAACTTACTTCCTGGATAAGAATGAATTCTGAGTAAGTAGATAACATCTAGCATTTGGGCAAAGCTCATTTCAGCAAAACAAACATCTAATACTTGAAGGGTCCACAGGGATTCCAGAGGCTTTTAACGCTATTTCTTTATATTTGGCTAACTGTAGAGTAAATCTTACCAAAGCCACCTTGTGATATTATGTCACAGTAAGGTACTGTGGTATACATATAAAACCCCAGCACTTGAGAGGTGAAGAGGGGAGGATCAGTCATTAAGGTCATTCTCTGCTATACCTTAAGTCCAAGATAGCCTAGGCTACATGGTACCCCATCTCAAAAAAAGATGTCCAAAGATAGTGATCATTACTAAGTTCCTGCTATATCCAGTTGTAGGTCACATGACCACATGACCAAAGTATGTGGCAGAATTATACCACCTTGGTCTTACACGTTCCCATTAAGAGTCTTTAGAGGCTTAGAAAATGATTCTTCAAGAATATGGTGTGGCAGGTTTTGGTATGTTATTCAATAAACCGACTTTTAAAGTCCACTTTTAATTTAAATAGATCCCTTTCACTCTTCCTTTCCTCCCTCCAGCTCCTCTCAAGTACTTTCCCTTTAATTCCTTCCACATCCCCCCTCAGTCTCAGACTAACAGCCTCTCCTCTGATTACCAGTTACGTTTGCATGTACAGATCTATAAATGTAACCTGCTGAGTCCATTTTTGTTGTGTGTATACGGTTTCAAGATTGAGCATCTTGTATTGGACAATGAATTAGGGGGCTTATGTCAATGACAGGGTAACCCTGTCTCTCAGCAATCACCAGTTGCCTATTTGTGCAGAAGTGGAAGTGAGCCCAGGACATTTCCCCTCTTCTCAATAGCATCCCTATTGATAGGGCCATTGTTCAGGTCTTGTTTATGCGGCCATTTCTATGACAGATTGTTCCGCTGCACACTTCCTAGCATGGCTCTTAAGATCTTTTTGCTCCCCTTCCATGTTTCCTGATGCTGCAGGAGCTGTGATGTAGGTGTATCCATTGGGGTGGGGCTCCCCATGATATCCTGACTCTGCATTGTACCTACCAGTGTGGGGGTTTTTTTATTGGTTTTTTTTTTTCTTTTTTTTTGGTTTTTCGAGACGGGGTTTCTCTGTGTAGGCCTGGCTGTCCTGGAATTCACTCTGTAGACCAGGCCTCTGCTGCCTCTGCCTCCCAAATGAGTGCTGGGATTAAAGGTGTGCGCCATCACACCCAGCTCAGTGTGGTTTTTAATTTGCTGTGAAGAGAGTTATTGTTCAGCTTACCCAGGAAGAGGAAGAATTTTATCTGTATTCAGGACAGATTGCAAAAGGGAATGTAAGCCCGTGTTTAGAAAAAGGCTGAGGAAGTATAACCACACTTGGATAAACTTCTATTACAGGATAGTATGCACCCCTGTGGGCTTATTCAAGGTCCAGGAGTCTTTTGTGAACAGGGTAGAAATGTGTGCTGATATTGATTCCATGGATCTGGCCTGTGGGAGCTTCAGGCTGAGCCATACTAGCACTGTTATGTTCACACAGGATGCTTCCTATAATGACCTGCAAGACTCATCTAGGCTCACTGAGCAAGACAAGGGCTCAGCTTTGGCACAAGACTAAAGGAAATAATAAAAAAAATAAAATTAAAATATATAATTTTTAAGGGAATGGATTTTAAAAATCTGAGTTAATGGAAAACAAAACTACAGTCAAGCTATTGTAAAAATTTCCTTACAACAGACTAATCTACAGCAAAACCAGCCTTACAGCAGCTTTTATTGGATTGCATTCCTATTGCCAACAACCAAGCAACAATGACTACCTTATCCTTGGTTGCTGTAAACTATTAGTCTTTTCTCATGTTAAGAACAACTTGCTTTGTACTTATCACCGTGTCTATAATAAAACAATATAGACAATAAATGCTGACAAGAAATGAAGAGAGACTTGAGCTCTCATGCACTGCTGGTTAAGATGTGAAGTGCCGCAGCAACCGTGCCCCAGCTGAGTGGGTCACCAAAGGGATCACTACAGAAGCACATCCGACCCACAAGATCCACTGCTGGGTGTGGGTGGAGAACAACTGGAAACAGGGACTCACACAGATACCTGCGGATCACTGTTGATAACCAAGCACCAAATATACAAGTGCTCTGACTTATTTCATTTAGCATGATGCAGACAAACTCTTTTTTTTTTTTTTTTTTGGTTTTTCGAGACAGGGTTTCTCTGTATAGCCCTGGCTGTCCTGGAACTCACTCTGTAGACCAGGCTGGCCTTGAACTCAGAAATCCGCCTGCCTCTGCCTCCCGAGTGCTGGGATTAAAGGCGTGCGCCACCAAGAAACAGTGGAATAAAGGTTACCAGAGGCTGAGAGCAGTAGGGGAATGGAGAGTTACTATACATGGGATGAAGAGAAAGTCCTAAACATGATGCATCCTGATGGCTGAACAATACTGAGTGTACTTAAGGCCACTGAATTACGTATGTAAAAGTGATTGCAATGGCAAATTCCACTACATACTGTTTTTACCAAAATAAACTACATGAATTATAGAAAAGAAAAAAAAACAAGTCATTTTATTACTCCAAGATAAATGCCATTAAATTTTGGCCCAAGACTTTCCTCTTGACATTTTCTTGCTATACCGTCATAATATTTGGTAGGGTTTATTAAAATAATCAGGTTTTTTTTTTTTCTGTGTTTTCCTTTCCCCATATGAAGGCTGTTATGTTCCCTTGCCTCATATTAAAAAAAAGCATAATTGTCTATAAAATACAACTTTCCTATCTTAGCC
Source organism: Mus minutoides (assembly GCA_902729485.2). NCBI lineage: Eukaryota > Metazoa > Chordata > Mammalia > Rodentia > Muridae > Mus > Mus minutoides. The sequence goes on along the minus strand of LR749956.1, from coordinate 920,914 downwards.
TCAGCTGTCACTGAAAAGATTAAGCTAAGTGGCTTCGAGAGCAGGAGAGAAGGAACTGTGCAGACAGCAATGGGGACATAGGTTTCATCTCAAAAAAATATTATCTGAGGTTTGGAGTCATCCCTCTCCTGCCCTAGCTGCTGTATTCTTGCACTTACAGGTTGTGACAAGGGCGTGAGTCTGGGGAAGGACTGAGATGAAATTTTGTCAAATGTTCTTTTTGTGTGTAGAACATGCATGTGCATGCAGTGTGCATGGTCACAAGCACACAGGTACAAGCCAGAGGAAGATGGTGAGTGTTTTCCCCTATCACTACCTGCCTTTGAGGCAAGGTATCTCTATTGGGAAGCTATAGATTTTGGCTGGGTTGGCTGACTGGCAAGCTCTCAGGATCCAACTTGCTTTGCCCCTTCATGTTGAGGTTAAAGGCATATGAAGTCATACTTGGCTTATTTAAATGGGCCCTTGGGAATTCAAACTAAGATCTCAATATTTGCATAACAAGCATTCTTGCCCACTTGAGCATGCCCAGTAAAGGTAGTCCTGGCTACTCACTAGGTATACCAAACTGGCCTCTGCCTCCCAAGTGTTGGGATTAAATATATGAACCATGACACAAAGCTCAGCAAAAGATTCCTTTACTCTGCTCTTGGCACAGTGACGGAGAGCTGAGACTTATCTGTCCACTTGCACAATTAAACGTTGGCAATGCATGAAAAGCAGTGTAGGTTTTTCTTTCAAAACTGTATATACATACTTCTACCACTTGGTACAGTATGTTCAAGTAGAGGTCTAAGCAAGGCTAACAGCTTTCCTTTTAGCACAGCAGACCTTGATTTAGTGATCACATGTAACTATGACTTTTTTCTCTATTTCATTTTGCAAATTGAAACCTGCACTTACCATAGGAAGTGTCTACATCTTGTGAAAAACTCTCAGGATTAACAGAGAAACAAAGTCAAAGGTTACTCTTTGTGTTGTCCTGAAACCTACAGCAGGAATCTGAAGGAATGAGTGTTTTTCTCCTGGAGGAATGGAGGAGCTTGCACATGTTTGTACAGCTATGACAGATGATTCCAGTAGTGCTGTACCCACACTATACTTGGATTTTTATTGCTCCATCCTCACTATCTTGGTGTATTTTCAGTTTTAGCACATTTTTTGTAGTACTATAGGCTTTTCCACACATGGATACATTTTGTGGAAGCACATTGCTGTCTCAAGCCTTTCAAAATGCACTGACAATTATATAGACAACTTTGGATTAAGTATCGAACGAAGTACTACAGTTCTGGCAACTTCCAAGGAATATGTACACTGAGAGCCTTGGGCTTTAGAAAAGGCTGGTGTTCAGCTGCATGCAGGGAGGACAGCAGCAGCATGGACTTCTTCAGATGACTCACACCTTGGTGCTAAGTATGGAGGCAATGCCAATCATTCTTCAGGCAAGCAGCAACATCCTCCCCTCCAAACCCTCCAGTCTCTTTTAACCACATTTGCTTTAAGGAGGTCTATGTTTGAGATTGTGTGTGTGTGTGGGGGCGTGTGTGTGTGAGTGTGTAGTAATTTCAAAGTTAAGAACATCATAATTCATCTCTCAACATAGACCTTTTAAAATGAAGGACAGCATTCGCCAGCACAAGCTCAGTAGCAATAGCACATCTGAGAGAGCTCATAGTTCTGTAATGTTACTTAATATTACATTCACATCTTCTCAGTTCCACCTTCCCTTTTGTCCAGTCAAAGTTAAATAGTCTGCTGTTTTCAACTGTATTTGAAGAGCATGAGAATCACTAACCTATTTTACCCACAACATTGACTTTTTGGAGAAACCAGCCCATTTTCTGAAGAATGTTTCACATATTTTGACTGATTTGTTCCCTGTGTTCTCTTCCCAGTAGACAGAGCAATTACTGGGTCAGTGGTAGATTAGGTTCAGAACACCTATTTTTTGCTAATGCGGGACACTTTATAAATACTTTCATGTTGCATACGACTCGGAAGTCCATTGTTGCTCTCCAACCCAGATTTTTCTTGTAGTGTTATATTGACATTTCTTCCAGTGACAGGTGGGAGGGATCCTTGTTCTCTTTGTTTGCTACTGGGTGGGCTTCTGTGACTACTTCAACCAAAGTGATGGTGACAGTGACTTCTGAGCCTTGCTGGGAAGGTTGTATAGCTCCATTTTGTTGTATGGTGGACTTATGCGGTAACTTTCAGCCACACAGTGATGACTTTTCTCAGGCCACCATTGTGTGGAAGCTCAGGCCAAGGTGTCTAGGTCTTTGTGGAGACAGATGTGCAGCCAACTCCTAGAGCTTCAGCTCTCTGCTAGTTCACTGCTTCAGGCAACTGTGTAAAGGACTTGCAGCGAGGACAGCAAAGCTTTCCTTCAATTCCTGGTCCACAGTATTTTGGACTGCTTGAAGTACAATGCAGTATAGACTGAAATAATTGAGTTATCCCATGCCTTCTTGTACTCTATATTGATTTACTGACCTTAGACATATTGTTTACTGTTCTGTTTTCCTGTCTAAGCTTTGATTTAGAGGATGGATTCTGAGTCTTCTCCCAGAAGTGGTGGCTTTGTCGGTGACACTGACATATCAACTTCCTCTTGCTTTGTCATCCCTGAAGTTGAGTACTTGTTTTTACATTGTGTTATTGGAGTTCAGAGTATACACTGTCAAGTTCAGTTTCTTCAACCGTCAAGCAAGGACCTAAAACCAATGTCAGCAGGTCCAGCAACAACATAGTGAAGAATCTCTTGACTGCACCCATGTTGAAATATTATTTGAATTTTAATTTTTAAAAAGATTTATTCCGCATGTATGAATATTTTGAATGTATGCATATATGTGTGTCACATCTGTGCCTATGGATTGATGGTGGCAAGTTAACATTTGGGTGCTGGGGCCCAAACTTCAGCCCTCTGCAAGAACAGCAAGTGCTCTCAACTACTGAGCCAACTCTATCCCTCCACATCTGAAATCTGAAACTCCCTGTCCAGGTGGACTACAAACATGATCTATCTTCACACACCTTCCTCATATTGCTCTCACTCAGATTCTTCTCAGTGTTATATATACAAGTATCTATGGATCATATGGTAAGTCTGGATATATGACTAACACAATTTAGAAACCTGCGAAATGAAATACTGATCAAATACTATCTAGATTATTTTAGTACTGTGACTATAAGAAATGTTGAATACAGCCAAGGGAGATCCCTGGGCTTCTATCCTTGCCTCAACCTCTACCAGGTGCTCAAGTTTTCATGGTGATTCTACTATATAGCTGCCAAGAGGCTTCCAGTTAGATGCTACTACTAACCACAATCCTATCCTACCTTTCCTCCCTCTCTCCTTTCTTGTTCCCTTTGTAGGAACAAGAAATGGGTCCCTGGAACCCATTTTGTAGACCAGGCAGGACTCGAACTAAGAGATCTGCCTGCTCTGCCCCTGCCCTGAGTGCTGGGATTGAAGGCTTGTACCATCACCAAAATACAATCCTATTTTCAATGCCTTGCCCTTCTTTGTTCTAGATGTTCACAGTGAAAAGTGGAATGGCTGTATCCACTGAGCCTTGGACAGGAATGAAGGAAAAAGATTTCCCATTTGAGTTCCCATAGTAGAGGCCAGAGAATGCCTTGGACAAGGAAGGAAATTTGAATAGACAGAAACTCTTCAAAGGACATTCGTTTGATGAATAACTTTGTGATCCTGTTTTTCTATGTCCTATATTACACACAACACACACACAGACACACAAACACACTTACTTTCTGTTATATCCCAGAGCTTGAGATTAATTCCTATCATTAGCTACCAACCTGTCATTCATATTGACTTTTATATTTTATTTGTAGAGATTAGTTCTTCATATTCCTATCACTAGACTTAAGTACTGTTAGCTTCTCCCTCTACTGCCCCTTTCATTTAACAAGTGGGTAAGAAATTTTATTTAAGCTAAGTATGTTGTGTGCTAAAGTTATTAGGCAGTGCATGGTCTATATTTTGTACTTTATAGGAATTTATTTATTTATTTATTTATTTATTTATTTATTTATTTATTTATTTATTTTTCGAGACAGGGTTTCTCTGTACAGTCCTAGCTGTCCTGGAATTCAGAAATCCGCCTGCCTCTGCCTCCCGAATGCTGGGATTAAAGGCGTGCGCCACCACCGCCCGGCTGAATTTCTAAAGATGCACTCTAACATGTTTGTCTACTTTTCAAATTCATACATTTTTATCTGATGCACAGTATTTATAAACTAACAAAAATCTCGTGCAATGAGCAATGTTCATTATAAGCAGGGCTTGGTACCAGGTGCCTATACTTCTAGCACTTGGGAGGCCAAGATGGGATGAGATCCCATCTCAAAATAAACAAGCAGTCCCAACTCCTCCCAAGTCCCAGGCCAACCAAAGACACTCACTGACAATGCTCGACCACTAGTGTAGCTTCGGTTCTCTTATCTCACAGCAGTGGCAAAGGGTGTGAGCTGCACCATCTTGACTTCCTGCCAACAAGTGAACTCAGAAGTCAATTCTCTGCTGATGTATTGCCATCAGTGTCTGCGATTCTTCAGACTGGTGTAACACTTTATCATGTGGTGTGCAGCTCATGATGGGCAGCCACAAGGGTCTTCTTGATGGCTCAGAAACTGTCTACTGAAACTATAGAGCAGTCACAGACCTGAGAAGCAAAACATGTACACACTGGCTCCAATGCTTTTCTACCCAAAGAACACAGAAAGGGTTGGCAAGATAGCTCAGTGCAGAGGCGCATTTGCCAGGCAAGCCTGACGATCTGAACTTAAGTGGAAGGAGAGGACTAACTCCACAAAGGCATCCCGACATCCACCCCCCCACACTCCCTGAACTACACAAAGGCATTGTGACATCCATATGTTTACCCTCCAACTTTACAAAGGTCTTCTGACATCCATATGTGCTCCCCTACCATATCATGAAAAACATATACACACACAATTTAATGTTTGTTTTTTTTTTAAAAATACATAAAATGGCTTATAAAGCAAATCCTACCATTCCAGAGGTGTAAAGATACTAGATTACATAAATAAATCTATTCCCTATAAATAGATTTAGGGAATGGAGCAACAATCCCAAGTCATAGCAACACAGAGGTCTTAAAGGATATCTAAAAATCAAGTATGAGGAGCTGCATAGTGGTGCATGCCTTTAGCACTTGGGAGGCAAAAACAAGTGGGATTATCTGTGAGTTCAAAGCCAGCAATAGTGAATCTCAAGCCAGCCAGGTAAACCCTTGCTTATAAAAAGTGAAATGAAGTGCAGTTAAAGCATCGACTTCTGAACACTCTTATTACCATTTACTCACAGAGGTCACCAGTTTTATATAGAATTTCTTTGAACTTTGGATTCACAAAAATTCTCGCTTTCAAGTGTATTTAAATAAATTTGTATTAATTCTCATTAACCAGAAACTTATCAAAAACAGTTTATATATAATGTATTCACAAATTACATGTTTGAATAAGAATGGCCCCTGAAGCTCATATATCTGAATGCTTAGTTATCAGGGAGTGGGACTGCCGGAGAAGGTTAGTGGTGTGGCCTTGTTGGAAAAACTGTATTGCCAGAGTTAGGTGTTGAGGTTTCAAAAACCCAAGCAGGGTCCAGTGGCTCTCTCTCTTACTGCTGTCTGCAGATATACAGCAGTCAGCTACTTCTCCAGCACCATGTTTGCCAGCATGCTATGTTCCCCCACCATGACAACTGTTTAAACCTCTGTAACTGTAGCAAGACCCAATTAAATGCTTTCCTTTTTAAGAGTCGCCTTGGCTGTGGTGTCTCTTCACAGCAATGGAACACTGGCTGTAGTGGATTTGGCCTAATGCTGCTTGTATTATGTTGATCTGGGTCCCCAAAATGGTTTGCAAGAGAGTCTGTACTGGGGTACCCTGCCCCAGTTAGTTTTGATTGGTCAATAAAGATGCCAGCAGCGGATGGCTGGGCAGGGCAGACAAAAGCAGGACTTCAGGATTCCAGGGTTTAAAAGCTAGGGAAGAGGAAAGAGAAGGAGATCTGCCATGCCTGGAAAGTGTGGAGGAGGAGATGCCATGCCTGAGAAGGGTGGAGCGGCATAGCTGCCATGTAGGGACTGGGAGAGTGTGGTCCAGAAGGCTGCCCAGCTGGGTCCAGAGTAGCCAAGGTAGAGTACAGAATGTAGTAAATGATAGATCAAGATTATAAGTAGGAGGCGGATTAACCACATAGAGGTTGGGAAGCGGCCCAGCTGTGCACTGTTTAAGGCATGTCAAAATATAAAAGCTCTGTGTGTCTTTCTTTGGGAATGTTAAGCATTGAGGCTGGAAGCGGGATCTATTAATTAAACTTTAATTCAACAACTAAGATGCTACACAAGTTAATTCATTATTATTCTGCCAATATAACTTACAGCTTTCACACAGTAGCTGTTGAAGAGTGTCTTGTTATGGAGCCCAGGCTAGCTTTGCAGTCCTGAGATTATAGGTGTGTACTTCTACCCTTGAATCTTTCATATATGCTCATTCATAAATATAAATTATTTCTTTTTATCTAACCAACTTAGACATTTTCTCCTATGTAGAAGGTCCCAAAATAAAGAAACATAAAAGATAGCCAAAAGTAGGTTATAGCAATTTACTTCACATAGGAACAGTATTATTTCAGGCCTATAATTTTCATTGAATATCAACAAAAATAGTCTGTACAGAAAACCCAAAGGCAATCATATAGCATAGCGTGTAAAATGTGCAAATATACTTTAAAATGCAATTACCGTGTAGCACTCGCAAGGTAGAACTGCATAGCAATTCTAGTTAGCCTAGTAATTGTTTGCAGGTAGTCAATGCGAATGTCCAAGGCACAACTAAGAGGTGGTACACAGCGTGTGACACACACCCTCAGGTCATGTATTTGAAGACATTAAAATAACACGATGGTATGTTTATATTTCATTACATAATGAGACATCAGTTTGTCTCTAAAGCTCCAGGAAATACCACACTGAGAATGTTTGTGTGGTTAGAACAAACTGCTCCCTGAACTTAAAAGTGAAAGACATGACTCTCGCTAATATTTAAAAATTATGTATATATATATGTACACACATACCCACATCATCCACAGGAAACATCCCAAAGTCCAAAAGGAAGTCATTTTCTTATTAAAGGTTCCCATTACAGTATTTCATGACAATTCTCCAAAAATGCATACTTCTTTGCTACCTCTTTTGGTCAATCTTGGCTATAAAAGACACTGACGTAAACAAGGCAAAGATGACGACTGACAGTGGAAGGAGTCATGGAGTTATAAAAGCCCACTGCTTTAAAGGAATCACTTTAATCTATACAGGAGATACCAGCCCACTACACACGCAACAGAAGCACTGGCTGTGCCACAAACCCCAAATTCATCAGCGTTCTGTGTTTTGCTGCCCATCCCTGAGAGTAAAGATTCTACCATTCTTAATTTTTAATAAAGCAATAACTTTACATTGATAAAATGCTTAAAGAATTTTTTTCAAGACATTTATGTATCATTAGCTTTAGCCCCGTTTCAGTTTCATTTTTAAGAAAAGAAAAAAGAAAGGCCTTGCTCTTTGAACAAGAGCTCATGAGAATCCTAGCTGCTGTCCATGAAGCTGGGCGAGGCTCCTCGATGCCCCCACTCTGCTGTTCCTCATGTCCCTGCTCCTTTCCGTACAATTCGACAATGTTTGTGAATTAGGGAATTTAACAGACAGTGAAGGAAAAGGACAACACAGACTTAAGGAACACTCAAGTGACATGTACATTTCCCTGGGTAAACAAATTTTGCTGGAAATAATCTGAATGTCATCCAAGAAAGGCAAAATACCTACAAAAGAGAAGAAATGCAGCATAAACATGTTCTTGCTGTCTTTGTGTTAGCCTTCCTGGCCAAAATCTTCTGTAAACTTCTTTAGCTTCAACAAGTCCTGCTCATTGACTGTCGGCTTTGTGCTGGAGAGGGACCGCAGCATATCCCACTGTCAGAGAAAAGAAAGAGGTCATTAACAATGGACTCAACACAGTATAAATGTCCTTCTTCATTGTGAATTTACAGTTGCCTAGGAAAATCTGCTGTGTTATGAGCACCTAGCAGCAACTTCCTCCTCCTGCTCCCCTGTTACCTCCCCATGCTCACTACACCTCCTACAAAGACAGGCCACAGTCCGGCCACCATCTCAATCCTGGTCTCTTTATATTCAACAAGAGGTCTATTTCACACCACGTGTAACCCAGAAGAAAAATGGTAATTGCACAAGCAATTAATAATTTAGTTCAGTCTCTGTGGAATTCTGTAACTGAAGTAGTGAATTCTGAAAGTCAAGACTATTAGCTTTCAATAATAGTAAAACCCTCTACATTATTCTAATCCTTCTGATGAAAACTATAAACTTCATTTTGTAGTAATATCACTATATTCTTTTTTAAATTGTACTCCTTACTACTACAAAAATACATTTCTTTAAGTCACTTGGTTGTACTTAAATGGAACAGCAATGAGAATATTTTTTTGAAGTTAAAACTAATAGTGAAACTGTGAAAATACACCAACATCAGAAAGTCATTAAAAATTAACGTTTCCTATAAAATTACATCACAAACGACAAAAGGAACCACCCTAAGTTACTCTGAATTCTTCAAATCAGGACAGAATATAAAAACATAAACAATAATCCCATCTATGAAGAATGCAGTAAACAGGACTTCTGAATACTCAGACAAGTACTGAGTCTGTGTCCCTACACAGACACATGCACACAGCAGTCCTAATGCTCCTAATGCTCCTGTCCAACCTACCACAAAGCACTCTGAAAACTGGCAGCTAAGGCCAAAGCTGTTTGACACTGGGTGTTCATCAGTAACCAAACAGATTTCCGCAGCACCACAGTCCTCTAAAGATACACCTTACAAAATAAACCTGTTAAGTTACTTTAATTTCTACAATGTAAACGTACACACAATAAAAAAAAAATCTTTCCAAAGTCTTATACAGTATTTGAGAAAAAGGTTGATGTTTTCAGTTGAAAATTTAAAGAACTCCATGATTTAAACTTTCTATGCAGCCTAAGAAAGTAAAACAAAACAATACTATTTATCAATACTATCATACAAGAGTTGATGTTTCTGGTTATTTTTAAACATGTGCGCTTCAAGGGTAAAACTCATATTTTATTTAAGTCCTAACAATTCTTTATGCAATATATGTGAGAATTTTGTGGATGACTTAAAGTCAGAGAAAATTGTTCTTTCAAAATACAACCTTTGGGCTGGAGAGGTGGCTCAGTGGTTAAGAGCACTGACTGCTCTTCCGAAGGTCCTGAGTTCAAATCCCAGCAACCACATGGTGGCTCACAACCATCCGTAATGAGATCTGACGCCCTCTTCTGGTGCATCTGAAGACAGCTACAGTGTACTTAGATATAATAATAAATAAATCTTAACAAAAAAAAAAACCCACCTTTTCATTAACACAAGTCTCACACCTTTAGATAATTATTTTTACATCTAAACAAAATTAATATTTACAATTCTCTTCAAGAATTAAATAGATGAGCTTGATCATAATGTTCTCTAGTGCTTTAGAAATGAAATGACAAATTAGTTTATAAAAATTAAAAATGTCCCACCATGGAAACAACTGGCTCCAAGAGTTTATCTCCAGGAACATCCATCCATGTCATTTCAATGGCCCCAGGATCTCCCGGAGAGCAGGGTGTCAGCAGGTCATTTACAATGCAGTTAGGATCAGCTCTTGAGGGTCCACGAACCTGGAATGATAGTAACTTGAATTCATCTGAGTAAATGAAATAAGAATTAAGATTCTGGTCACTATCAGAAAAGTTAAAAATACATTAATTTTTAGATTGTATTTAAAATGTTTACTCTAGGAAAAATAGAATATATAAAGAAAAATATATTAGGGTTAAAAAGAAAAGTTTTGAAAAGGAAACAGTTCCTTCTGGCTAAACAAAACTCTCTTAAGTTGCTCTTTTCCATGCCTGGAAGCTCGAGATATATTATTTAGTCTCAAATTATTCAATCTTTAGGTCTCTCTTAACAAAACCTTAAGAAACCCCTGTGTGCTGGTTTAAATGAGGACGGCTCCCACAGTCTCAGATATTTGAAGGCTTGGTTTCCAGGTGGCAGGTGGCTTAGGAAGGATTAGGAGGTGTGGCCTGCTGGAGAAGGTGTCACTGAGGTTTGGCTTGGAGGTTTCAAAAGCCCATGACAGGTTCTCTCTGCCTCAAACTTGCCAATAAAAAGTAAGCTCTCAGCTACTGCTCCAGTGCCATGCCTGTCTGCCTCCTGTCATGCTATGAACATAGAAAGTATGGACATAGAAAGGCCATGCTGAGCAAGGACTGGATCTACTTTTATGGTATGGTGCAAATGCAATGGATTCTGCTCCCAGTTGCTCTGGCTATCCCCAAAGCAGACTCAACCATGTGAGCTGTTGCACTTCCACCAGAATGACTCAGAAATGTCTCACATTACTTCTTAAAAAACACAATCTTTAGGACCATGAATAATCTTCACTGGAGAAATTATTTTCAATGCAGCAGGAATGCATTTATTACATTATCATACAACACTGAAGCCATTTCAACTTCTTTGGAAACAAGCCAGGGACAGTCCTGCAGTTTCACTTAAAAAGCACATGACAGGGTCAATTAATGCTGCTTACCTTTTTGAAGTGAGTAGCTGACTGAACCTTTCTCACAGGCTGCATAAGTGCATCCCTTACAATGATACTGATATCTGCTCCTGAATAGCCGTCCGTCTTCCTCCCAAGTTCTTGGAAGTCTGCTTCTGTGAGGCTGTTCTGAGTGCTGCCCAGGTGCAGTCTAAACATGGCTGCTCGGGCATGGGCTTCGGGCAAAGGAATATAAATACGTTTCTCAAATCTTAAAATAAAAGAAATTACATAGATGATGTTAAGCATATATGCTTAATTCCAATGTAAAATTGAAAAATCCCAGATAATTAGTTGGATGGTCTTTATTATACTAAGATAGGGTGAATGACACCAGGGTTAAATGCACATATATTTAAGTATCCATTTGTTTCCTACCTACCTCAAGGGAAGACTATCTATAATACACTGACAACTAAAATTAGAAGCAAAATAGTCAGGAAACAAATTTTGAGGGGTTTAGTCTTTGTCACACAACTTTTGGGTCCTTTTTGGCTGTTTCTATGTTTGGATTTTACAGACCCACTGGGGCAGCAACATTTTTAAGTTCCTCCTCCCTTACCTTTATTAGCTGGGCTTCCTTTGGAATCAGGCTTTCTAACCTACCTAACACATTTCCTCTCGAGGTATCAGGTGCTAAGTGAAGGGGATAAAAGTGGCATGTACTCAACTGCTTTTTACCATGCAATTAAAGAATGCTTCAGGAAGCTGAGGAGCTGTAAACAATCTATATACTGCTCCTATAGCTGAAGTTGCATTTTTACAAAAAAAAAAAGAAAAAAAAAGACTTGGTATTGTTTTAAACAGGGTTTCAAATAGTCCAAGCTGGTCTGGACCTTGCTACAAGCCTGAGGACCACCCTGAGCTCTCGGCTCTCCTGTCTTCTCCAAGTGCTGGGATTCAGGTGATTGCTACTTTGCTCAGTATCAGACAGACATAAATCTCTTATTTTTTTAAAACTAAGAATCTATCTTCCTAGGCAAGCAGGGTAGGTCATGCCCGTAATCCCAACACGTGGAAGGCTGAAGTAGGAGGGATGCTCTGAGTCAGGGCTAGCCTGAGCTACAGAGTAAACAACAAGAGATCATTTTGCAAAACTTTATATGAAGACTTTTCACGGAGATACAAAACTGTTGGCCAAGTTTGAAGCATCATTCCTCCTAAACTTACAAAATAAAGCCAAGCACAGATGCCAAGCAATGTTCTTTCCAAAGTGGAAGGCTCCAGTATAAAGAGCAATTATTTTCATGATAGCAGGCACACAAATAAGCAATTCCTCATGCCCAACACAAGGACACAAAAAAGGCTAGAAGTCATTAATTGACTTTTCAAAAAGTCATCAGAGTAAATTCTTATACAGGAAAGGGAAATTATCATCTATTGCTACACCTGCAGTTAGCAATGAGATGTTTATCATCATACCTTCGTCTAATTGCAGAATCCAGAACCCAGGGTATATTTGTAGCTCCCAGAACCAAAATGCCATCATTGTCCACACCAACTCCTACATTAAAATAGGTAATATTTAAAGTAATTCTTTGGTACTTTCTTTTTTAGAGTCCCTGGTGCATCCTCACTACAGATGACAGTGTTGCAGAGGGATATTTTAAAAGAAGAATGGAAGGCACTCAGTACATTCTCCTGCAGTATCCCATCTCTCCCTTCCCATGAGCCCCCTTTGCTCCCCGAGGCAGTTTATTTAATTTTGATACCATATAGATAGATACCCGTAAGTGCACATATTTGATACAATCTAGGACCTACAAGTAAGACAAAATAAGACATTTGTCTTTTTGACGGTGACTTAGTTTGCTTAATATGATTATCTCTAGTTATATTTATTTTTCTGCAAATGACACAATTTCATTCTTTGCAACTAAAAATGAAAAACTTCTCTCTCTCTCTCTCTCTCTCTCTCTCTCTCTCTCTCACACACACACACACACACACACCCTGTTTGTATGTTCCATTAAGAACAGTAGTGCTTTACATAACAGTAAAGTGCTTCATCTTCACCTTTACAAAACCTTTAACTAATCATGAATCATGTTGCTCAGGTATCAGTCAAATCATCTAAAGAAGCAAATCTCCTATATTACATACAAATACTATTAATATTCTTTTTAAACTATTCTTTCATGAATCTCCTGGTCAATTAGTACAGATATTAATCTCCTTACATTTGTGAATCCTGTAAGATAATTTAAAAAAAAATGACAGATTCCTGCAGGGAGTGATGGTGCACGGCTCAGTGCTAGGCAGGCAGAGCCAGGTGATCTCTGTGAGGCTAGCTTGGTCTCTGTAGGAAGTTAATAGCCAGTCAAGGCTACACAGTGAGACCTTCTCTCAAAACAAAAACAGTAACGGAAATAATATTTTAGAGAAATTTTGCTTAAATTCTTTCCCCACTATTAGGAAAGTGACTTACAATCCAGCAATCCTACCTTGCATTTGAACCAGGAACTCCGTCTTAATTCTCCGTGCAGCCTCGCTTTCATTCTCACTTCTGGAACCACACAGAGAATCAATCTCATCAATGAAGATGATGGAAGGCTTGTTCTCTCTGGCAAGCTGGAATAAGTTCTTAACCAGTCTAAGAAGAGTAAGCAAAGCTCAGTTCCTGAAAGGCACTAAAGGCCCACATCAAAGCAATACAGAGAAGTTATAAGAACCATGCACACCTAAGGCCTAGTCATGCTGTCGGTATAGAGAATAATAAATTACAACTAGACAGTCCACTAAGTTATAGAAGCACCCAGGTGCACACACGTACAAATGCATACAAATACTTTTTTTCCTAAAAAATAAATTCCTAGCCTGGTACAGAGCTTAACCAAGAGATGAACACCTATTGTTACATTGTACACCCCCACCCCACCCCCAGTTTTTAGGAAAGTGACTTGAAGCCCATGTTACCGCCTCTAGGGACCAAGGTAGACTTTCAATGCACCACTTACTTTTCGCTTTCTCCCAGCCACTTAGACACAAGGTCAGAGGAAGATATTGAGAAAAATGTTGAGTTGTTTGCTTCTGTTGCAACAGCTTTAGCTAAATAAGATTTTCCTGTTCCTGGTGGTCCAAATAATAGGATCCCTCTCCAAGGTGTCCTCTTTCCTACAAGTTGTATTAAAAAATAATAACATGAGAATTTCAAGACTATTCATTTCACTTACTTCAAACATTAGTCACAATGAAAAATACTGTAACAAGGTCTTCATTTGAAAGCTATCAGTAAGAATAAAAAGGTAGTTTTAAAAAGTCTAACATGTGTCTTAAGTGCATATAACTTGCTCTTCTAGAAACATTATCAGAAGCGCATTCACTGCTTCACTGGACAGAAAGTTCATTTACGTGCTCACTCATCTGCTCAGCCAATGTATGGAGATGACACTGTGAGAAACAGACAAAAGGATCTCCGCTCCCCAGGGACAAAGTTCAGTTAAAGGGTACTGCTCAAACTAGAATAATACAGGAAAACTGCAGCCATAGAGCAGGGCTGCTGCAAAGACTTGCTTCTATCACCTGTGGAGGAAGGACAAGGCATGAACTCACAGTCTGGGGGACTTGTGACTTCTAAGGAGTTCCTGATTTACCAGGAAGCACAAGCCAGTGCTACCATCAGCAGCTTCAATGGTTGGGTAATGATGTGGGAGCTATTATTGTAAATCATACTTCTGCTTAAAAGAAATGAGGGGATAGAAAATCAACCTTTTGTGCCTTAATTTGGCTAATCAGAAATTATAGAATTGCTTAAATCTACACCATGCTGTATAGAATCATAAAATATAAATTTAAAAGTCTACATAAACTGCAGATAGGTACCTAGTATCTGTAGAACTGTCCCTAGATGACTAATGAAAAACTAGATTAATATCTTGATTTTGAAAGGCTTTATTTTTCAAGTACTTACTTAACTTTTCAGAATTTTACCACTTTTCTCTTTTAAATGCATACAACTCTAAGTCAGTGTTGCCCTGAGTGAGGACTACTCAGATGGTGCTCAGAGCACTAGTATTATAGGAAATGATTTGGGGTAATAAGTACTTTTAAGTGATTACCCTTTAAATATGTTTGATAGACACTTCTTTCATTCATCATAGGTAGTAAGTTTTAAAAATAATTATAATCAAGTAAAAGTAAACAAGAAAACTTGAAGCTCAAATACAGGTAAAATCTATTCTGTTAGTAGGCAGAAGAAGCAGGCAGAAAGGCAAATGCTGTGCTACCTTGAGCTGGAAGGCCAGTACACAGACACATTGACTTAGAGGGTCCTGCATGTCCCTCTGTGTGTGTCCTGAGGACTGAGCTATAAGCAGCACCCTAGAGTGAGGTAGGTGAGATACAGCCCAGATTCTTTGCTGTATCTGCTCTCTGTGACATCACTGTTTGAACTTGTTCAATTTGCAGCATGAACCAACTTGTTTCAAAACAAAAATAAAACACCTCTGTGTTAGACTGTGGGTATAGTCCTATCACAGGCACAGAGGTCACCAGTCACAAAAAGGACATGAAGAAACAGTTCAGCACAGTGCAGATGGTCACTTACACTGCAGCTAGAACCAGAGCTATCCTATCCCCAGGTGCTGGGGGTCAGGAAAACTCTCTTCAGAGGGTAAGGACTGCTTTTTCTGTCTCTACAGGATGCGCACTTCATCTGAGGCAGTAAATTAATTAACTCCTCTTTTTAAAAACTGGAAACACTTTGAAAACTAACACATGACTACTGCACAAATTCAGATAAAACTCAGAGGGTAAAGTTAACCTGTAATTGTAATCTCTAGGCACTTACTGGCATTTTAAAGTCTATAGACATTTACTTCTAAAAATACACATTTATTTAATAAACATGGACTCATACTGTATATTTTTTATAATTTGTTTTCTGATTCTTATAATAGATGTGGACATGTTCAACAAATCATGTGGGTTTAAATTTATTAATATGGATACACTCACTGTATTTTAAAGAGTATGTAGCATTCCACGGATTTACCTTAAGCCTTATCTACTGACAATTAAATTATTTTGCAATGTATACTTACAAATATACACATGAACAGGAATATATCTGAGAAGATGCATTTACTAATGTCAGAACTCAGGGCTCTACCTTAGCCACTGGTTTCTTTTAAATAAAGTTGATTAGAAGCCATTTCACCTGTAAACAGATGAGGAAACTTAATAGGCAGAATCACAGCCTCTTTAAGAGCTTCTTTGGCTCCTTCGAGACCAGCAACATCACTCCACTTCACATTTGGTCGCTCTATCACAATGGCACCTGCAAAATATTGGGTCATCTTTCAACTGAGGACGACTAGTTCAGCAAAGCAACATTTAAAACCCACAGTGTAAAATTGTCTGGGGAAGTTCTCAGTACTAAAACCTTTTTAAAGTAATGCAAGGAGGAAGCATCAAGAGGAAGGAACTTAGGTGGGTGGTGGGCAGCTAAGGGTTGGACTTAATGTCTAAATTTCTGCTGCTTCATTAGTGCAATGACACTAATCCTACCTAGCAAAGCAACACCGGTAGGCTATCACAAGGATCAGGTGACACAGTATCAGAGCTGTGTACCCGCTCTGGGCAATCAAGTACTTCCCAGCAGGGTTGGTTTACTGTTTCTCTTGTTAACACTCTCAGGTGAGAATGTACTTCAGTGATTTTAACTAAAGACAGAGGAAAAAATCAGAGGAAAGTCAGAAGGGATAAAAATGAGAGAGGAGCCGATGATGGAAAAGACAAATGTGTCCCTAAAGATCTATAGTTCTTTCTTGAGTTTGTCACACGTTTTGTCTAGCTTTTAAACAGAACCATTACAAAATTAAAGTTACTTAAAGGAATGATTTAGTTCCTCAAAGCAGTACATTCAAAAACTACAGCAAGTGTTATTAAAAAAAAAAAAAAAAAAGCCTGCAATTTATTAGAAGAATCTTCCAGCTATTTTCATCACAAGTGTTCTCATTCTTCTAGTATGTAAGAACTGCTTTACTATAAATCACTAAAGAGTCTAAGATGAGAAGCAGCCACTCTGTGCTGGGAAATAGCTGTCAGCAAAGCCCTGCAAGTGTGAGAGGGCCTTGAGTTCAGACTCCCTGGCACTATGTAAAAACTGTAACGGTGCACATCTATAACCCCACCTCGGAGGTTGGAGGGGTGTGTGTGTGTGCAGAAATGGGAGGATCCCTGAAGTTCGCAGGCTGTTGGCCAAGCTGAACTGGTTCAATAACAAAGCTTGTCTCAAAAACTAAGGTAGAATAATTGAGATGCTTGAAGTCACCCTCTGTCCTCTACATAACACACACACACACACACACACACACACACACACATACACACACACACTCCCTCTCTCTCTCTCTCTTTCTCTCTCTCTCATTCATATATATATATATATATAAATATATTCACGTAAATTAAATAAATGCAAAAATTCCTGAATTAGCTAAAAGAAAATTTTAATAATAACAATCATATATTAAATCCCATAGTCTAAAACACAAGTATTAAAATATTATTTCATGAATAAAAATTTTAAGCCGGGCGTGGTGGCGCACGCCTTTAATCCCAGCACTTGGGAGGCAGAGGCAGGTGGATTTCTGAGTTCGAGGCCAGCCTGGTCTACAAAGTGAGTTCCAGGACAGCCAGGGCTACACAGAGAAACCCTGTCTCGAAAAACCAAAAAAAAAAAAAAAAAAATTTTTAAAAATGATACTGTGTTTGTAAGTGTACAGTCACACATGTGTATATTATGTAGAGGCCATAGGACAACCTCAATTCCATTCCTCAAGACCATCAACCTTGTTTAAGAGACGGGGCTCACTGGGCAGGCTAGGCTGGTAGGATGGCATGCCTGAGGGATACACCTAGCTCCACCTCCCCAGCAGTAGGATGACTGATGTATGTCACCGTGTCTGGCCTTTGTACATAGGGCTTGAACTCAGGTTTTCACTATGCTGTGTGGCAAGCATTCTACCGAATGAACTATCTTCCTGGTTGGAAGAAATAAAAATAATAATCCATTAACAACCCGTTAAATTAAAATATGGTCAAAAGCCAGGCATGGTGGCACATACCTCTATTCCCAGCACTTTGGAGGTGGAGATAGAAGGATCAGAAATTCTAGGTCATTCTCAGCTACAGAAAGTTTAAGGCTAATCTGATCTGTTAGACAGTGTTTTCATATGTGTGTGTGTATTTAAAAAGAGAGGGAGCGAGACACCCCACCTTAGAAAGACTAAAGCTCCATTCATACTATTTTGTATTGAACCTCCAAAGATTTCTATATTTAAAAGTTGTCTTTGCCAGGCGTAGTGATGCACGCCTTTAATCCCAGCACTCGGGAGGCAGAGGCAGGTGGATTTCTGAGTTCGAGGCCAGCCTGGTCTACAGAGTGAGTTCCAGGACAGCCAGGGCTACACAGAGAAACCCTGTCTTGAAAAACCAAAAAAAAAAAAAAGTTGTCTTTGGATTTACAGTTGATAGGAATTTACAAAAATCTCTGTTAAAAACACTAATTTTCAAAATTGAATAGATGATCTAGTCTTTACCAGGGAAGATATACAGGGAGAAACCCAAAGCAGCAAGACAAACAGAAGACAGCTTCGTGTCCTAGAACTCAAAAGTCTACTCAGTGCACAACTGTCAACAACGTGCACAGTAAGCATTCAATCACTGAGGGCAATGCTGGGCAATGCTGGGCAATGCTGGGCAATGCTGGGCAACGCTGGGCAATGCTGGGCAATGCTGGGCAATGCTGGGCAATGCTGGGCAATGCAACACAGCAGGATAAACTCAAAGTTCTCTTGGGGGTCTGTATCTACTGCCACAAAAATTCTCAGCATAGAAACATACACCAAGCCAAACCAATCAAACAACAGCAACAACACTTTATTCTTAGGGGCTGGAGAAATGGTTGAGTGTTAAGAGCACACAATGATCTTCAGAGAAATCAAGTTGGGATTCTAGAACCCACCTTGGGCAATTTACAATTGTTACCACTAGCTTCAGGGAGATCTGACACACTCTTCTGACCTTTGTGGGCATCCATACACATGCGGCATATATTTATATAGATATAGACACACACACCTAAGTAGAAATAAAAGAATAAATCCAAAAACAAAAACCAACACCCAAAAACCTCAGCTCTGTAGCTTATGGGTTTCAACGTTCCAGGTTTACAGTAATTTCCTACGTAACAGTGGGTTAAATAAGACAGAAATATTGGCAAAGCGGAGGAAGTGGTAAAGTTAAAGGTATAACACATGCACACAGCCCTTTGCACATATGTACACACATACAGATAAATACACACATATACACATACCCCTCTATAATATGTACATATAAGTATAGATATGTATACATATATAAATACACACCTGCACATGCATGCACATTCACACATCCCTCTGCACAAATGTACACACACCTCTGTGTGATATGTACAAGCCTATGTGTATATATGTATACACACCCATGTGCACGCACACATCCATGTGCACACACATACATGTGCACACATTCAAAAACTCACTCTCACTATCTAGTAACCAAACTGAGTATATATAAAATGGGAATACTTTCTAATTAAATATTTTTTAGGTGACTTAATGGTACAAGGACAAACTACCCACACCTTAGCATAAAGTTTACTTGGAAGGTCATTAGCTGGCTTACAAAAGAATAATTACATCTCAACAATTAAAGACACCAGAAATTAAATGGATACCTTTTTAGATATCCTGAGCTCATCATCAGGCCTCAGGAATTTACTAAGACCTTTCTGAATTGCCTTCATTTCCTTTCCCTACAAGAAATGTCCATTTTCAGGATGGGGACTCAGATTCTGAGAGGCTGGGGAACTTGCCCACAACTAGAAAACTTTTATGTGGCAAATCATCAGAGTTTTCCAGATCTGTAACTGCAGCCATTCCATTATGCCACTATACTGTAGAACAGCAGAATCAAAGGGCCTTGATCTATGCATTGGATAAAAAGAGAAAAGAAAATGTAATAAAATAAGCATATCTGTGAAACTGGAAAGTAGAGGGAAAGAACAGGGAGGAAATGAAGCCACAGGCCAAGGGCAGTCATGGCAGTATGATCACTCTAATTCCTAAGCCGTGCTGCTCTTTGGGCCTTGTAGTGTGACAATAGTGGCAATGCTGCCTAGTTTACAAGGTGCAAATAAGTGAAAAACAGTAACTGCTGGCAGCCCCTTAATTTTTTTTAACTTTTATTTATTTAATGTATGCATGTTCTGCTGCATACAACTCTGCCTGCCTGAAGAGAACATCAGATCCCCCTATAGATGGTTGTGAGCCACTATGTTGTTGCTGGGACTTGAACTCAGGACCTCTGGAAGAGCAGCTAAGTGCTCTTAATTGCTGAGCCATTTCACCAGCCCTGCTGGCAGCCTTTTAAAGGCAGGGTTTTTGTTTGTTTGTTTGTTTTAAATCTATTGAAGAAAAAAATCCTAATTATTAGAAACCTTTTGAGAATAAATCCTAGTCTGGAACCAATCCATTATATGACCCACCAGCAACTAAAGCCATTTTTTGAAATTTAATGAAAAAGAGGGAAACAAAACTGTTCAAGCAGACAATCCCTGAGTATTTTCAATAAGAGTAAATTTAAAAATGAAATCCAAAGTAACCTTGAAGTTGATTCTGCAGTTTCTTTTTTTCAGGATCATCAGATTCTGCTTCCCCATCACTGTCATTCCTAATGAAAAAAAAATGTAATATATGCAAAAGATCACTCACGGCTAATAACGATACAAAAGTGAAGGAAAGATAACCTGAAATAGTCACACAACAAAAGACACTGACATCAAAATTGATTTTTACTTGTTTCAAATGATGCTTTTAAGAATATATTCAAACAGACAACAGGCAAATAATCAATAGGAAAGTATACATTGGAAACGGACAAGAGTGGGCTAAAGTCAGAAACACCTTCACCCTCATGACATACCTGAGCATGTACATAATCACAGGTGTATGCCTCATACTACTCTATAAAGGACTTAAAAGAAAATAATGAGGTACTATGAAAAACATCAGGACCAGGTAAAAACTGTATCTCAACAGGACTTTGTGTTAGGAAGAAAGGGTACAATACATAATTATGTACAATGTATCCATTAGCTTGATGGTTAGCTTTTGTGAACTGAGACTACCTTCGAAGAAGAAATCTGAGGAACTATCTCGAATACACTGGAGTGTGTTCGGCACATCTGTGTGGCAGTTTCTTGATTACTTATTAATATAGGAGGGCCCAGCCCACTCTGGGCAGTGCCATCCCTAGGCAGGTTGAACTTGGGCGATACAGGAAGAATGAACAAGCAAGGGAAAGCTAGTAATAAGCAGCATCCCTCCATCACGCTCTGCTTCAAGCTCCTGCCTTGAGTCCTTCCTACCTTTGAATTCCTCAGTGGCAGACTATACCTTCTAAACAAAATTACATCACTTCTCCCCACATTGATTTTGCTCATGGTATTTTAGCACAGCAGTAGAGAAGCAAACTAGAAGAGCACTATATCACATCTAGGGATTTACATTGAGGAAATAATTTTTTTTTTCAATTTTTATTAGATATTTTGTTCATTTACATTTCAAATGTTATCCTGAAGGTCCTCTAAGCCCTCCCCCATCCCCTGCCCTGCTCCCCTACCCACCCACTACCACATCTTGGCCCTGGCGTTCCCCTGTACTGGGGCGAGGAAATAATTTTTAAAGTTCACTACAAGGACAGTCACACCTATAGTACAACTGTGAAAAAAAATGTATGTTCAATGATAGCTTATCACAAAATATACTACAGTTTTTTAAAACAATGTTATAGAAACACATAATGGAAAAATGTTCCTGCTACAATGTTGAGTGAAAAAGTGATCCAGAGAAGAAAAATCCTACCAACTTTTAGATTTTATTTTTAATTTTTTTTTTAATTTTCTTTTTTTCAACTTTTAGATTTTAATATATACACAGAGGGTTGAAAAACTTGACAGGACTTGTGACTGGGTGGGAAAGCCTTGGATATTTGTAGGATGGCAGAGTTACAGATGAAGTAACAACTGAGAAGTGAGTCCCTGACACTCCAATCCCTTATTCATGCTATCTCATGCTGAACAGATCATTCAATACAGGTTCCCTTCATCCTTAGGAAACCTGAGTCCCCCCAAGGTGAATGTTGCTTGTGTGAAGAACAAATCTTCAGATAAGACCATGGTTTGCCCTGAGGAAACTGAGGCAGAGGTCTTCTGTGTACTCAGAAGAGCCCCAGTAATGGCTCCCGGGAGAGGTGGCAGCAGCAAGATCTCTACTTGAACATAAAATACCACAGGCATGAATTTATAACTCTCTGTCCCCATATGGAATCCTGGGTATTTATTTCTCGTAGTGATGGGAACCCATCTTTGATTCTCTGTCCTCAAAATTCTATAAAATAATCCCTGCAAGAGCACCTTTCCTTTTAATTAAATCAGCCAAAGTGAGTTTGACTGCTTGTAACCAAGACTGATAATTAGTATAAAAGTGATTGGCTCTCCTCTGTCTGGCTGTCATTGCACAGCAGATGACTACAGGGTCCTCAGTAATACTGCATGTGTCCCACCAGACAGGGAAGATCCAATGTCTCTATTGGAAAAGATGCCTGTGAGATGTGGAAGCTCTGTATGCTCATGATGAATTGAATTCTTCCCGTAACATGAATTTCATGTTGGGAACTAGTATGTACAGAATACAAAATACTCTTGGCATGCCAGACACTGTTTTCCTAACCTAACCTAAATTCTCAGTATTTTAACAGAGAATATAAAACTCTGAGATTCTAATTTTCTTCTAACTCTGCCACACACTTTAAGACAGCTAACTCTAATTTTTATATCTGCCCCCATCCTTAAAATAGGCAATGCATAGTAAACAGGCAAAATTTCACCATGAACAAATATGGGAGGAGAGCACTGACTAAACAGCTCCATCCCTAGTTCCCTCATGACTTTGGGCATCACATGTACCGTGCAGAACATGAACTGTGAGCAGCACAGGCTCCAGAACAAATCAGATCTTCAGTGTTTCAAATCCAGCCAGGCCACATCAACTGAAAATCTCATTTTCCTAACATATCATTTGGAACCATGCTGCCACTAATTTGTAGGACCACAAAGAGCAAATCTAGCTAAAGTCCTCCCTGCTTTGCAGAGTTGGGCATGCATCCACTAAACGCTCTCTACATTTTTGATACCTCATATATATCTAGGAAGGCATTCAAAACCTGGAGCTTATACTGCTTCAAAAATTATGCTTTTGCTTTCTTCATGATGACATTATGCAAATCTACAGTAAAAAAACTTTTTGCATAAAATAAAAATTAATGACACTGTTGGAGC
The DNA here is from genome assembly GCA_902729485.2 of Mus minutoides. Classification (NCBI taxonomy): domain Eukaryota; kingdom Metazoa; phylum Chordata; class Mammalia; order Rodentia; family Muridae; genus Mus; species Mus minutoides. The sequence goes on along the minus strand of LR749956.1, from coordinate 897,770 downwards.
TCGTTTTCCCTTTGTGCACAAGGTCAGATGTAATTCAGAGATCACACACTCCTACAGTAGTACTGTCTTACTGACAGGGGTGTGCTGGCGTCATGACCACGGTGTTTTCCCAATTACTTAAAAACACCTTGAAAAAAGGTAGGAGAGAGAGAGAGAGTGCAGTAAGCACAGACTAGCAAACTGTGGTCTTTGAAAGGTTTGATGGTAAATGTTTCCAGTTTCCTGGCCACACAATCTCTACTGTAACCACCCAACTCTGTTACAGGACAAAAACTGCCTGAGATGACAGTATCTAAGTGGATGTGCAAGGCTATGTCTCAATAAAACTTAATGATTGAAACAGGCAATAAACCCACTTAGGCCCATGAACCATGGTTGGAAAATTCCTGGCTTAGCCAAAAGAATCCTATTTCGCAAATGAAAAGTTATAGGATACAAAACTTTAGAAATCTAACACTTTAGAATACATACCCCTTCTCATCAACTGGGCCTGACTGTTCCTCTTTCACGGGCTTCTGTGGTTTCTTTTCTTTTTTCTTCAGATATTCCTTTAGTTTTTCTGCTCTGTCAAGATATTCTGTACACTTGGCCCTGATACTTTGCTTGGCTTTATCACCTTGTGCTTCATCTGTAGAAGGGGATGAGACACTATGTCATTAGTATTTGTTGTGATTTGGTATGGAATGCCCCCACAAGCTCATGTATCCAAATGTCTACAGTGAGTGGTGCTATATAGGAAGATTACAGAACATTTAGGAGGTAGAGCCTTGCTAGAAGAAATATGTCACTGGGGGTGGACTTTGAGGTTTATAAAACCTGGCTCTATTTCCTGTTGTCTCATCTTCCATGAGTTGATGAGATGTAGTCAGTTAACTTCCTGATCCCAACCAAGGCTGGCCTTACTCCTGCTGCCTTGCCTTCCCTGCAATGATGGGCTGGATCCCCTCTGGAACTGTATGCAGACCAGAATAAAGCCTTTCTTCCCTAACTTGTTTTCTGTCAGGGTATTCTTCAGCATCCAGAGAAAGAATCAAAATAGAGGTATATTCTTTAACCAGGAACTTCTGTGTTGGAGGAGGGAGGAGAAAGCTTCTCTAATTCATTATATCCAGTGATCACCAACCCTCTTCGATTCTTCTCCACCCAGGGTAGGAGGCCAACACTGGGTTTGAGTTTACAAACAAAACAAAACAAAACAAAACAAAAAACTCACAGCAAAATAGTAGATATTTTAAGTTAATATTATATTATAATCAAGTAACAATCTAAAGGTTTCAAATTCCTCCCTTAACCATTTGCAGACATCTAAACACTGTTTATGTCACATAAAAGCAACCACAAGAGTGACAACAGACAACTATGAATGCACAGTAGGGATTACTAAAAGCTGGGATTGGAGGATTAGGAAAGTGGAAGCTGGATTTACTCTCTGTATACTGCTTGCATATATTGATAGAGAAAATTAATAGAAGTGAATAAAAATTTTGATGTAAAAGATATATAAGCAATAGTTATCTATTTCTATTAACATCTTTGTCTCCTTTCTTTCTTTGTTTTTCTCTTTTTTTAAAGATTTATTTATTTATTAGATGTAAGTACACTATAGCTGTCTTCAGACACTCCAGAAGAGGGTGTCAGATCTCATTACGGATGGTTGTGAGCCACCACCATGTGGTTGCTGGGATTTGAACTCAGGACCTTTGGAAGAACAGTCAGTGCTCTTAACCATTGAGCCATCTCTCCAGCCCGTCTCCTTTATTTCAAAGTATACAAAGAGATGGAAATTGCCTACATTATGTGGACTATCAACATAGTAAATTTTTTATATTAAAGCTTCTATTGTAGCTATTTTGAAATGTGGACTTTAGCAATATGGGCAACACATAGGACTATCTTCATGTCTCTTATGTGTTGCATTTCATTCTCTGTTTTAACATACACTCACTCACCCCTACAATAAGTAGGAAAGTTCACATTAAAAACTTCTAATAACACAATGGTGCTAAATATAAGACTGGTGATGGACCTTACAGGTTTTCATGCACTTGTTTCACAGTGTTGAATATCCCGTTCCCAGAACAGAGCATGGCCCATAATAAACATCAAATATGCATTTGTTAAATAAACTTAATACCTCCCAACCTATTTTTACAAGAAAATAACTTTCAACATATGCTCAGAAAATGGTTGTTCAAATCATGTAATCCTGCTGGATTATCTATCCATAAAATAAAATTCTCTCTACTGAATGCACAATAAGATGCTGGTATATAACGTAATAATTACAACAGTTGGCACATTTGTTAATAGTACTAAAAGCTAAGAGAAAGGAGTTTCTCTTTAATGGTGGTTTAGAATTTTAGAATTCTCTTGACTTTGTGTTTCAACTTTTAGAAATGTAACATTTCCCCCTTCTAGTGTACAGGTTTAAAAAGAACATGCCTTACATTTAACCACATGGAGAAAATACTGCACAGCATGTTGGTAGAGTTGAAGAGCTTCCTCATAGTTCCCAGCTTTGTCTTCCTGGGCTGCTTTGCTTGCAAGATCTATTGCTTTCTGTGTGAGGAGGCAAAACAATACACTTAAAATGAAAGCATAACTCTTAAGCTGGAAGCAGATAACACGCCCCCCCCCAACATACATAAGGAGGGGTACAGAGTGGATTTAAATAAAAAGAAGTAGTTAGGGAAATTCTCAAAAATTAAGTACTGTTAGACTGGAGACATGGCTCAGGGGTTAGCACTAGCTAATCTGGGAAACCTGGGTTCAATTCTCAGTACCCACATGTCAGATCATAAACCTCTGTGATTTCAGTTCAGGGGATCTGACACCTTCTGCTGCCCTCTGTGGGTACTAAGCATGCACATAGTGCACAGGCACTATGCGGGCACAAGACCTAGTCACATAAAATAAACTTAAAGCATCTGAAAAAACCTTGGTGCTGCTTTGCCTAAAGCATAAACAGAATGCAGAGATAAAATCCCCTATGGAACATTATGATATTAATATTCTGAAAGCTTCCCAAAATGATACTGAGCAAAGACATTAAAAAAACAAAATAGTATCACATCAAAGAATATTAAATGGTCATTAAAATAATATTACAAAATTTTAGAAAAACGGAAAGTATTTGAGGGGCATTTGTTGATGATCTGACCCAAAATCATTTTCTACCTTTTCACATCTTCTGTGATAAGAAGTACTGTAGAGATTAAAAAAGGAATACCTTCCCAGAAATAGAATCATACAAACATAGCCAAGCAACTATTTAAAAGAGACCAAGTCTACAATGAGAAAGTAGGCTTTTTTTTTCAACTTTTATTAGATATTTTCTTTATTTACATTTCAAGTGTTATCCAGAAAGTTCCCTATATCCTCCCCCCTCCCGGCCCTGCTACCCTACCCACCCGCTTCCACCCCCTGGCCCCGGCGTTCCCCTGTATTGGGGCATATAAAGTCTGCATAACCAAGGGGCCTCTCTTCCCACTGATGGCCAACTAGGCCATCCTCTTCTATATATGCAGCTAGAGACACAAGCCCAGGGGGTACTAGTTAGTTCATGGTTATTCTTCCACCTATAGGGTTGAAGACCCCTTCAGCTCCTTGGGTACTGAGAAAGTAGGCTTTTAAAGTGGTATTAAAGCAAATGGACATCCACAAGGGAGCAAAAAAAAATCGTATATTAAATCCTGTATGTCTAGAAAAAAAAAAAACTCATAATGAGCACAGACTTAAATATAAAACTTTTAGAAAACAAAACCAAGAAAAAAAAAGTTCTTAGATTTAATTCCAAAAGCACAATGTATAAAATGAAAAGATGTTAACGTGAAACATATCAGTTAAAACATTTGTTTTCTGAAAAATTCTGATAAGATGATGAAAAGACATAGTATAGACTGGGAAACACTGGGAAACATCAGACAAAAGAGAAACATCTACTAGCACACACAAAGGAATCCTGAAGACGGAACAGTTTAAAGAGAATTAATTCATTAATGGGCCAGAAGATGGCTCAGCGGAGAAAGGGTCTTGATTCCCAGCCTAATTGATTCAATATACCCACACAGTAGAAGAGAACCAACTCTCGAAAACTGTCCTGACAGAACTGCACATTCACATTTTAAAAATAACCCAATTAACTAATACATTTCACCAACGAGACCATATAGATGGCATGCCATTATTGGTCATTTGAATAATGCAAATTAAAACCACAATGAAAAAAAAACAGACACTTATCACAATGGCTAAAATTAAAACCAGTGGCAACTTCAATGCTGGTAAGAATGCCGAGAGCGTATAATGGTTTTGCAGTTCTGGAGAACTGGCTTGTATTTACTGAACAAAATATGTAACTTATAATATAAACAAAGAACTGCACTCCTAGACAATCTTCCTGAAAAGGTACCATTTATGTTCGCACAAAACTTGTACAAAAATGAATCTTCCAGATAACATTCCATGGTTTGACGGGTAAACTGTTCCCAAACTGCACAGAAAACACACAAACACACACAGAAGTACAGGCCAAACTGGGGGATAAGTAAGACCTGCAGAGGGTGTCAACATCAATATCCTGATATGATATTGTGTCAGTTTTACAACATGCAACTGGGGGAAGGGTCTACTAGATACCTATTATCACTTCTGAAAACTAAATGTTATCTCAAAATAAAACTTTTTTACAGGCTTTCTCTGTGTAGTCCTTACTGTCCTGGAACTCACAGAGATCTATCTGCCTGCCTCCACCTAGCCTTCAAAATAAAACTTTGATTAAGCTTTGTAATTTAGGCCTTCCAGAGGTCCTGGGTTCCGTTCCTAACACCTGCATGGTAGTTCACAATCATCTATAACTTCTTTCCCAGGAGACCCAATGTCCTCTTCTGGCCCCCATGGTCATTAAGCACACACATGGAAAACAGGCATAAAGCAGGCAAAATACCCAAACACATAAAATAAAATAAATTGTAATTTAAAATACATGCAGACATATGAAAATAAGGAATGAGCATAAACATGGGGAGAGAGTATAGGCATGGGGCTAGTGAGATACCATAGTAGGTGTACTGGCTAGTTTTGTGTCAACTTGACACAGGCTGGAGTTATCACAGAGAAAGGAGCTTCAGTTGGGGAAGTGCCTCCATGAGATCCAGCTGTAAGGTATTTTCTCAATTAGTGATCAAGGGGGTAGATCTCCTTGTAGGTGGTGCCATCTCTGGGCTGGTAGTCTTGGTTCTATAAGAGAGCAAGCTGAGCAAGCCAGGAGAAGCAAGCCAGTAAGAAACATCCCTCCAGGGCCTCTGCATCATCTCCTGCTTCCTGACTTGCTTGAGTTCCAGTCCTGACTTCCTTTGGTGATAAACAGCAGTGTGGAAGTATAAGCTGAATAAACCCTTTCCTCCCCAACTTGTTTCTTGGTCATTATGTTTGTCCATGGAATAGAAACCCTGACTAAGACAAATTGGTACCAGCAGAGTGGGGTATTCCTGTGACAACCTGACTATGTTTTGGGGAGGACTGTGGAAGGACTTTGGAACTTTGGGATAGAAGATCCATTCGATGTTAAGAGCTCTTTGGGATGTTGTGTAGGAGCTTGGAAGATAATGTTGAGAACAGTGCAGAAGATGGAAGCCTGGCTTGTGTAATTTCAGAGGGAAAATTAAAGTCTCTTTTCAGGGCCATTGCTATTTTGATTGTGAAGATTCTGTGGTTCTGGTTAGCTGGGGCTGAAGAATCAGCTGTGATCAACAAGATACCAGAACTAGTAAAGTGAAAACTTTGCATTACTGGGACTATTGATGCTGGTTAGCCGGAGCTAAGAAATTAGTTGTGATTAAGAAAAGACCATTGCAAAGACATCTTCTGGGAAGTGTTTTCTGAAAGCACAAAGAGGCTGTGTTCCAGAGGTAGCCAAAGTTGTACCTCGTGCTGCAGCAGGACTTGGTAATGTGTAAGAGTCATCCAGGTGGTACTGCTTTTGAAGGCATGAAGGGGTCATGCAGAGCAGCTGAGGCTTGGCACTGTGAGAGGCCATGGAAGGCCATTGGTGAAGGTGCAGCCTCAGTTGCAATTGATGGCCTTGGACTGAAGGGGTCATGCAGTGTTTTGGAGATGCCAGGACCATGAATGACCACCAAGAACAGCAGCAGCAATGGAGTACTGGCACCTGGAGCCTAGAGGAAAAGCTGTGTACTACAAAGGGCATGGCTGGAGAAGTGACCCAAGCCCTCGGAGGAGCCCAGAAGATCTTGAGTTGGATCCCAGACATTGGATGGTTGGAGATTGATTTTTGCTTTTGATTGTGACGGTGCCCTGATACTTTTCCCTCTTGAAGGAAGAAAGTATTTTAGTGGAGCCCACAGTTAAGAGACTTTGAATTTTAAAAGATATAGGACATTTAAAAGGGATTGAACTTTAATAGACTGTGGGACTTTTAAAATTATTTACATCTTGGAGATGAATAAGAAATTAAGGGTTGAGGCTTACTAGTGATGTGTTTGTGTGTCAAGCTGACAAGGGGTCAATTGTACTGGCTAGTTTTGTGTCAACTTGACACAGGCTGGAGTTATCACAGAGAAAGGAGCTTCAGTTGGGGAAATGCCTCCACGAGATCCAGCTTTAAGGCATTTTCTCAATTAGTGATCAAGGGGGGAGGTCCCCTTGTGGGTGGTGCCATCTCTGGGCTGGTAGTCTTGGTTCTGTAAGAGAGCAAGCTGAGCAAGCCAGGAGAAGCAAGCCAGTAAGAAACATCCCTCCAGGGCCTCTGCATTAGCTCCTGCTTCCTTACTTGCTTGAGTTCCAGTCTTGACTTCCTTTGGTGATAAACAGCAGTATGGAAGTGTAAGCTGAATAAACCCTTTCCTCCCCAACTTGTTTCTTGGTCATTATGTTTGTGCAGGAATAGAAACCCTGACTAAGACAGTAGGTAAGGACGCCTGCTATAGTAGGTAAGGATTAGGTAAGGATGCCTGCCACGGTAGGTAAGGAGTAGGTAAGGATGTATGCCACCAGGACTGATGACCTATGTTTGATTCCTAGGCATCATTCAACAGAAAATGAGAACAAACTCCTCAAAGTTGTCCTCTGACCACCCACAAACACTATGGCACACACACACACACACACACACACACACACACACACACACGGAAAGACTGACAGACTGATGGGGGTGGGATGAGATTCTGCTATTCCCCAGATCTCAGCAGTTTTATATGGACAACAAACATTTAGGAGTGGTTCACCTTCAGATTTTACTTTATGTTCTCTGAAAGGTTTTTATTACATTTCTGCGATTTTCTCTGCCTGGAAAGCATTCACCATTCTTCTTCAAGTACACAGAATTTTATAGTAAAAGAAAACCACAAGCTTATAAGCACACAAACCTGGATTCAAAACTAACCCCAACACTAACTTATGGCATCTCTCTTTGGGCACACCACCACCTCAGGAAGCTCGAGTGTCTAATACGGTGAAACTGGAGTAACACTGGCCTTGGAGAGTTGGTCTGGGGAGTCAATGAGATCACAGCAAACACTGAGCCAATTACAGTTAGTGCTTATTTTGTCAGAGATCACATCACCTCAGAGAAACATGTCTTATTTATCCTTGGAAGAGTGAGCTACACCCTTCCGGGATGCCAGCTCACACTAACCTCTAATTCTGTTATTATCTTATGGAATTGTATTTAAATTCTGGTGGGATTCAGTTGTAGTTTATTTATTTATTTTATTTATTTGCTTATTTGCATTCTTCATTAGATTAAAAATATCCATTTACAAAGATTTTTACTTTGTTCCTTGGGGAAATTACTCATTTAACAACTCTTCATCAAAATTTCCTTGGTAGAAAGCTGAAAAGTCTTATGGAGAAAAACCACACTTGAACTAACCACTAACACAACTGTAGCTCAGCATCCCTCTTATCACTCACAGCTATACTTTTACTATTTTTCGGTCTCTATCTGGCTCACTGAAGAACATCCATCAATCCACTTAACATACAATGAATTCTGGTTACAGAATCAAACTACAAATGTCGAAAAATAAAGATGAGTACCACAAATGAAATCATCTTTAATATCTAAAGGAAAACCTTTACCAAATTAACGAATACATTCACAAAAGCAAAAGCAAAATCAACAACAAATCCACTATCCACCCCCCAAAACAACCAAACCAAAACCCCAGTATTTTCCGAATAGGGCTACAAAATATAAGGTTACAAAAATTCTGTGGAAAAAAATATACATACACATTAATAGTGAACGTACTCTTAATTCTTAAAAATGAGCCATGGTTGCATTTAGACTTTCTAAAAGACAGCAATCATTCATACTCTCTTAGGTTGAGTTTCAGGGTTAGACCCACTAGACAAGCCTCTACTCCCACCAGTCTTTGTGTGGAGTGATTCCTATTCAAATGCCCTTCCTTTGAGTGGAATTTCATCAGAATCAATTATCTTATGTTAAGGAAATACGTTTACATTATCATTGTTACTTATATCAGACACTGAACAAATACCTATTTGACTAACAGAAGACCAATATTTAAGGGCACTTTGTTCTACCCCTTGGTAAGAAACTAATTAACCTATTTGGCTAGAAGTCTTGGATATCCTTCTGGACCCCACTGACGAACCAAGGATGATGGGAGAGGAGGGCGTTACAAACATTTGCCAATGCACACCGTTCCATGAAGCATCAATAACCTCTTTCTAACATTAACTATCTTAGGAATCCGAAATATACCTAGAAAACACTGCGTTTTTATTTTTGTTTTGCGATGAGGGCGGAAAGTGAAGATATAGATTAAAATACTCTCTGATCTTAAATACAGTAATTTGGGAGAACATACTCTTAATAAATTCATGGGGAGGTGTGTTGGCCCGTTCTAACCTAAGGTTCTTGGACTATTCACCGGATACCTGGACGTCTTTGTTTATCAGCGTAAGGAACTGAGAAGGGAAACCTTATTCTAAACTGGTCCAGAGTACTGCTTAGGAAAAAACAAAAACAAAAACAAAAAAACCGCTTTTCCTTTCTTCCTGGTAGAGAGACAGATCTTCCTGATTTGGGACATCGGGCCAGTTCGGCCCAAACTCCGCGGTTTGGTTTTCCAATCTCACAAGCAGATCAAGAGTCCCACAGACCGTGAGGCAGAGGCGATGCCAAGGCCGGCCTCTGGGGAAGCGCCCCTTCGCCCGGGTCGGGTCTGCGCGGCCGCGCCCTCCTCCGCCGGGGACAGGGGCGCGGCCGCTGCTCCGCCCCCCGCCCCCACTCCTTCCCCGCGGGCTCCGGCTCCCCGGAGGGGCCCAGAAGGACGCGGTACCTGGAGGTTGGTGTTCGTGGACGCCATGGTTGGAGATCCAAGGGGTCCCCTACAGACAAGGCCGGCCCGTCGGCCGACAGCAGCACCGTCGAGTCGCTCCCGGGTCAACGCCGCAAACCCTGCGGAGGCTGGCGGCTCTGAGATCCCCAGCGGCAGCCCCAGCTCCCGAGCCGTAAATCCAGCAGGAACCCCGGCAGACCCTCCGCACAAAACTTCCGTAATCTCGAGCCCCTTAGGGCTCTGGTCCCGCCTCTGGCCCGGGCACTTCCGCTTTGTCATCCGCACACGCGCTAACCAGTCACCCAGGATGCGTTTCGCCACAAATGAACTCTCGCGAAATGAGAACAGGAAGCCGAGATGCGGAAGTCAGCCTAAACGCATGTGTGGGATTCTGGAGTGAAGTCTGGTGCTGAAGAGGGATGTTAGTCATTAAAACATAAAAAGTGTGACAAAAGTGTGTAGCTCAGCTAATGTATCGGGTGTTAACATTTTAGTTTTAGTAAGCAATATTACAGTCATTTAAGATGCTAGTAGAGAAAGCTAGGTGACAAAAACGTTGGAATTATCTTCTTTTTTTTTTTTTGCAACTCTTCTGCAAGCGTTTCAAACTAAGTTTTTCTTTTTGAAATCTGCTCCTTATATTCCAGCACAATAAAATACTTATTGTGTATATAAAATGGTAAAATGTAAATGGAGCCTTCACCCCTACTGACTAGTATTTACGGCACTGGGAGGTACTTTGCACAGAACCAGAGGAGAAAGGTAACCATCACCCAGCTACAAAACCTGGGACCTACAATGGCGAACTGCCTGCAGATATGCCGGCTCAAACCGTGGGACCTACAATGGTGAACTGCCTGCAGATATGCCGTCTCAATACTGGCACAAATGTAGGAATAACCCATCTATGGGATGGAACAAAGCTGCTTGGGTAGCCATGAACTTTAGACTGGATAATCACGGTCTTAAGAGAAAACCAAATACTATTTTTTCTGTTAAAAGAACACAGCCATAAAAATGACTCCCAGCAACATTCTGCTACACCCATAGATCAGTGATTCACTCTCCAATCATCAAAGGAGTTTCCTCTTGTAGTATATGGGAACTAACCAGAGACCAGGAACTGAACAGTCAGTGTTCAGTGAGAGACCTAATGGGCTATCTTCATCACACCCTCCCACTCAGAGCAAAGAAATCTAGAAGAGGAAAGACTAAGAGCCAGAGGAGTTTGGATGACTCCAAGGAAGCAAGGTCTTCCAGACACAAAAAGGCTGAAGAGCAGGGTTCAAGTCAGATGGGCTCCCAGCACTGAAAGGGGGAAGTGGATGAGGGCTCCCACCCTAACCAAGAAACTATCTGCAATGACACTCACTTGCAAAGGAAAAATTAATTTTCTCCAATGAAGCCTTACTGGGTATATAAACCACAATTAAGGACAGGTCCTAGGCCAACACAAAACAAAATCAACAGTATTTTTGTAGACTTTTTGTCTCATACTTTGAATATTCTTTTTCTACTTTGTCTTTTTTTCTGTATATTATCGTTTCTAATTTTGTGCTTTTATGGAATGTGTGTGTGTGTGTGTGTGTGTGTGTGTGTGTTTCTTTGGGTTCTTTTTCTTACTGTTTTTCTCTCTTCTAAAGAGAGAGAAAGAAAGCAGAACATGAAGGTGGATGGGTGGGAATGTGGAAGGGACCTGGGAGGAGTTGGGGAATGAGAAATCATAATCAGGATATATCGTATGGAAAAACTTTCCAATAAAAATAAGATGGAAATGGAATTCTTTACATGTATAAAGGTTTACAAAATACTATATTTTATCTTATTGAATTCGATGAGAAATGTGTCTATTTTTTATAAATGAGGCTAATTGGGTGATCAAGAAAGCACATTGCATAGCTGGGTCGTAAACTTAGGTCACTTATCTCCAAGGGCAATCTCATCTGAGAACTGATGAAAACAAGCAGAGGCTGAATGAACCCTGACTCTGGAGAGGAGGTTCAGTTCCGATCACGGGAACAAGGAGGCCCTAGAGAAGTGTCATCTGAACCGAATCTCAAATTCTTAAATTGACCAGACCATTTCAGACAGCAGTCAAAGCAAGAATGAATGCACAAATGAAAGCCATCCAGCGTGTTTATGGGAGGCTGGCATGCTGGAAGCAAAAATACTTTGGAAAAAGAATGGCAAGAAATGAAGTTAGAAATATATCAGCAGGCACTGAGGGATGCTTAGTGCTTCATGCAATAGGCTTTTCTAGAAGGAAGACAGGGTTGCACAAGCCCTGCATTGTTGGTCTTTTTAGACTTTATTTCTGGTGAAGTTATGATTGGTGGGATGTTGGCTTTATGAAGATGGATGTGGGTATTGTAGAATGGACCAAGAGAAAGCTGGTAATAGGATGAAATCAGAGGCATCTTGTTTCTACACTTTAAGAAAGAGGCCATACAGGATATTTCCCATTCCTGGAGTACAAACCTTTCATCCTGACTCAAGGGCTTTGGTTAATAGTTGATCATGTTCCTCAATTGCTTTTGATTAACTCAGCTTGTTAAATAAACACACAGAGATTCTTCAAGTGCTTGTTCAATGTCATTTTTTTTCATGACGTCTTGGAAGTGTCTTCATTCTCACAATATCTTGGCACTTGAATTCCCTAGATGTTGCTCACAAAGAGCTGTGTGTCACAAATAAGAAAATTATGTTACTCCCATTTTTGTACAGTATCCTATCTTTCCAGGGGTAAAATCTCCAAGGTCCCACTGCTTTAGAGCACAATTCCTGTTCACTAAACCTTCCATGTTTTGTAACTCTCTCTGCCCTTACATTGACCTACACCCACAGATTACATGCTTAATTAATGTTAATTAAACAAAGAAACACCCTTTCCTCAAGGGAAACCTTTCAGGGAAACACTTTCAGACCTCAGGAATTATGGAAAATGGGGAGATCAGTGGAGCTCACAGAGGCATTTGTGGATTCAGGCTTCGACATGAATTTTGGTTTCATAAAGACAAAATTCATCTCAGTCTTAAATCAAAGATTTAAATGAAGCACTTAACAGTAAGACCTTCCCTGTAGCTAGCACAATCATCCATGTATACCCAGAAGTCAGGTTTCTGCTTGTTGAGTTTCCATCTCTTCCATGGCCTGGGATACAACTAGTAAGCAGGCCAAGTTCTGGCAGGGCTGGTCTGAATGGGGTGACTCACCTGCATTATCAGGCTAGAAACCTGTTGGCCCACTTGGAGTGACACACTTCTCTGAGTATACTGAAGGACTGTGAAAACCAAGCCCTCTCTCAACTTAGGCTATTTGTTTTATTCTCTAATGTCTTTTATTTTATTTTATTGACTTGTGTGGGTGTTTTGTCTGCATGTATGTCTATGTACTCCGTGCTTGCCTGATGTCTGTGGAGGCCAGAAGAGATGTCAGATCACTAGAGCTGCAGTTACTGATCACTGTGATGTAGATGCTGGCATGTATTGAATCTGGATCCTCAGGGGGAGCAGTGAATGCTCTTAACTTCTATACCATCTCTTTAGCCCCTCATTTTATTCCTATGCAGCCATAAGAATAAAGCCATAAGGAGTCTTGGGGGATGAGGTGTGGGTTTTGTGATCAACCTATCATTGTCAAAAAAGGATTTATTCTCACTTGCATGCATGTTTCTGTGTGTGCGGGTGTCCACGGGGGCCAGAAGAGGGCACTGGATCCCCTGGAGCTGGAGTATAGGTTGTTGGGAGCCGAGCCACTTGGTGTAGATGCTGGGAACTCAACTTCAGGAAGAGCAGCAAGCATTCTTAACTTTTTGAGTAACCTCTCCAGTCCACACAGAAGTTTAAAAAGGCTTTTCAAGCATTTGACAAAATCTAACACCCTTTAATGATAAAAGCCTTGGAAAGATCAGGAATTCAAGGCCCATACCTAAACATAATAAAAGCAATATACAGCAAACCAGTAGCCAACATCAAACTAAATGGAGAGAAACATGAAGCAATCCCACTAAAATCAGGGACTAGACAACGCTGCCCACTTTCTCCCTACCTATTCAATATAGTATGTGAAGTCCTAGTCAGAGCAATTCGACAACAAAAGGAGATCAAAGGGATACAAATTGTAAAGGAAGAAGTCAAAATATCACTGTTTGCAGATGATATAATAGTATATATAAGTGACCCCAAAAATTCCACCAGAGAACTCCTAAACCTGATAAACAGCTTCAGTGCAGTAGTAGCTGGATATAAAATTAATTCAAACAAATCAATGGCCTTTCTCTACACAAAGGATAAATGGACCGAGAAAGAAATTAGGGAAACAACACCCTTCACAATAGTCACAAATAATATAAAATACCTTGGTGTGAATATAACTAAGGAAGTGAAAGATCTGTATGACAAGAACTTCAAGTCCCTGAAGAAAGAAATAGAAGATCTCAGAAGATGGAAAGATCTCCCATGCTCATGGATTGGCAGGATTAATATAATCAAAATGGCTATCCTGCTGAAAGCAATCTACAGATTCAATGCAATCCCCATTAAAATTCCAACTCAATTCTTCACTGAGTTAGAAAGGGCAATTTGCAAATTCATCTGGAATAACAAAAAAACCTAGGATAGCCAAAACTATTCTCAACAATAAAACAACTTCTGGGGGAATCACCATGCCTGACATTAAGCTGTATTACAAAGCAATTGTGATAAAAACTGCATAGTACTGGTACAGCAACAGACAGGAAGATCAATGGAATAGAATTGGAGACCCAGAAATGAATCCACACACCTATGGTCGCTTGATCTTTGACAAGGGAGTTAAAACCATCCAGTGGAAAAAGACAGCATTTTCAACAAATGGTGCTGGCACAATTGGTGATTATCATGTAGAAGAATGTGAATTGATCCATTCTTATGTCCTTGGACAAAGCTCAAGTCCAAGTGGATCAAAGACCTCCATATAAAACCAGAGATACTGAAATTTATAGAGGAAAAAGTGGGGGAAAGCCTCGAAGATATGGGCACTGGGGACAAATTCCTAAACAGAACAGCAATGGCTTGTGCTGTAAGATCGAAAATTGACAAATGAGACCTTATAAAATTGCAAAGATTCTATAAGGCAAAAAACACTGTCAAGAAGACAAAAAGGCCACCAACAGATTGGGAAAGGATTTTCACCAATCCTAAATCTGATAGGGGTCTAATATCCAATATCGACAAAGAGCTCAAGAAGCTGGACTCCAGAAAAATGAATAACCCCATTAAAAAATGGGGTACAGAGCTAAACAAAGAATTCTCAACTGAGGAATACGGAATGGCTGAGAAACACCTGAAAAAATGTTCAACATCCTTAATCATCAGGGAAATGCAAATCAAAACAACATTGAGATTCCACCTCACACCAGTCAGAATGGCTAAAATCAAAAATTCATGTGACAGCAGATGCTGGCGAGGATGTGGAGAAAGGAACACTCCTCCATTGCTGGTGGGATTGCAAGCTTGTACAATGACTCTGGAAATCAGTCTGGCGGTTCCTCAGGAAATTGGACATAGTACTACTGGAAGATCCAACAATACCTCTCGTGGGCATATACCCAGAAGATGTTCCAACTGGTAATAAGAACACACGCTCCACTATGTTCATAGCAGCTTTATTTATAATAGCCAGAAGCTGGAAAGAACCCAGAAACAGAGGAATGGATACAGAAAATGTGGTACATTTACACAATGGAGTACTACTCAGCTATTAAAAGCAATGTATTTATGAAATTCTTGGGCAAATGTATGTATCTGGAGTATATCATCCTTAGTGAGGTAACCCAATCACAAAAGAAGTCATTAGATATGAACTCACTAATAAGTGGATATTAGCCCAGAAACTTAGAATACCCAAGATACAATTTGCAAAACACAAGAAAATCAAGAAGAAGGAAAACCAGGATGTGGATATTTCATTCCTCCTTAGAATAGGGAACAAAATACCCATGAAAGGAGTTACAGAGACAAAGTTTGGAGACTATTCCACCCAGGGATCCATCCCATAATCAGTCACCAAACTCAGACAGTGTTGCATAGGACAGCAAGAGTTTGCTGAAGGGACCCTGATATAGCTGTTTCAAGTGAGGCTATGCCAGTGCCTGGCAAATATAGAAGTGGATGCTCACAGTCATCTATAGGATGGAACACAGGGCTCCCAATGGAGAAGCTAGAGAAAGTACCAAAGGAGCTGAAGGGGTCTGCAACTCTATAAGAAGAACAACAATATGAACTAACCAGTACCCCCAGAGCTCATGTCTCTACCTCCATATGTAGCAGAAGATGGCCTAGTCGGTCATCATTGAGAAGAGAGGCCCCTTGGTCTTGCAAACTTTATATGTCCCAATACAGGGGAAAGCCAGGGCCAAGAAGTGGGAGTGGGTGGGCAGGAGAGCAGGGCGGGAGGAGGGTAGAGGGAACTTTTGGGATAGCATTTGAAATGTAATTAAAGAAAATATCTAATAAAAATAATCCAAAAAAAGAGTAACCTCAGGAAAAATGCTTTTCAAATATTAATTAGCATGTGCTTGTTGGAGATTGGTTCTAATGCTTTCATTTAGTTGGCAATCTACGTCTTTAGACATTGAAGGTATTTTTCCCTAATTGATTGATCAATAAAGACGCCAACAGCCAATGACAGTGCACAGGGTGGGACACTTAGAGTTGCTCAGGTAGGACACAGAGAGGAACGAAGCAGAATCTCCATGGACTAGGAAAAGGAGGATGGGACACATTAGTGGGAGGAGATAAAGCCAACAACACGCCATGTGAGTGGCCACTGGCCTCTTCCCTGATTGGATTTTAGGCAGCAGAGGAAGGTTTAGGAGTGTCCAGCCTTTGAGGTAGCCAAGGCATTGTGTGTGTGTCTTTCATTTGAGGATCCAAAAATAGCTCCTGGGCAGGTGTGCGTATGTGACCTTCTGGGATCACAAAGCAGAGTAGCAAAAGCTCCACAAGGGATGTCACTACGACATTTTCATATATGACAAAATACAGTGTGTATTTTTGTCATATTTATACCCACTTCCTTTCCCCAATTAGCCTCCTTTCTACTTTAATATATTTTCAGTGTGTCTATGTGTGTGTTGCCTATTGAAGTTTATTAGGGTTGTGTATAGGAGTATGGGTGGCAGTTGTATACATGCACAGGTTCACCTTACCAGTGGCTACATTACTGAAGGAAAAGGACATTGTAGCTTTAATTTTCTTTTCTATTTAGCATACCTTCAGAGTGACGTTTCCCATTGTCTTTATACGAGTAAAAATCCATTTTGGTAACTGTCACTATCTCAAGATACAGCTGTGGATTGATGGCATGTGATGGTTAATCCCAGTTGCCAACTGGATGAGATCTAGAGTCACTTGGGATATAGGGCTTACCCATGCCTGTGGGAGATTGTCTTGATTAAGTTAATTGAGGTTGGAAGACCTGCCCACTCTGGGTGTCATCATTTCTTATGCTCAGAGCAAGAACGGTTAAAGCCCCTTTAACTAAGCTAAGCACAAGTATTCATTGCTTTCTTCTCCCTGACTAAGGACGCAAGTGAGCAGATGCTTCTGGCCTCTGCTGCTGTCTCTGGGCCATGGAGAGCTGTATTTCACTTTAAGCCTAATAGTCCCTTCTCCCATAGGTTGCTTTATTGATTATTTTGTCACAACTACAGGAAAGAAACTAGGACAGATATTGGGATAGAATAATCTTTTAGTTAAAAAAAAAACAAAAACAACCCAACCTTCATGTATTTGTTAGCATACAGTTTAGCATAGCGTTTCAGAAGTGGGGCCTAGGTTCAGTCATAGAATGGTCCAGCACTGAATAGCACAATCTTCCAAATAGTGACAGTGTCATCATTAAGCTAATGATTATTGGTATGGGCAACACAATTTTGTGTACTGTTATCTGAGCTTACTGAAAATTTCTAGGAGCATATAGTACATGCTACGGATTCATGTTTCCATTTGATTTTTTAAACCAGGTCACCTCAACACGGTTAAACAGAAATACAGTTAACACAAAATAAGAGTAGCAGTCACATGTATACCAGAAAAGAGTAAAAGCTGGCTTTTTTCATAATGTCTTTTCCTTTCTGAAAGCAGTGCAGCCCTGGGTTCTGCTTTTAGGAGATCACCTGTATCCACACCTGTATCCACACCTGTATCCACACCTGTATCCACACCTGTATCCACACCAAGCAAGTTTTCCTCCAAACCGTGGGCTGTGCTGACATCTCCCTTTTGCTTTCAAAGTCCATCAACATATATCAGTTCTTGATTCTGTAAACTTTCTCTCTCTCTCTCTCTCTCTCTCTCTCTCTCTCTCTCTCTCTTTCTTATTTTGGAAACAGGGTATGGTATTTGATTTAAAAAATCAACTTCATGGGATTTATGCCTGTGGAAATGTGCATGTGTGTGCAGAGGCAAGAAGAAGGGGCAGATCTCCTGGTGCTGTATTTCCAAGTGGTTATACACCATCTAACCTGGGTACTGGGGACTGAACTTGTTTCTTCTGCACGAATGGTGCACACTTTTGACCACTGAGCCATCTTCCCAGTCCTCAACTGTAAACATTTTTAAAAATGACTTAATTATTTCCATGAAAAGCACAAATTGATTGTAGTTTATGTAGACCACAGGAGAAACTTCACTAACTGAACACTGATTCAGGAGCCCCTTGGGTACATGTTTAAGTGAAGATAATGTTCTAGGTAGAGGAGATATGAAGACAGAGGAGTCACCCCTGAGGAAAAGGTCAACTTGAGTGAAACCTAGGATAACAAGTAATCGTATGTTCTGCTACATGACTTACCATTTCCTGTGTATAAAATGTGAAGATAGATTTTGGGGACTGGAAAGATGGCTGAGCAGTTGAGTCCTATTCTCGGTGAAGATCTAAGTTCAGTTTCCTGCACCCACGTCAGGTGGCTTCAAGCAATGTCGGTAACTCCAGCTCCAAGAGATCCGATGCCTTCTTCTGGCCTCATATGTCCCTGCATTTAGAGGCACATGCCCATGCAAATAGACATGCATGATTAAAAGAAAAAAATAAAATTTGAAAGAATTAGGTTTGAAGACATTTTTGATGGGAAAACTCCAAACCAATAATCCTAAGATTGTTTAAAGCTGATGTTTTACAGTACTTTAAGGAAAGGGTTTTAATTCAGTAAGGCATTTAATACTCCTGTTCCTCTGATAGGTGTAATTAGGTTGAAATTTAGATCAAAACATGTGGCATGGAATTCTAGTAAATATATTTTATTTTTGTGTGTATGTGTGCATACTGTGTGTGCATATGTTTATGAGCGTGCATGTGTGTTGTGTTTGAGTGTGTGTTCATATGTGTATGTGTATGCGTGTGTGTGCATGTGTATGTGTGTGCATGTGTGTGTGCATGTATGCATGTTATGTGTATGTACATGTGTGTGTGCATGTGTTTGTGGTGTGTGTGCATGTGTGTGTGTGTGTGTGTGTGTGTGTGTGTATGTGTGTGCAAGTACATGCTTCTGCTCTTGTAGGAGTCAGGTTTCCACTTCCACTGTGGGTCCCAGTGGTCAATCCCAAGCAGGCACAGTGCTCACACCCATGTGACCTATGTGCAACAATTCCAGGCCAAGGAGAATACTCAGTGTGGAAAGGATTCCAAGAACACACATTAGAGGTGGTAACAGAGCTACTGCTGAGCCAATGATATTTTTCAAATAGTTAGCTAGCCAGTGCTGTTTGAATGCTGACGGGTACATGCAGAATTTGATATCCAACAGACTCAAAGGGAAATCAAATATGGTCTTGCTGTTCTGAAAATCTGCATAACAGCTGAAAAGATCAAGCAGAAAGCAGCCTTTGTGTCCCCAAACGACTGAAAATAAAGTGGATGCTTTAAGGAGTTAAAAACAAGTGCTGAGAACTGCCTGGACTCGATGATTATAGAAAATGCTGGGCCTGAACTATGTCTGCTGCCGAAACTGGATACAATGAAGGAATTTACTTGTTCATATAAAGACGCTCAGTGCTACCAAGGAGAGCTTTCTTTTCCTATTATTCAAATTGCAATGACAAAATGGAAGTTCTGAAAGCCCAAATGTTTATTCATAATCTTGGTCAAAGTCCATGTTGGAGAACTAAGAGTAAGTTAAAACACTACCGCCAATTCAATTATTTAATTTCACTGTATTAGAGTGCAAGTTGCCAAATGATCTCATTACCAAATTATATCCTAAGGTCATCCTGGGAAAATAAGCGATCTGATGCCAAGCAAACTATCCCCAAGGGTAATTCCTGGCCAATGATATATTTGAGAGTTGCAAAATGGCTGTGTTTTTTCATAGGGAAGAAATCACTTCTGCTCCTGGTACTCTTTGATGTTTCTACAGCTTACCTAAACTGGAGCAAAAAAAAAAACATTAGCACAAAGAGTATCACATAAGGCACATCCAGTGACCTGTAAATGACAGTAGATAGAAGTCAGAAAAGCAACATTACAATAGGTTTTATAAAGAGAAATTTAGGTCTATAAAAGTATGTGGGGGCCAGGGAGATGGCTTGGTCAATAATATTCTTACTTAAATTCAGATCCCTAATGGTGAACCACTCTAGGTGTGGTTCTGTGCGCTGAGGATGCAGACAGGGGGGTCCCTTGAGTTTCCTGAGCTTGCTGAGTTGGCAAGCTTCAGGTTCAGTGAAAGACTCTCAGAAACATGGAAAACAATAGAGAAGACACCTGGTATTGACTTCTGGTCTCCATATCATGATCCCATGCTCCTGTTCATACACATGTAACACACACACACACACACACACACACACACACACACACACACCACTAGAGTTAATCACAAACATTTTCTATATATTACTTTGATGAGGCATCCATAGTTATTAAACACACAGTGTTGGGACACCATGCCTGGCCACATTATACGCAAAGGCATAAAAGCACAGCAGTGCCCAGTTCTCATGTTTGTGGGCCTCTCTTTTAAATAGTGGGGCTAGTTAGAAGCAAAAGGTTCAAGTTGCCTCTTAAAAGAGAAAGTATACTATCCCTACTAAGGGAAGAAATACCCCAGCACAAAGCAGTTTTTCTGTGCCAGGAACAAGTGAGAAACTCCAGAAAATGGATATCATAAGAGCTCCCAAAATGGCAGATCTAGGTCAAGAGATATACTTTGGAGGGGCATGGAGACATTAACTTATTCATAAGCCAGATCTATTCAAAGACCACGGAGTGTAAAGTATCATGTAATTGATCCAAGCAGCCAACATGTCAATCAAGAGATGTATACTGGATTGATTATTACTTGAGAGGCATGTAACCCTCCAAGGTCCTTCTAAATTTCTCAAATGAGAAAGAGGAGCGTGGTACACAGATCACGTAACCCATGGATATTACAATACAAATCCATCTTAGAAATAATGGTGATGTGATTTTATATGTTATGCCTGCTCACTGTGGTGTGGAGGACCTGGCTATCTCTAGGCTTAGAATTCTCAAGTTCTAGGTTTGAATCCAGACTTCAGTTTGACGGCCCAAAGCCTTTCTTGGAGCCTTAGAAGGGGTCTGCTTGGAAGGACACGCCACCTCGGACCTCAGCTGCAGTGTGAAAACTCAGTTTTCTTTTGGCTTCAGCAAGAGCAGACTCTGCTCCCATGTGGAGAAGGCAGCTCGGGGATTTGGTTCCTCTGAGCAGCCAGCCCATCCCTGCACTCGCCACCTGACCGCTCTGCTCACTCTTGTCACACACGATTGCACAACGCTGGTTTCTTCCAATAGGAATGGATTACGAACTCCGAGAACAGGATTAGTGAGTGGATATGGAGGTGTCAGGGAAAGCGATAAGACAAGATTCTTAGAAAGGGTCGCCCCCTTGCAAGTGTCAAGGGTAAATTCTAGTTCCCAAACCAGTGAGTGAACTGTGCTGGACGAGGGATAAATCGCTTAGCTACAAGTCAGCCCCAGAAGCAAACCCCCGAGGGCAAAACGTGGAAGCTTTACAATTTTCAGAGAGTCATGCTGGTACCTGGGAGATCAAGAGCAGGCACACACATGCGTGCTATTCTGTTTTACTAAAAGAAAGAGGAAGCATCCAACAGAATCCACAGTGCGGTAAAAATGCAGAAGCACAGAGCATTAAGGCCATGCTCTGCAGGGATCATGATGACAAAGAGGAACCTAAACTATGACAGAAGAAAGTACCGAGCCGAAGAAGCCCCATTCAGTCAGCAACATAGCTCTAGCTCAGAGCCTGCGGGAACTGACCTAAACACCCGTGGGACCCACAGGCGTTACGTGTCAGAAATAACTGCAAGGTCTACCTGCAATACACCACAAAGGCATCGTTCCATGTGCCTGAGTAAAATAAAGCTGTTCCAACAGAGGCCAGGCATAAGTCAACAGTCTCTATCAGAGGAAGTTTCTATGCTATGTTAGACACACTGCTGTACTGGGCCACTGGTTCTCAACCTGTGGGTCCCAACCCCCTGGGGTTCCCATAGCAGATATCATGCATATCAGAATGTTACATGACGCTCCATAATGATCGGAACATCACAGTTACAAAGCACTCATGAAATGATATGATGGGTGGGGGTCCCCGCAACCAGAGGAACTGTGTTAAAGTGTCACAACATTGGGAAGGTTGAGAATCACCGCCCCTAGGCCCATAGCTGTAAAGTAGTTTTCATTTTTCTCCTAGGAACAAAATGCTATTTCTTGCTATTAAGTGTTTCATAGAGGTAAAGGTAATGGTGCCCCCCACCCACTCACTGCACATCCACTAAAGGCCACAAACCCAGCCAACTGTCGCTCATCTTCGCAGCAACCTTATAAAGCAGGAATCACAGATCTCATTTAAGATAAGGGTAAATTTGAAAGCACTGAAGTGGCTGTCCTTGGGTCTCACTTCGAAATCACCAAGACTTTAGTTCCTATTCTGTTCCCCAGGAGTCAACATAAATACAAAAACACCCCCCCCCCCCCCACCATGCACGGTGCTTAACTACCGTAATTACGTTTGGCTGTGAGGGACCGATTTAAAATACCAAGCCATTTTAGAGATTAAGGAAAACATAGCCGTGAGAGGCTAAACAATAGCCGGGTGTGGTGGGGGGTGTGGTGGGATGGGATGCGTCTGTAGTTTCAGAGGATCACGTGGGCCCTGGAGCTCAGGGACTCAGCCTTCTGAGTGAAGGTGCAGGGCACGCGCAGATTCTCCCCGGAGAAGGTTCAAGGACGTTAGTGTTGCTTTTAAACTGTTCCCCCTCACTCAGTTCAGAAGTTCATCTCTGTTAGGAACACCCTTGTTAAGGCTCACAGGGAGAAGAAAAGCCAGCGTAGGGGGCTGGACAGTGAGTGTGAGAATAGAGGTCCGTGCTCCGTCTGTTTTCCTCTACAATAACAGAAGCTGCTGTGTGCAGCAGGCAGGAGTACGAGGAGCCACTGGGAGCAGCTTGTCATGAGTGTGAGACCCATCTCTCCGTCCGCTCCATGCAGACATGCCATACTCATCTCTGTTGCTTTATTGGTCCTAGAAGAATTCGCTTACGTGCATGTGGAGATACATGAAATTGTAGTGGATTTGTAAGTTTCCCAACTCTGTTATTTTGAAATAGGTCTGAGATTGGTTGAACATAACTTAAAAATAACTTGAAATAACTTTCATTTTCCTTTTGTGTGGGGGCTGTTCTGCTTTCATGTTATGTCTGCATTACAAGCACGCAGTGCCTACAGATGGCCGAGGACCGTGGCAGATCCCTGAAGCCGGACTTAAAGATTGTGAGCCATATGTGGGTGCTGAGAACTGAACTCCGGTATCTGGAAGAGCAGCCAGTGCTCTTAATCACTGAGCCGTCTCTGCAGGCTCAAAAGAACTGATGGATAGAAGGAGAGATAGATAGATAGATAGATAGATAGATAGATAGATAGATAGATAGATAGATACTTGGTCAAGTGCACTAGTGGTTAAAAGAGAAGTGTCATGAGTGCACGATTTCTGCTTTTTAAAACTTCCCTTCCTTAGTCAAGGGGACAAACAGTTCAGTATCCCAGGACCGTTGCAAACAGAAGAGACATTCTCTCAGAGCCCTGGCGGGTGGAAGTCTGATGTCAGACATCAACTTGGCCAAACACTCTCTGAAGGCACATAACCTCTTCTCTATCGCAATGCCCACCACAACCCCTGAGGTATCTGACTGTCTCACCGTGACCACACCCCATGAGGGAGTCTCTGTGCCCAAGTTCCCACCCCTCCCACCCCCAGTGTGTTATAAGAACATCAGGGCAAGAACTCCAAGTAATAACAAGTTATCAAAGGAAACAAATTTATGATCCAAATATTTCCAGAAGGTTCCCAAAAGAACCAGAATCTGGGAACAATTAACTTCATAACAGTAACTGCTATTGAGACCATTAACTATATTAGGGCATTAAATATTGACTACCAAGTCTTCCCTTGTTATAAATATTTTATACAAATGACAGGGTGAAGCTCCTTTATAAATAATAACATCAGGAAATTTTGTAATTTTATTCATCAGTGTCTACAGATCAGAAGGAAGCACTCATTTTTTTTAAAAATTCTTATTCAAAAATGTTACAGAAAATAGTAAAATCACTTAAATATTGATTTTCATTCTCATGACTTACAGGCTTATGAAAAGTTTCCCAATATTGGGTTCATCTATAAACTTTAAAGAAATGCATTCTTTCATTCAGCACGAATTACCTTCATTTTCTCAGTTTCGCTCACTTATCTGTCAATGAGTAATCTCAAATTGGTTCAAAACAGAATTCATAGTCCAAACAGTGCCAATTGGCGGCTTCCGTTTTTCAGACAAGTGATGTACCAGCGCCATCTACCGGCATTTTATAGAAACTACAATTTTCTTTTCTTTTCTTTTTTCTTTTTTTTCTTTTTTTTTTTTTTTGACTTGTGCAAACCATGTTTATTAAGAACCAAAATATACTCTTTTCAGGACAAAAACTGGCAAGGTCAGCAGAGAACTACTGTCAGTCAGACAATGTTGGCAAAAAGAACAAAAGATCNTTCAACCACTTAGACTTGACCTTCGTACAAGGAGATAAGAATGGATCAATTCCCAGTCTTCTACATGATAACTGCCAGTTGTGCCAGCACCATTTGTTGAAAATGCTGTCCTTTCTCCACTGGATAGTTTTAGCTCCCTTGTCAAAGATCAGGTGACCATAGGTGTGTGGATTCATTTCTGGGTCTTCGATCCTATTCCATTGATCTACCTGTCTTTTGCTGTACCAGTACCATGCAGTTTTTATAATGATTGCTCTGTACAATTTTCTATTAAATTGTGGTTCCTTGAAAATTGTTGAGGTATAGTGGAATATACCTTTAATCCCAGCATTTAGCACGTAGAGGCAGGTGGATCCCAAGTTTGAGTCCAGCCTGATCTGCAAAGTAAGGTCTAGGATAGCTAAAGCCACACAGAGGAACACTATCTCAAAAAAAAAAAAAAAAAAAAGGGAAAGAAAAATAAATAAATTGTCAGAAGTAGTAATAGGGCAGAAATTCAAGTTGGATAGCAAGCTGGGAAGTCTGGCTCATAGCGCTTTGGGTGGTATTAGAAACTGAACAATATTGTTCCATAGACAAAAGCATGAACAGTGAGCATAATTAAAACTAAAAATTTTCTAAAGACCATATATTTTTAAAAAGTAAAAACAAGCAGCTGGCAGTGTAGCTCAGAGGTAGGACTCTTGCAGAGTATTTGTAAGGCCTTGGGCTCTATCCCAGCACTGTCAAAAGAACAACCAAATGAGACAAACTAAATTCAGTGATATTCACCTAATTTCACCTAATGTTTCCAAAATATCATCCCGACATTGTGTCACACTAAGAAGAGAGAAGTTATTTACACTCTTAGGTTATAGAGACTTCTCCACATGGTCCATCTCAGTGAAGACTAGCCACATCCAGGTGCTCAGTAGTCCCTGGGGCTAGCAGCCACCATATTGGACAGTGTAGAACTTACCACAGCAAGGGCAGGGTGCAAGGCATATCCCATTCATAGGTTTACAATTTATCATCCACATTTCACATTGGTCCAAAATCAACCTAGAAATGGCCCACTATCCATTGATACACTGGCTTCTGAGAACCTAAAGTTTGATGTGTCATTGTTGGTGGAGCGAGAGTTCAATCATGGATCTGGAAGGTGTGTGACATTACCTACTCAGAGTCTTAAGCATCCAAGCTTCTGCGTTGCCTTGTTTTTATGATGCTGGGACTACTGCACAGTGCCTCCTGCATTCTGCACAGGAGGTCTGTCCCTGAGCTACATCCCAGACATTCAAGTTCTGGGCCAGTCGTGGGATCATGAGCAAAACTGTGGCTTTGGGTATCAGGTACCTGTCTGCTGCATGGACCTACATCTCTGTTTCCAAAGTGTCTCCATGGTTGTGGCCAGCAGCCACATGCCTTTGCATAAATGAAATAAAGTATATAGTGGATTAAAATAAATATAATAAAGCTAATTATGTCTCTTATTGATCTTGAAGGTCTTTTTCTCTCAAGACCTTTTGTTGAGTCTAATTAAAAGAAACTGTGGGAATTATTTTTATCTACTAACCCGGAAGTAGACTTTAACTAAGTAGGAAGTTACACATACAGGAGACTTCCAGGTGTGGTTCTTCAATATGGTCTTGTCATATTTGGAAAAGTAGTTGCACATACCCACCTGCAAAAAGGGCTTCTTTTTTTTAACAGTATGCCTCCCACATAGAATGAATATCATACCACTTCCAAAGACTTATTTGACTTTTAATGTGTGTGCACAGAGACCCTAGGCTCTTTCTGGAGCTGAACTGGCGTTATAGGTAAGCTGCTCACACTCTCCCTCCCCCTACCCCATTCCTCTCTCCATGACATCCCTCAACCCATGGAGATGCTGAAACTTGTGTCTTCTGTTAGAGGAACACACACTCTTAACTGTTGTGCCATCTCTTCAGCCTTGCCACCTTCAGAGTAAACCTTTTAGTGAATTGTCTTGATCTTTCCTGGTCTTCTC
The DNA here is from genome assembly GCA_902729485.2 of Mus minutoides. Taxonomy (NCBI): domain Eukaryota; kingdom Metazoa; phylum Chordata; class Mammalia; order Rodentia; family Muridae; genus Mus; species Mus minutoides. Next base: position 871,381 of record LR749956.1, on the reverse strand, counting down.
AGGGACTCCCGAGTTGTGTGGCTTCTTTCTCTCTACCTCTCCCCTTCTCTGAGTGTCTTTCCTCACATTTGACCAGTTGCCATAGAACTTTCATGTGTCCAAATGACATGCTCCGTTTCTGCTTGTGGGTAATTAAATTCCAGCCATCACTTAATCCAGCAATTCTCTACCTGTGGGTAGTAATATCTGCATATCATATATTTATATTAGAATTCATACTAGTAGCAGAATCACAGTTATGAAGTAGCTGCAAAAATAATTTTATGGTTGGGGGTCACCACAACACGAGGAACTAACTGTATTAAAGGGTCGCAGCATGAGCAAGGTTGAGAACTGCTGAGGTAGTCACTGTTCATTCTGGAAGGGAAGGATTTGGCTGTTTTTCTTCCCAGCCTGCCTCTTCTACACCCTTACCCTTCCTCCTGCCCTGCAGGCCTGCTCCTTCCATGTGCTTACACAGATGCACGCATCTTCTGGTCCTACTACTATCCTATGATAGAATGCAACCATCTGCTTTCTTGGTTTATGACTGGAGTGATGAGTGCTAAAGGAATTATAAATTAGGTGAGGTGGGCAAGGTGTTAGAGGAATTATACATTAGGGAGTTTGTAGGTGCCTTTTCAAGCAAGCCACAGAACGCCGGCAGCCAGTAAAGCGATCCCACTAAATTTCATCATAGACTTTCATGCCAGGTTCACCATTGCTCCACACTTACAAGGGTAAATTTTATTTATCTATCTATTTATTTATTTATTTATTTATTTATTTATTTATTTATGTATGTATGTATGTATGTATGTATGTATGTTTTTAGAATTTCATACATGTGTACCATATTTATATAATTTCCACACCTCTCTCCCTTCTCTCTTCTATTCCCCACCCCCTTTAAAGTTCATGACCTCTCCTACAATTATTGTTTTACACACACATACACGTAGCCCATTCTGAGTGTTCAGGTCTGACCCCTTGGAGGAGTCAGACAGCCAATCAGAGGCAAGGAGAAGAGTAATTCTTCCTCTCAGCAGCCACAGATTGCCTGGAGCTCTTTTCTTTTTTTTCTCCCCTTTCCTTTTGGATTTTCAGGACAGGGTTCCTCTGTGTAGTCCTGACTGTCCTGGAACTCCCTCTGTAGACCAGGCTGGTCTCAAACTCAGATCTGCCTGCCTCTGTCTCCAGAATGCTGGGACTGAGGGCGTGAACCATCTCCGCCTCACTGCCTAGAGCTCTTCATCTAGGCGTGGGCCTGCTGACTGGTGCTGTTTGCAGATGGTGCCGGCTGGTCATTATGCAGGTGTTGTTTAGGCAGTCTTACTGTTGAGATTTTGTGGGTGCAGCCTCCCTGGCACTTCTGAAAGACAGTATCTAGCAGATGTTCTGGTCCTCTGGCCTTAACAGCTTTTCCAATGCCTCTTCCACAATGTTGCCTGGGCCTCATCTATGGGGTGGCATTGTTGTAGATGTACCTACCTGCTCTGTTTCCCTTACCATGTGGCCACTTGTTTTCTTCATTGTGACCAGTGTTCTGGAGCTCTCTAGAGCCTATAGAAGAACTTCTTTATGAAAGGTGAGAGCTACACTTACCTATGGCTATTAGGCTAAGCATTTAGAATGCAGTTCAAACTTAATCTGGTTTAGGAAAACAGAAGGTAAGGTCCATCCTAGGGTCCATGACCTCAACAGACATGGTAGGTGTCTAGGTTTAAAGCACCCGGCATGAATTTACCCCCGTCGAGCCCAGTTAGACAGCTGTTGATTACCCCCCAGATAAGTGTTCCATATTTTCAGCTTTTCAGTTTTTTTGTCAATTCTGGTCATGCTGAGGCTAATAGGAGAGACCCTGAGTGTAACAGGAAAAAAATGCACAATGGGTGTGCAATCTCTATACTCTACACACAAAAGAATGGGATTGGAAAGGAGCCTGGAGTGTGGGAAGAGATCAAGGGTCATGCGGATCTCAGAGAAAGCTAGAGCTGCTCAGAATGAAGACACAAGCATGGGGGAGAGGAACAGTCAGGGCCAGGGGATTCCATCTAGAATGCTTGGGAGGCAGAACCGGAACCCACGGGAGCTAAGCCCAGCTGGGAGGTAGAGGATTCAGGGAAAACAAGACCTTCTGTCCTACAGATGGTTTGTATCACAATCCTAAAATTATTTTTATTCCTTTTTCCATGTATTATATTAAGAGAATTGAGGTTGAAAAACCTACATGGTTACAATTATTTACTTTCGTTATTGAGCAGTAAATGTTCTTTTAACTTTGAATNGGAGCTAAGCCCAGCTGGGAGGTAGAGGATTCAGGGAAAACAAGACCTTCTGTCCTACAGATGGTTTGTATCACAATCCTAAAATTATTTTTATTCCTTTTTCCATGTATTATATTAAGAGAATTGAGGTTGAAAAACCTACATGGTTACAATTATTTACTTTCGTTATTGAGCAGTAAATGTTCTTTTAACTTTGAATAAATGCCCAGATACTCGACAACATAATAAAAACACACAGTACCTTACAGGAACTTCACACTCCCCCAGCTCCCAGTCTTGATTGTCTGTTGGGCCAACCTGAGTAATTTCTCTGAAAGTGCTGTCAGAATGAGATAGCAATTATGTCACTCATTGGCAATAAACAGCTAGGGAGCCATCACTGAGAGGAAGGTTAAAGGAGTCCCCTGGGAATCACGTTGTCCCGCTTCTAGTTCTGTGAGATGTAAATGGATCTCTAAAAATGTGTGCTTATGTGCTTTCTCTCTCTTATTGCAACATAAAATGTATCCCTGAGGTAAGGCCCATGCCACGATGACAGATTCAAGTATTCACAATTTATTCCTCAGGGTTCAGATTCAGTAACTTGAAGTGACCAAGGACCTGAAATATCAACTATTTTTTTTTTTTTTTGAGACAGGGTTTCTCTGTGTAGCCCTAGCTGTCCTGGAACTCACTTTGTAGACCAGGCTGGCCTCGAACTCAGAAATCTGCCTCCCTCTGCCTCCCGAGTGCTGGGATTAAAGGTGTGCGCCACCACGCCTGGCTATTGACTATTTTTAAATGCCCCATAATTCTTTCCCTATTTTTCTCAAAGTATGAGTCTCTCAAGATTTACCAAAGATGGAGTGTGGGTGCTGCGTAACAGAGAGGCATACATTCTTGGAGACTGGCCTTCCGAGATGCTCATGTAGGGGCCTGTTAGGGTTGCTATTTTGGAAACAAACCCTGCTTGGAACTATGCCCAGTCCCTGGGCAGAGAACCTGTCCAATTCCATTTGCATTACGCAGCCAAATGTCTTGTCTGGGGAGGAAATCAATGAACCTCTTGATATTTATGGGGCTAGGTTTGACTGGGTAAAGAGGAACGACAGTCTAGAAAAAGAGGTGCAAACCCTCACTGGTATTTATTAGGAAAAAACACCTTCTGGTAAAGTAAAATTCTAAATTATGGAATATTTCAATGATATTTAAAAATGATTTTGTATAGTAAACTAAAGTACCTATGATTATCAACTAAATGAGAAGACATATTTTCTTACTCCCATATTAAAATACATATAAATCAAAAAATGATTTGAACTCCCTTTTAAAAAGTTTTATTTTTATTTATGTGTATATGTTTGTATGCAGGTATGTACATGTCACTGTACGTGTTCATGGCAGCCAGAAGAGTGTGTCAGATCCTGCCGCACCTCACTTGGGTCCTTGGTCCATGGGCAAAACTCGGGTTCGGTTACAGGTGGGCAAAGAGTAAGTGAAAGTGTGGTGACAAACAGACAGGACACAAGGGAGTGTGGATCTGAAGGTAATGTCACATTGAACATCAGACTTTTTATACAAAAGAAAATAGGGAAGTTAGGTGACACACCCGCAAGATACAATGAGGTTACTGGATTCTTACACAAAACAGAGGAATGCAAACACGAAGGACTGGCAGGAACCAACTGGGATAAAATTCAATGTTAGCAACTGGGGTCAAAAACAACACCAGCTAAGCTCAGCTAAAAACTTAGAAGCCAGGGGCAAGGGCCTTGTGCCCTTGCCATAGTCCACCTTTTCCCTAGGCCATTGTAAATACTTGTATATAGGTTTAACTCAGCTAGCTATAGTTCTAAGTATCTACTCTGGTTCCTCCTCAGGTCACCAACTTCCTTCTTTCTAGATAATGGTGAGTTCCTGTTTAGGGCAGTGACTTAGCTATCCATGCCCAAGGTTGGATCAAGGACTGCCTAGAATCTAAGTTATCTATCTATATGTCAAAAAAATCAATCCTTAGGAGCACTTGTAATAAAGCAATATAAAGGGAAAGCACACAGATCTGTTTACCAACTAAAGCAAGGACTTGTTGGCACAGGTTTCTTCTCTCATAGGTCTTCTCAGCAAGCACAACAAGAAATATTATGTATGTACACATTTTAATTTGTGGATATTCCCATATCAACCAAGTTATTGAAAACCTGCAATGCAGTACCATAGGAGAGAATCCTACTGCTTCTATAAAGGTTGTCATGAGCCATGCTGCGGCGTCTACGGTGTGGTGTGAAGATTGATCCTATGTTGCACACCCTCTGTTGCTGAACATTCCAAGTTACTTTTCATCAAACCTCATGTGGGATGTTGGAGGTGAGAAGATGTGATTGTGTTAAGCGCCATCTCACTGTGCTTAGGACAGTGTCCACGCACTTTCCCTTATCTCTCCTCCTTCCATTCTTCCTTTCTTCACGTTGCATTAGTTTTGGGAAGGCTGCTACTTGGTGGAGATGGAGATGGAGGAGATGGAGGAGATGGAGGAGGTGGAGGAGGAAGCATCACCATTCTGACTGAGGAAACATCTCCAGAAATGAGAGAGAGGCTCTTGTTTATGCTTTAGGGGATGGAGAACACTCACACTGAAGCTGTTTCCTGTGACAAGCGCTTCTATGGTCCATATGTCTTTAGGAGAAAGGCTTTAATAGATTCTCATGGGAAGTTGGGTTGCTGTCTGTGTTGGGCAGAGGGTCTGGAGAAAGGGAGGACTGTTTAGTAACAGGGCGTCAGGGAAGGAAGAAGATGCTGGGAAGGCAGTGAGAGGAAACATGGAAGGGAAACCTCTACGTCGTCTGCCATGCCCCTGTTCTTAGCTGTTGGGAAACAGCTTCTCCAAGGAGCTCAGTTTAAAGCTTACTCAGCTTCACTAGGCTGAGGGATGGTCTGCCGACAGTGGACCAGGACCTATTGAAGCCAAGGGGAAAGAATGAGGGACGACTTCTTCAGTGGAAAGGACAGCAAGAGTACCAACAGCAGAGCCATGAGACCACTCATTAATGCTGACTCAGCTTCGTCCGGGAAAGTTATTGAATTCTTCAGCTCCAGGTTTCTCATCACCACATTAGAAGTAATCGTGATGATATTTGCCTTTATAGTGCCATGAACCTCTAAGGGTGATACAAAATATTATAAAGATTAGCAAAAAGACTCACAAGAAATGGTAGAACGAGATGGCTCAGTGGTTAAGAGCACTGCTGTTCTTCCAGAGGACCTGAATTCAGTTCCCCAGATCCAAGTCGGGCTACTCACAACTGCCCAAAGCTCCAACTCCATGGCACCTGGTGCCCACTATGGCCTTTGTAGGAACCCACATTCATGTAGCATTCACTCACACAGATGTAAATAAAAATACTAATGAAAAACAATCTTCAAAAAGACAAAAGGAATGGTAGAAAAGAAAAAGATGGAAGAAATTGAACATACCAAGAGATTTTTTTTTCTTAAATTGGATATTTTTAAAATTTACATTTCAAGTGTTATCTCGATTTCTGCCTCTCCTGGAAATCCCCTATTCTATCTCTCCCTCTCCTGCTTCTATGAGGGTGTGCCCCCCCCCACCTACTTTCACTTCCTTGCCCTCGAATTCCCCTATACTGGGGCATCAAGCTTTCACGGGACCAAGAGCCTCTTCTCCCATTGATGCCCCACAAGATCATCCTCTGCTGCATATACAACTGTCCCTCCAAGTGTACTCCTTGGTTGGTGGTTTCGTCTCTGGGAGCTCTGGTTAGTTCGTATTGTTCTTCCTATGGGGATGCAAACCACCTCAGCTCCTTCAGATCTTTCGCTAAAGCCCAGAGATTTGTTAAAGGGCGGGCTAGTTAAGAACCTGTTAGTGAACTTAGGTCTCCATTGGGGACCCCATGATCAGCTTAATGGTTGGCTGTGAGCATCCACCTCTGTACATGCCAGGCTCTGGCAGAGTCTCTTTGGACACAGCTATATCAAGCTCCTGTCAGCATGCACTTCTTGGCATCCACACTAGAATCTGCATTTGATACCATCCCTGACCTCAAGCTGTACTACAGAGCAATAGTGATAAAAACTGCATGGTATTGGTACAGAGACAGGCAAGTAGATCAATGGAATAGAATTAAAGACCCATAAATGAACCACACACCTATGGTCACTTGATCTTTGACAAAGGAGCGAAAACCAATCAGTGGAAAAAAGACAGAATTTTCAACAAATGGTGCTGGTTCAACTGGAGGTCAGCATGTAGAAGAATGCAAATTGTTCCTTTTTTTTTTTTTTTTTTTGGTTTTTCGAGATGGGGTTTCTCTGTATAGCCCTGGCTGTCCTGGAACTCACTTTGTAGACCAGGCTGGCCTAGAACTCAGAAATCCACCTGCCTCTGCCTCCCTAGTGCTGGGATTAAAGGTATGTGCCACCACGCCTGGTACAAATCATTCCATTCTTATCTCCTTGTAAAAGTTCAAGTCCAAGTGTATCAAGGACCTCCACAAAAAAACAGATACACTGAATCTAATAGAAGAGAAAGTGGGGAAGAGCCTCGAATACATGGGCACAGGGGAAAATTTCCTGAACAGAACACCAATGACTTTTGCTCTAAGATCAAGAATTGACAAATGGACCTTTAATCCCAGCACTTGGGAGGCAGAGGCAGGCGGATCTCTGAGTTCAAGGCCAGCCTGGTCTACAAAGTGAGTTCCAGGACAGCCAAGGCTACACAGAGAAACCCTGTCTTGAAAAACCAAAAAAAAAGAATTGACAAATGGGACCTCATAAAACTGCCATAAGGCCAAGGACACTGTCAATAGGACAAAATGGCAACCAACAGATTGAGAGAAGATCTTTACCAACACTATATCCTAGAGAGAACAATTTTCCAATATATACAAAGAACTCAAGAAGTCAGACTCCAGAGAACCAAATAATCCTATTAAAAATGGAGTACAGCGCTAAAAAGAAAATTCTCAACTGAGAATACTGAATGTCTGAGAAGCACCTGAAGAAATGTTCAACATCCTTAGTTATCATGGAAATGTGAATAAAAACCCAGAGATTTGTTAAGGGTGGGCTAGTTAAGAACCTGTTAGTGAACTCAGGTCTAGAAGCTCATATCACAAACAAACAACTAACAAACAAAACACAAACCAAACCAAAAATCCCAAAACAATGAAAAAAAAAAAAAAACAACCAATGTCTAAACAAATGTTTGGAGGAAGAAGGCTTTATTCAGTGGCTTAATTAATACAAGAGTACAGAAGGTTCTTTCCTTACAACTCAGCTTTTATCAGGAAGTTTACATACAAGACAAGACTAACATGGAGACTGATAGGCTTATTAAGGGGGGGGGTGCTTGTGTGTGTTCTGTGATTAGGTGGACATCATCTAGTAATTTAGCACTACCTTTTCTCTCTCTCCTTCCGTAGTGAGGTGTTTCCTGTCACAATACCTTGCAGGTGGGTGTCTTTGGCTTTGAAGGAAGGTAAAGGTAAGAGAGATGCACATTATAGCTTTGGGTAACATATTTATCAAATGCCCAATAGGCTCCTTACAGAGATGAACAGAGGAATTTATGGCGGTGAAGAAGAGAGACTATGAAATCAGAGCGGTTGAGCCTTTTTACCCTCGCCAGACATTTAGGTTAACTGGACAGTCAGTGTTTTTGTCAAAATGACCTTGAAGTCCCTCAAGAAGTATGCTAGGCAAATGTTGTCATCATAAGCTACATGGCAGAGGTGCTACCTGAAGTACAGCTACTTGGAGGCTGGTAATGCATTCCTCAGAAGCGTGGCCTTTTAGTGATCTCATCAGTGGTGACAGGAAAGGGACCCAAGGCCTTAAGCATTCTAGACAAGTGCTTTACATTGGGACACACCCTCAGACTTCAAATGGGTTACTTTTGAGGTACCCAAGAGTGAGTGAAGCTAAGGGGTTTATTTAGTTTTGTTTTTTTTTTCTCTCTTAGAAATAGAAACATGGGAGAAAAGAGGAAACCCTAGGTTTATAGCCCGAGTAAAAGAACAGGAACAAAGATGGAGCAGAGACTGAGGAAATGTCCAACTAATAATGGGCCCAACTTGAGACCCATCCATGAGCAAGAACCAATCCCTGACATTATTAATGATAACAGACTTCTGAGAGGCTCCACCCAACAGCTGACTGAAACAGATGATGCAGAGACCCACAGCCAAACACCAGACGGAGCTTGGGAAGGAACTCTTAGGGAAGAATAGGGAGAAGGATTGACGACCCAGAAGGGGATAAGAACTTCACAGAAAGACCAACAGAGTCAGCTCACCTGGACTCTTGGGGGCTTTCAGAGACTGAGCCACCAATGAAAGATCATACACAGGCTGGCCCAAGGCCCTGGGCACGTAGGAGATGAGGAACTCAGTCTTCATGAGGGTCCAACAACAACTGGAGTGGCAGTTGCCCCTAAAACGGTTCACTGTAGAATCTTCCTGGCCTCAGTGGAAGAGGATGTACCCTGCAGTTGTACTAGGGTAGAGGGATGGGGGAACACCCTCTCATAGAGGAAGGGGAGGGAGATATGGCAGAGGGACTATGTGACAGGGGACTGGGAGAGGTCAGCGATTGGGATGTTAAACAAACAAACAAACAAACAAACAAACAAACATGACCTTGATATATAATAGGATTTCAGAAATTTAATGCCTTCCAGAAACTTTACAAGAAGAATGGAGTTGGCAATCTTTTTTTAAATGTTTTTTTAATTAGATATTTTCTTTATTTACATTTCAAATGCTATCCCGAAAGTTCCATATACCCTCCCCATGCCCTGCTTCCTTACCCACCCACTCCCACTTCTTGGCACTGGTGTTCCCCTGTATTGGGGCATATAAAGTTTGCAAGACCAAGGGGCCTCTCTTCACAATGATGGCCTACTAGGCCATCTTCTGCTACATATGTAGCTAGAGACAGGAGCTCTGGGGTTACTGGTTAGTTCATATTGTTGTTCCACCTATAGGGCTGCAGAACCCTTCAGCTCCTTGGGTACTTTCTCTAGCTTCTCCATTGGGGGCCCTGTGTTCCATCCTGTAGATGACTGTGAGCATCCACTTCTGTATTTGCCAGGCACTGGCATAGCCTCACTCAAGATAACTATATCAGGGTCCTTTCAGGAAAATCTTCCTGGCATATGCAATAGTGTTTGGGTTTGGTGGCGGATTATGGGATGGATCCCTGGGTGGGGTAGTCTCTGGATGGCCCATCCTTTCATTTTAGCTCAAAACTTTGTCTCTGTAACTCCTTCCATGGGTGTTTTGTTCCCTATTCTAAGGAGGAATGAAGTATCCATACTTTGGTCTTTGTACTTCTTGATTTTCTTGTGTTTTGCAGATTGTATCTTGGGCATTCTAAGTTTCTGGAGTTGGCAATCTTATTGTAGGCCTCCCTCCCTCCCTCCCTCCCTCCCTCCCTTCTCTTTTTTCTTCCTTCTTTTTTCTTCCTTCCTTTCTTTCTTCTTCTGAGAGTCTTCCTTTTGAACTTTGACTTTCCTCCCTCAAAGCTGTGGAAGAAGTTTAGAGGGGGAGAGAGAGGAGAAAAGATGGGGAATCCAACATCTTGTTAATTTATGGTTCTTCCTGATTGAATGGCCTACTGAGCTTCCATAATCTTGTTTTGTGATTGTTGAAATGTGGAAGGCAACTTGGTTTAAGAGCATATACATCTTGGGTTTTGGCCATGCATTTAATCAAGTAGCAGAGGTGGAAACAATACGACCAGTCCTCTCAAGTCAAGGCACAGTGTAGAGGGTATCTAGAAACATGCTCCTTTCTAGGCATGCATTCAGAGATCTGTCTTTTCAACCAGATTTAGAAAGTACTGATTTCCAACTGCCTTCTCCCTCCCTAGCTTCGAATTTTATAACACACTCCAACTACCTGGGATTGTTTGTGCAGATTTTAGGGTTTCTCCCAGAAATTCTGAATCAGTAGGATTGGGTGGGGCCCTGCCCTGAATTCCCATTTCAGTTATCTCAGGCGATTCTATTGAAACCATTTTCAGATCTCAGTTTGAGACCTCTTCTACCCAGCTCTTTTCAACCCTGGCTGCTGCTATGTAGAGTTGCTCAGAAACTTTTTAAAAAACTAATGATACCTGGATGCCACCCCAGACCAGAGTTTGAGGGAAGTAAGTGCTTGGGAACTGGATTTGCTAAATGCTCTGCGGGGATGCTAACATGCAGCCAGGACATGCAGGAATCCAGCTCAGTAACAATGTTGACAGGCAGTTGCATGCACGGTGTTTGCACACAACTCAAGGAGCCTACCAAAACCTTGCAATTCTTTTATGTGTCTGGTACAGTTATTCCTGTTCTGAAAGGCTAAGAGAAGTTGCCGATTGATCTAAGGTTGAGTATTGTTGTAGGGCTGGTGGTCTCTCTGCCACACCCTTTCTATGCATCTTAGTGCTTCCTGCTGAGGGTTGCTCAGGATAAACAAGCTTACTTCTCATCATATGTCTGAAAAAGCAATTCCTCTCTTGTTTGACATCATAGCTTAGGTTACCTGCCTGTGATGGGTTGAATGACCAGTAGGTTGGATGCAACCTTGCAGTGGATACATTCTGTGTTTATAAGGAATGCTGGTTATGAGGAAAGAATGAAGTCAGGTCTCCCTCATCGACACTAGTGACTTCCACTTGCTGAGGCTGGAACTACACCTATGAAAGCCAGTTTGTTCTGGCCTGGCAGGGTATCTCCTGGCACAAGTACCTCTTGTTTCTTCAAGTTCAATTATTTTGCATCTCAGTGAGAATTAATTCATTGTTAAAGATGGGAAAAGAACAGTTGATATAGCGATAGTGGTCCCTCTCCCAGGTTCTCTCTGCAGCATCCTTTATAAAAGGCGACAACAACAGTCTAGTCATTTCTCCTTTCCATTGCCTTTGATGACTACACAGTGTGGGCAAGGCTATACAGCCTTAAACCTCCTCATGGTTACTCACAGAACACATCCAATTGCTGGGGGCGGTTGTTCACTATCATTAAACGCTCCATCTACTGCTCCACTGACTCAAGGATTAAGGAAGGAATCCTGTCAGCTAAATACAGGGATCATGAATGTTTTCTGAAGTTGTACAGAATTTTAGGGGGTGAATTTCACACTGTAAGTCACAATACAGAAATGTTTGTTTTAATGGCACAATTGAGTTTCGACAGAGGCACTAAGAATCCAAGTTTTGGGTTTTTCAAGAGAGTTATGGATTGAGATCTCTAATATTACTGAGACTCTTACTGTCACCTGATGCATAACTATAAAGAGACCATGTATGCAGTGTGTGTGCGCTTCATGGGAGTTTCTCCCCTGACCACCACTATGATGAGCTATGTGTTTCAACAGGATGGCCACGAGGTGAGTCCAGCCTGCCAACCTCTCCACCTTCAGTTCTAGAGGCCTCCTTGTCTTCTACTTTATTTTCTCTTTATAGAACTTCAGTGACAATCTGTAATTGTGTATAAAGGGAACTGTATACCATGTGCTCTATTCTTTCTAGCTTCTTTCACCTAGTGTAATGTTTTGAAATATCATCCATATTGTAACATGTATCAGATTAGATTTGTTTTTAAGGTTGACATAGTACTTCATTGTATGGATGTACCATGTTGTGTCCATCCACACATCAGTCCAGATACATTTGAACAAGCTGTTCTGGATGTTTACGTATGGGTTTTCAGAAACATGAGTCTTCATGTTGGGACTGTATGTTGAGGAGTGAAGCTGTTGAGTCACGCAACAACTCAGTATCTAGCATTTTAATGAAATATCAGACTGTTTTTACAAAGCAGTTGCATTATTTTATGTGTAACCACAAATATAAGAGGGTGTCAGTTTCTCCACATAATCATCAGCATGCATACTCTATTCTATCTTTTAAATCACTGTCACCATCTTAATAGTTGTAAGGAGATCTCTTGTGATTCTTTCCCCAGTGACTAGTGATTCTGATTATACTTGCATGTGCTTATTGGCCATTGGTACATATTTACACAAATGTCTGTTTAAATCATTAGCATATAAAAAGTTGGGTTGTCCTTTTATTGTCAACAGTAAGAACTCTATGTATTTTACATGCAATTTCCTTATCTGATTTTTAAATATTCCCTCCTATTCTCTGGGTGTCCTTTTGCTTTTCTGGTAGTGTTGTTTTCAACATAAAACTTGAACTGCAATAAAATCTGTGTTTTCTCTATCACTTGTGCTTTTGATGTCATATCTAAGGCAGTGTTGTTTAATCTAAGGCTTCAGAGATTCAGATCCATGTTGTAGTCTAAAATTTTAGATAGTGTTGCTCCAGTGCTTAAGTTGATGACCCACCTTGAATAGATTTTTGTGCATATAGTAGAGTTAGGAATTCCAAACTCTTGGCCATGGGGGTGGTTTTAGAGTAAAGTCTCCAGGCAGAAGCTGTCTGACTTGCTGGCACTAGGGTGGTATCTCTGATAATCTTGGAATTAACTATATGGTTACATGCACTGTATTTTTAAATTACTTTTATTCATTTTGAATAATGGCATACTCCCATAGCTAAGTAGCTATATTACCCTGTCTAACCAAACTGAAGAACCTTAACAGACTTGCTTTATTTCATATTGTCTCCATCTTCTCAACTCTATCAGCATTTTTCTTATATAACTTTACAAGTGTTTTTATTGAATGACTGTTCAGTTTTCTGATGGTGTTTCCTTCAGAACATTACTTTCTCCTGTTTTCTCAATGTAAAAAATAAGAAAGGTATGAAATCATCAAGTTCTAAGTTCTAGCTCTTTTAACAACTCTCCTGTAACTCATGACTGCCTTCCTTCCTTCCTTCCCTCCCTCCCTCCCTCCCTTCCTTCCTTCTTCCTTCCTTCCTTCCTTTCTTCCTTCCTTCCTTCCTTCCTTCCTTCCTTCCTTCCTTCCTTCCTTCCTTCCTTCCATCCCTCCCTCCTTCCTTCCTCTCTCCCTCCTCCCCTCCTTTCTTTCTTTCTTTCTTTCTTTCTTTCTTTCTTTCTTTCTTTCTTTCTTTCTTCTCTAAGAAACCAAGAGAAACAATTTTAGCTAAATGTTTAATCCCATTGCCCAGAATTTTACTTGTATAAAACAGTGGGCCATAAAATCAGGACAGCTAATATTTTTGGCACAGTAGTAAAGGGACACTTCCTGCAGTTTCTAATAGTGTCTTCTGCATGCTCATTGGAGACCTTACTATTCTGACTCTCAATGTCCATCTTTCTAGCATGCACATTAGAACCTGTTGAGCTTCTAACCCTAGTCCAGTATCCAGGTCCAGAGCTTTCCCATGCACTAATGTATTTATTACTGCAAATCCTGAACTATCAGCACCAGAATCCATAGCAGACTTATTTTTCTGAGAAGCAGAACCAGTAGAGGATATGCATGCATTTAATATAAGGAATTAGCTTATGCAGTTATGAGGGCTGAGGAACTCCAAGATCTCTAGCTAGCAACCTTAAGATGCCACACAGCTGAAAGTGTAATTCTAGTCTGTGTTCCAAACTATAAGAACCTCGAAGCTGATGGTGTCATGCCCAGTCTGAATTTGAATCCAAGGTGGAGAATCCTTAGATGTCATAGTTCAAAGGGTCAGAGAGATTGATGGTTCACTCTTGAATCCAGTCTCTTTGTTCTGTTGAGGTCTTCAGTGCATTGGATTTGGTATACTCACAGCAGTACATGTATTGGCTTTTCTCTCAATTATCAATCAGCTTTTTCTTATTCATTCCGTCTCTTCCTAGCCTGCAAGGTTTATTTCTTTGGTTCTCCCACTGCAACAAGTTCTCTCTCAGTTTGCAAGTTGAGAATTTGTTGATTAGATATGAGGCCTCCCAAATAGATATTGTCCTCCAGAGAGGATATATGTTTGCTTCGTAAGCATCTAAAACTACTGCCTCACTGGACCATAGCACTTGTGTGTTTTCCCTTTTGGACACTCAAAGAAGACCCTGAAAATCTGCCAGGTTGGCGGTTCTTCACAAGAAGCCCAGCGTCTTTATTCTCCCTGATATAGTCACAGTTGCTACTACTCCTTGTCAGAAGTTACCTAGATAAGGCTAAAGGCATGCAAGTGATGTTTCTGGAGGTGGCCTGTCATTTTCCAAGACCTGTGATGGGTGACCTCTGAGGAAAGGCCCCAATAGATTTCATCCCAGGATTGCTTCTTGCTGTGGATATGCCTTTTCCTTCACTGTTATATAGCCTAATGATTCCTGGAAAATAGCCCATCCTAATGGGCAGAGTTCCTACAGATTAACATGAAGATGGACTCATGTAGTAAAGCTGTATAGAGGAGTTAATGATTTCATAATTCTGAATAATGATTTTATGACTTTGCTAAATTTATACAAGTAATTCCAAGCCCTCTAAAAGCTTTCTTCTGCAAATAGGGCTCTGTAAACTTTCATATGTCACGGGCTAACTGTACTAGGATAAAAAAAGCAGACTTGAAAAAAAATTTACAATCAGGGAAAACATTCCTTTTAGGTTACCCATGAGACCATTATCTGGTAACCAAAGGCCATAAACTTGGAATGGACAATTTATTTTCGGTACAAGGACAGAAAATAAAGTATTGACTGGTTTATTTACCCAAAACTTCAAAACTAATGAGACATAAGGTAGATGATTTGTTCCTCGTCAGAACCATGCTGATGACATAAGAATTATTAATTTAAACTTATAATGAACTTATGGAGATAGTAACAGATATTGAATGTTTAGTCAGGTACTAGTCTTAATGGACTTAATGTAAATATTTCTGCTGTAACTGTCATTTTATGACATAAACTATTGTCTTGAGGTAGATATTAACTTAAAAATTATCTCAGAACAATTGATACATGTGATCAATTATCCTGAGAAAATATAAGAACTAAGAACGACAATAAAATGGTGGTGTCGTTTTCTTCAGCTTTATCGAGTTTGTGTGTTTGTCTTGTCTCCCCTTCCCTTCCCTTCCCTTCCCTTCCCTTCCCTTCCCTTCCCTTCCCTTCCCTTCCCTTCCCTTCCCTTCCCTTCCCTTC